>CM029121.1:477328-889828 GCA_016859345.1 Istiophorus platypterus
ATCTTGGACAGAATCTCCACGGCTTCCAGCAGTTCATAAGGATCCACTGCTGCTACCTTTTCTGTCACATCCTCTCCTGAAAGAGGAACATTGGATGTGGCTCCAGACCAGGACTCAAGAACTTAAAATCAAAACAAAATTTAGTATGTATACAACTGTCAGCAGTTTGCTGCCTAATTAAACATACCATCAGACGAGGCATCTCCTTGGGCTTGTTGCTGTTCAAACTTTGCCTTCAGGTCCTGCTGGGAGCGCAGGAACCTCATTTGCTTGGGAGGAGATGAAGGCAACTTCACCCACTCCTCCTCCAGCTCCTTCAGCTAGAGGGACAGAACAAAAAGCATTGCTTAGTTTAACTTGAAGTCTGAAAGCTGGACATTAAGGCTGGTGAGTATGTGCAATGAGTGTGTCCCACCTGTACAGAGTTAATGTTCTGCAGTGAGGGTCTCAGCGCATCTCTGATCCATCTGTAGATCTCTATAGCAAGCAGCTTAGCTTCATCTCTCACCGCCTTCTCTCTGGACTCAAACTGCTTGGGTAAAACCTTTACTACTGGCTTCAACGTCACTATCTTAGATCCAAATTCACTAAGGGAAGATTGTGAAAGAGCGAGGGATGACAAGTTGTTCGTCTGCGATCTCTATTTAAATGACAGTAATTATGAAGTTTCAACTCTTCTGCCCATCAGTGATGAAATTTGTATGTAGTATTCAGCCAATATTAAAACCTGTAACAGTTTATCGTTTTGACTAGATGGTGAATTTTATCAGGCTCTTACTTTTATATCATTATACATCAAAATAAATTTATATTGAGTTTAAACAATGGACAACACATCTAATGTTTTGCAGTAGAAAAATAAAATGTAGTTGAATAAAAATTGCTTAAATTTGTTGTTAGATTTGACATTACTTTGACTAACTTTTGGAGATTTCATAAATCAAGTTGAGCGTTAGGATGTCATCAATCCTACGGAAGTAAATCATTGCCATAATTTGAATTATATCTGCAACTGAATGCAAAATTGTAAAAATTTCTCACTCCCAATTTCAGTTTTGAACATTAAATACTGAATTTATTGCACTGAAACATCTGACACTGAAAACTATCTTTCTGAACTTATGTGGCCTGAATTTCACACAGTGAAGTTCTCAATAGTCAGTCAATTTCAAGTTGTGCAATTTAACAAAATTTCCAGTTATTTAATTCAAACATTCTTAGAAAATTCATGTGCCTACCACTCAAAAGCTAACTTCAAGTTTCTCCATTTGACTAAGTTTATTTCAGATGTAAAAAATTCAAATTCAAAAATCAAAATCAATGGACACCAAGAGAAGGCAGTTGAGACTGAACGCAATCAATCCAATCTCTGGCAAACCTCCAGGAACTGACCACAGACAGTCACTGGAAAAGGGGTTGCCTGAAATAGTGAGCCCATTTTTCTGAGCATCACAAACCATGCTAAATGACACCTCTTATGGTAAGAATGAGCCAGTCAATAATTATTAATTGATTCATAATTGCAAAGTCTAAAAGGAGCTGTATGATTGTATCATTTTATTCTGTTCATTCCAAAGGTAAGTCAGTGTGCTCAGTGCAGGCAGGTCTTAACCAACTCAACTGGAGAAAGTGCACATGCTCTATGGTCCCAGAAGAAGGGGTAAAAGTGGTGGACACTTCTAAGTAGGGATGCACTTTTTAAGTCCCAATACAAATAACTTTGCTTCTGTTATCAAGGTAATAAATAATCATGCGAAAGCAGCTTTGCAAAATATCTTCCAAATTATTTGTTTTTTTTAAGCTCCCCCCATGCCATGCTAGCTCTTTTAACAAAATGTACAGGTCTATCAGTACACTGCTGACGCATGAAGTAGTACATGGACAAAAATATGGAATAACAGAACTTGACTCAAATAAATAGGCCCCATAGATTGGCCCTATTGTCACAATATCAGATCAAGCTATTTTAGTCAGTGTCTGACTGATAATAGTATTGGACCAGTGCATTGCACTTTTCGGCGTCTGTGTCAAGTCAACAAATTCCATAGAATCAAACAAGGCACTAGGTCACACGATTGCTTTTTCCTAATATTGCATTTTATATCTTAAAATTCCACAACTGCAATTTGACAATTCATATTTAAGTAATCAGACTTTTTGACTTGATGTGAATTTCTTCTCTCTTTTTTTTTTTAAACCAAATTAAGCCTACTGAATGTGAGCATGAATGTTCTAAATTTTAAAAACCTAAAAATAGATATATTCTGGAAAGTTTTTGAAATTGCACAACTTAAAATTGAATAGTAAGATTCTGAAAGATGGATTTCAAAATCAAATATTTTAGTACAATAAATTCTGCGGTATTTAAATAAAGTATTCAGTAGTGATTAAAATACAAAGGCACTCCGTTAATGGTATAATTTAGTTTAATATGGCAATGATTTGGTTCCATAAATCCCAGCATCCCAGTTGGTACTGGTCAAAAGAAGAGTATGCAGGTGCTTTACCACAATTGTTAATCACATTTCTCGATTGAAATTATGAAGCTAGTTAAGTATAAACTTTCATCTGCATGTAGATCAATGATGTGATGATGTAAGCATTTCAGTTACTGATACTATTG
The DNA here is from genome assembly GCA_016859345.1 of Istiophorus platypterus. Taxonomy (NCBI): domain Eukaryota; kingdom Metazoa; phylum Chordata; class Actinopteri; order Istiophoriformes; family Istiophoridae; genus Istiophorus; species Istiophorus platypterus. The sequence goes on from CM029121.1 coordinate 479,952, forward strand.
CTTTGTCTTTTAAATGCCACCAATTGGCATGTGAACAAATGGCAACAAAAGATAATGGTCATTTTTGTCAGGTCTATCACAAATTTTGATTTGACAATATTTTTAGGGAAAAAAAGTTAATGCTTAACTCTATACAAATACCCTTGTTAGGATGACCAAAAGCCATTGATATGGCATCTAGCTACAGATTTGTTTGTTGTTACCCTTGTTATTGTCTATCTAACTGGCTATTAGTAGTTGGTAGGACAGCAAAATGCAACATAAATGTAACATTGGAGAGGTTTAATATCTGGATAATATCACATGAATATCAGATATGTCGAAATAAAATTTGTGTACTTTCTTAACAGCTAGCCCCCATTCTAACCCAAAACAGTAGCACTGACCTGAGAGCCTTCTTTAGTGTCTCAATGCAGGCTACCACAATCTTGGGGTTCTTGTTGTCCAGTCCTTTTAGAAGCTCATCCTGAACCACCTCAGCCTTCTCTATCTCTATGTACATCAGACAGATGTCTGTGCCCAGCTCCTTCGCCCGGGCCTTTGGCTGGTTGAACACTTTGGTCACAACACCCGACACAACCTCACCTGTTGTCCTGAAGCAAAGGGTTTAGATATAAACACAACACTGTCAGAACACACTGGGCATACTTGTGAACACAGTCTTATGAACAAGGTTAACTTCGAGGTGGAGCTAATAAAAGCCGAACGGCTACCTTTTTTTTAAATTACTGCAATGCAGAAAAAAAAAAGACGTCAGGGGAGATGATTTGTACAACCATTGATTACTATTCTCTTACCACTGAGAGCAATAGACAGTTTGCATCAATGTATAGTTTTGATTTCTAAGGAGGTGCACATCAGGCTACAACATAGGGTATGTGGCTATGCCATGCCTAAGATAGATCCTATGCAGAAGTATAAAGCAAGCTACTAAAAGCTTAAAAAAAAATAATAATAATAATAATAATTATAATAAAATGAATCAATCAACTTTAGCACCATGTGAAAAAACCTGGCAAAGTTGCTGTAATGTAATGCAGCTTACAAAGAAAGGAGCTGCTTGACCTATCAAATACAGTACAAGCAAGAAATTTTTTTTTTGTAAATTACTCCAACAGAGACGGCATGCTGTTTACCATGCAATTGTTGTGAAGACAGATGAAATAGTTGCCACTTTTATAACTTTCCAGACATGTAAATTTCTATCTGTGAGTATTACAAACTGTTGGGCCATGTTCTGGTATTGTAATGTCTGACAAGCCTTTAAATTGAATAATCCAATTCTCCAACTGAATTGTATGGATTGTTTCACTACAACACGGCCCCACCAATGAAACCTTTTGCTTTATTGTAATGCAGGGCTGTTTTTGATCTGAATCCTTGATAATTCCAAGCTTTTCAACAAGCTTGCAGATGAAATTCTTGTTCCAACTACTACTTACTTGCCAGCTACATGAGCATTCTCAATGAAGGCCAGGGCAGCCTCCAGGCCTTTAAGTTGAGCCACAGCATTAGAATCATTGACAAATTTCTTTATCAGTCCAAGGTATTTCCCCCATTCTGGACTCTTCTCATCTTCTATCCTCTGAAACAATTTCAGAGCTTCCTCATAACCATTCAGACGTGCTTTCCACACCTGAAGAGCATGGGTCATGGGAAAAAAAGAAGGGTGAAGAACAGAGAGAGAAAGTGGTATACATAGTTAAATGAACATCAGGTAGTATTTGTCAAAACCATTCGGGTCAAGGCAGTAGAGTTAATCTGGGGTCATAAGCAGTAGAAAGCAGGACTAGTGATCCAATGTTATCACTTGGCATAATGGCTTACATCTTACTTTCGGACATTCTCATCCATTTTAAATACTGCAAATCCAGTATTAATAAGGGTGATTAGAAGTTGTGGTTTGATTATGTACAAAGCAAAAAGGCCCTTTGGTATGTATATAATTTAATTTAGTGTTTACATCTGAGGTTAACCCCAAATTACACTTTGTTTAGCTCAGTTTTGCCTGTTATTCTTGCTCTAGTTCCACATCAACAATGACTCATAATTGGTTGTGGAGTCAAAAATTAACTCAGATGCTGAGGACAGGATATTTAAAAAAAAAAGTATAATGTGTCCAAATATGACTACACTTATTTTCTAAATTTTTTTTGAGTTGTGTACTTACATTATCCCATATGATCCAGCAATTTTCAAATCCGTAGAAATCAATAATTTTGATCAAGGTAACAGTCTCCTGTGAGTGGTGTCATATCCCCTTTACATGTGTCAGTGCTTTGGTTTTTATCCAGTTTTAAGCCAGATTTTTATGGTACTTTTTCGATCATGATCATTTATATTCATACACTCAACAGGATAAAGGATTTTAGTCATTGGACAATCAGAGAAAGAAGCTGAGTGAACATTAGCTGTAGCTCAGCTCACACTACCTCCTTGCATGTTGTGTCCATCAAATAGGTTTGGAGAAACAAATTTTAAATGTGATACTGTTTTATTCAGTGTTTTTACCGGATTCTATCACTGGGTCTGTTTGTGGTGGTGAGGAGGAGACCTCTAAGAATAATTCCACTCCCAGTCAATATGTCCAGAACGATTAACACTGAAGGAATCCTAACCAGGAGAAGTTGACTGCAATAGCAGCAGTGGTGGGAAAGATAACTCACATGATCCCAAGCTACTTAACAACATCATCAAATTCTGTTCTGTTATTCTTTTGACTGAAAGCAGCAAATTACATATCGTGCATTTTCTCTGCCAAAGTAATCATTTCTATACACCAGTGACAGAAAAGAAGCACCCCACCCATTTATGAGCAGACAGCATTAAATCTATACAATCCTCAAATAACATTTAAATGATAAGGCTGGTGTTATTGTATATTTTTTCCTTTTTGTCAACAATTCTTGGCTTGAGCCCCTGTCTTTTGAGCTTAGACTTGAAAAGCTTCACAATATTGCAAAATGAACATATTAAGGTTTTTCTGATCCAGTGTGAAATGGAGCTGGTCATCCTGCTAGGAGGAATGCATAAAAGTAAACCAGGTGTCGTTTCATGTTGTCAGCAGGTGGCACTATGCCTATGGCGGAATATTGGCTTTAGACCAAGACTTATCAAACACAGGATGTTTGAGCTAGAATTAACAATGTATATTTGAGTTAGAAAAAAAAAGTTCCTCCGATCGCAAAACGTTTAAACTTGCCACACCATCAAGGCATTAACGTTGGAAGAAAAATTACAACTTTTAATAACAAAGTGTTATCAAGGTCTTGAGGAGTTTCTGACCTCATCTGAGGTAGATCTAATCATCAGACTAAAGGGACTACATGAAAGTACAAAACATGTCATGGTGCTCAGACCCTAATAACAATCGTAGTAAACACAGTGATGTCAACAGGGTCCTCACACTGGTCAGTCTTCGAGCCCTAATAACAAACATATCAGCTTCAATACTTGCTAAGTTTTAATAATTTACAATAATAATACTATCTGACTATCCTACCCTATGTGTGCCATTCATCCTCATTGACATTACACCACTTGTAGGCCAGCTGAGTGTCAGGAGTTAGCTCATTGCCCAAATTCATTTTGAAAGAGCAACAGCCAAACAGTTTCTGCTCTGTCACCGGGGGGGGGGGGGGGGTTAAGAGACTGTGTTGCCAACTTAATGCCTTTGTTGCTAGATTTACTGACTTTTCATACCTCTTTAGAGAGTTTTCTTCAGAAACACACCTAATGACTTTTTGGACAAACCTTAGCAACTTTCCATAAAAGAGTTGCTAGTACTGCCCCACAAGCAAAAGCTCAAACTTCTCCAGAGACAATCCTCTCCATTTGTCTCATTTAGATGACGAAAAGGAGTAGTATTTGTCTCATTGGGATGAGACCAATATCAGATGATGTCACAGTTATAAAAATCAGGATTTTAGCAGCAGAGCAGCAGCTTGGAAGGGACTGCTGCTTAGCATGTCGACCTTATGGGCTGTATTTCAGTCACACTTTTGTACTTTTTACATTGTGTGACACCAGAAAATCATGTCAATTAAAACAGTTTTATTGGTACTTGAGCTGAATTAAATTACAGTATATGTGAACACAGACATTAGGAGAGAAGCAAACAGAAAAAGGGCCATCCATACAAATCCTAGGTTTTGATGTAGTGTTGTTTATGACAAACTGTTTATGCTAAGGTGTTTCTAATATTCAGTCTACACTCTGGGTTGGACTAGATATCAGAAACACATCTCACAATACATTTCACCAGCAGCAGAATTTACAGCCTCCAGTATTTTGATGAAGCTGAACCAACACCTGTCCAAAGCAATTAAAATAAAATGGAACATTACAACCAGCGCTGCAACAAAAAAATTATTTATTACTAATTAGTCTGCAAATATTTTTTTCAATTACTCAATTTATACACAGACAATAGTTATTAGTAGAAACAATTAATTGTTGATCTGGGTATTTTCATTAAATCATTAGCCAATAAGCAAAATACAGAATATCACCAGCCTCATCCCTCTAGACAACAGTTCAGATGCTACTGGACTGTCTAAAAGAAGCCCAACAGGCAGCCAGTCTGAAGCCTATTTGATACAAAACCATTGTTTTGGGCCAAAAATAAAAACAAAAAAGCAAAATTAAACACTATAAATAACAAGTTGCAAAATTTTCCTCTTCTAATGGTTACAGGATATTATATTAACTGATTTTATGTCTGATTGGTTTACAGGATGCTTGTGAGATTTGGATTGGATTTGTGCATTAGTTCAATCACAAACTTAGAGCCTTTTGGGGACAAGGATCCGAAAACACAGGGTAAGCACGTCTTTAAGAAAACTAGTCAGTCAGCAACTGTGCATGTGCTATTTTAACTGTTGATCCAAGAAATTAATTTAGACATCTGAAGTAAAGATAAGGGACAGTAAATACCAGCTCGGGATTAGGAGTCATTAGCTGGTCCAAAATTTACACAAAACACCACAAAAGTAAACATTACACATCACTCCAATTACTTTTTGGAGGACTATATGGGATATGAGATGTGAAACGCATTCTCTATCATCATTATTATTTGACTTAAAAGAAATGTTAAGAAAACTGTTAGAGAGCATGTCACCTTGTGTTCACATTTTTGGTCGACTGGAAGTTTCATCCACTCGCTATCGTCCCCCATGATGGCCACTCAAGTAGTGGGCTTCCCCAAAGGTACTCAACTGGAAAACAACAACAACAGCATTACTGTGACAAAATTACATTTGTTAAGTGTCATTTTACTGGTACTGTATGTTACTGCTGAAGTTTGAATAATTAAACCCTAAAAATCCTCATAGAAATCCCAGTATCAGAAAAAATACCAAATTTTAAAGAAAAATTTGTTTTTCGATAGCAGTCATCTTCACTCACACCTCTACTGGGGACAACTGACACAAGGATTGCAACAAAGTTAAATATTAATAATTAATTTTTTGTTGAGAAAATAAATACACTTAACTAACCCTGCATTTACTGCAATTTCCACCGCTGCAAACAAATAGAGTATATTTACCCATCTTGAGTATGTAATCTAAATCAATGGTTTTTAAATTTCTTCCATAGACCCACAGAAAAAGTAGAGGATATTATCAATTTCTCTTGTGTTGGGGGGGGGGGGTATTTTATGGCTGCTAGTATATAGACAACATTAAAATAATAGAAGTTTGACCTAATTTTTCTAGATAAAAAAGTGTGTAGGAAAACATTAATACCCATCTGTAGTCAAATATGCATAAAAACTGTAAATGGCTGCATTAATAGTGCTTTTATTTGATGGATCTATTCTCGCACATTCTTGTACATCCAGCAGTGAGCTACCATGCAAGGTCCTGGTCTGACCACTGGGAGGAATTTGAGGTTAAGTGTCTTGCCCAAAGACACATTAACAAGTGCATAGACAGAACTAGGAATAAAACCATCCTGTGACTAGTGGATGACCAGCTCTACTCTTCTGAACCATAGCCACTCCTGCAAATTAAAATATATTACTGCAATTTCTTGATCTAGAAATTTATTTTGAAATCTGCCAAAATACAAACCAGATATCGGATAACCTGATATAGGGCCAATAATATCAGCCTGGGTAACAGTCAGTTTCTACATTCAACTTTAAATTCCTTTGTATAATTCCATTTTCTTTTAGTGCTTTCATGCAAATAATCATGAAATCAAGAAAATGTTTTACCCTAAAGCTAGAAAAATACATTCAAACTAGGGCACATAACTCAGTCGTTAGGTATATCAATATCAATATAAGTCAATATCAGTATCAAACTCTGGGTACCAAAAGTCTGTACAAAACAGTTAATCGGTAATCTATATTATTGTGGTTGAACTAAGCAAAATCATAGCATTAACATGTCACTTTCTTTGACAAAGATACTTGATTTTCAGTTTTTGGCAAAAAAAAGAACCTAAACAATTGTGTAAACTAATTTCTTCAGTTGCAGTATGTATCAGTAACCAACTCATATGCACGTACTTCCACTTGAAAGTGTAAGCATGCGATTGTCTCATACACATTAGGGAGTGGCTATGGGTTCATATTTCATATTGATCCAACCCAGTCTACCTACTACCTACATCTCTATAAAATATTGTTGAACACAATGGTCTAAAATAGTATCCCTAAAAAATTACAACCATTACCACAAATTTGACACAAAGTCTATGGTAGACCTCTGGATGGAGAGGGCACCAAACTCCACTAAAATAACATTGCTATTCAACATGACCTTGGTTGTACATAAGACAGATTCACATACACATAGTAAATGACTTGATACCTTGGAATGGAAGATTCTGAATGCACCTCAACCACCAAGCATGACAGAATTTAAGGGAGGGGGGTAAAGAACACTTTTTATTGCCAGGCACCACAGATGTGGCATTAAGGTGTGTAGGAACAAAATGCTGACACTGTAGATCCATGAAACACTCACCAAAATCTAATATTTCAGTATTTTTTACATAACACTTGGTTTGCTTAGCAATTGGTTATCGTTGCTGAGATACACAATCTAATATCTGGGTGGATGACACAATCTAAGAAAATTCAATAATAATGTGGGTATAATGAACAAACATGCAGAAGCATTTAAAGGTTTAAACTCAATAAAAGGAGAGTCTATTTCAGAGATGGTTATCACTTAACTGTAATGAAGCCGTTTTAGGACCAACCCAGACTATAGTAACGTAGATAACAAAAACCGGCGATAAGCAATCACATAGGACAAAATTGATATATCACCCAGCCATAATTCCAATTATACATTTTGTTTTGCAAGTATGACAGGTAATAAAATGTGAATGGGGGGCAGTAAGGTAAACCTCACGGTTTGTCTGAAAATTTTAAATACCTAAAAACTGGAGTCCACGAACAGCTAGCTGCCTTACGTTTACTCAGTAACTAGACTGCACCCTCGAATGCAGCCAGTCATAATCAATTAGGTTAGCAACCGTTTGCAAGCTGTGCTATCGTTTAACCATTTCTCCGGTTATCACTAATTATATTTCCCGTTTGCTCAGACTGGGAGTGGTCAGCATCATAACTAGCTGTCGATAGTTACCAGTCAGATGAGCGCCATCCAATAGCTAACTTAGCAACAACATTGAAAATTGCTACGTTCTGGTTAAAGCCAATTCAGCAAAAATTCAAGCAGCTTACATTAACAACAAAAGTCTAGCTTGTTCCGAGGTGTTGTATGTACTTATTAATTATTCATATGGTCACAGCTAAACCTTATAGTTTGCAAGCTGTTGGTAGCCGCCGTTAGCTGCTTTGAAGCGAAGCTCTAACAGCCAATCGTCCCACCGCGCAAACACAGCCAGGCCTAACCACGCAGTTCAGTGCGACAGCTGAGGAAACACAACAACCTAAAATACTAGTTTCGAGTCAAACCAATTTAAACTAAAACAAGTAAATCATTTTATACTGCAAGGATACCTGCTTTTCGTCTCTGGCAGACAATCGGTCGTTCGCGGTCCTGTTAGATGGGGGTGACAATGGGTTCACTATGGAGAAGCCTAGCTGAGCTTTATACAAGCGTTCCCAGCGCCACCTACAAGACAAAACACATTTTCCGTTTCAAAATAAAGCTGTCAGCTATAACGTTTCTCGTCTATACAAAGTATCGAATTAATTAACATATATTTGATAGTGGTAAACATTTTCAGTAAATTGCCGTTGTGAAATCCAGTTGTATTTCTTTGTGTGTCTTGTCGTGCAATTGAAACATTTTACAGTCTTTTTTAAGTACAAATTGCCACCAACTTCCGGTTATATCGTCGCTATCTATGTCTGACTTGTTTGCAGGTTGTTGAAATGCCTTCAAGGGCGGAGTGACAGAGGAAGGGCGGATACAAGCGAGCCGCCTTGACTATATCACCCTTGAATCAGACTTTACATACAAGCTCGCTGAATGAACAGTCAAATAGGAAATATCAGCATCGCACTACAGAACATTAGATTCGCGCCTGACACGTTTACGTTGTACTTATTCACTATAGTATATTTGGCTTCCTTTTTTGTCGCTAGTCAAGGCCATTGATTGGTTGTATTTGAAATGATACCCGCCCACAAAATATGAAATTCCTTTGCTGATTGGACCATCACGTGAAACGTTTATTGTTGGAAGAGATTTGATAGGTTGCTCTGAAATTAAGCGCCCCATATGAAAATCTTTCCAGTATTGGTGCATTTCATTTAGTACTTTATACGGGATTTGACAAGGTTGCCAGTTATATATGTTTGTTACTTATTTGTACTGATTTAATGCATTTGTAAATTTGTACATGAATATACAAACATACAGGAAAAACACAATAGCCTGAGGTCTGCATTCACAAAATCACGTTCACTCACACACAAACACACAATCTGAGACCAATTTCTTTCTATTTTAACTGTGAAAGAAATTCACTTAAGCTGTTTCAGGATGCAGTTCATTTATGAATGCTAAGACTTTCTTATTTCACAGTTTTAAGGCATTTTATTTTGGCAGTATACCATTTGCCTTTCAGCTTTTTCAGCAATGTTTCAGCTCTCAGCTCAAAACAGTGACTTAATTTCCCAGCACTAGTTTTACATTTCATCTCTAAAGTTTCCAAAACAATGCACTCTCAGCTTCTTCAGCTACTGAACTCCAGCTCCCAGGTCTAGTTTTACATTTCAGTCCCCAAGTTTTGAAAACAGCGCATTTCAGTTAATATCAGCATTTTTTTCAGACATTTTCAGCTATACTTTAGCAATTTATTTTAGATTTCAAATTCAAAGTTTTGCTTCTTCATTTTGGCTGTTTTTTTTTTTTTTCAATAATTTTCAGCATTGTTTCTGCAATTTCCTTCAGCTTTCAGAATTCACACTGCCTTTCCTTCAGGAAATGATAAAGGGGGTAATGAACCTCAAGACTCACTTCACAAAAATAAACGGCCCAATACTCTAAAGACCAAAAGAGTGGAGCATTGCTTCCCAAACAAACCCCAAGACTAAAACAAGAGGGAACTCTTATGGCTAGATGGACAGTGGACAAAGAGCACTTGCCAGCGAAACATCGAATCACCAGAACAAAAAAGAAGCCCAATTCCATCAAAGCAACCCAAATGAACACCTGTGATACAAGTGATGATGACCCTATGATAGACAAGCAAATTACTCCCTCTATATATACTAGCCACTGACAGCCTTAGAAGAATCAGTGACCAAAAGAAGCCAACCCCTGCAGTCTACAGAATCCATATTCTATTGTATGAGACAAACTTCTAACCTCTTCTCCAAAATCCCCCAAAAGAAGCTGAGTTACCAAAAAGCACAATCCTGGTTTTCCACCTAGACATGCACAACACACCAGTGGGGATGACTGCACCCTCTAGCTGCTTCCTGTGATGGCCATATTTTGGCCAAACTCCAGTATTACATCAGTCTATTCCTTCATTGTATGTCTGAATTGTTTGACAATGAGTTTCACACAATTAGTACCTGTGCCACAACATTTTTCACCTTTGAATGTGATGGCATTGACAAAGTTGGGTGCTAGGTATAGGCTACAACATCTTCACAGAGTTTTACATGGCTGCATGTGTATGTTGGAGAATTTTGGAGAACACAACAGTGCTGTGATTGACATTTGTACTTGCAGCCTGTAAATATTACAGATTTGCCTGTACAGCTGCTGCAGTCTGACACATATACAATGGGGTCCCACTCACTTGAATGGGAAAGTGGTCTTAGACCTTTGGACCGAACTGTACATTGCAGTAGTGTACACACCTATGCAGTAGTACTGGACTGTATGGTGTGTGAAAAAACTTACAGCCAAAAGGTGATGCAAAGAATCCTGTCCTATTTTTAATACCACAGTAATGATCATTATGTATATACAACAAGATTGTTGTGTGATAAGGGGATTTGGATTTGGAGTCAGATTTGATCATGATCAAATAGTAAATCTCGATGCATTTTTGTCGTAAAGCCCTTTTGTCCTTTTCTGAAGGTTTAGGGATAAGAAAATGGGCAAGATACAATAAGAATCACAGACTGTTGTCTGCTTTGTCTGACATGTAGAGACAAAGCTTTTTCTCCTGTACTATCTGATCATTTCTGGCTACAGATACCGTGAATTCTATTCCATCATTGGTTATACTTGTGTTGCTGCTTTGAAGTTTTTGGGCTACTTGTTATAAAAACAGGTCTGTATTTTATACTCATTGTCTGATGTCAGAATTGTCTGGATATCAAGGGCAAGAAAGGGGAGAGAGTTTATGCCTTAGCAGTTGTGGGACTCCCTATATATTATAGAGAGGGATTTCTCCTAAATAAATTAGTTGTCTGATTTGTATCACCTCCTCTTTGATCACGGACATTCCCTAGCCCATCAGTCACCTCTACTAATTCATTACATCCACCTTCATCATAAACATGAGTTTGGTCTTGATTTAAACCAAAATTATTTTCTATTTAACCACAAGGAGGGACCAAATAGTTTGGGCATGTCAATCACACCTTCAATATCAGTGTCCTTCTTTATACATCAAAGTGTTCCAAGTCATACATTTTGTATACATCCCAGTCTTTCCGGGATGTCATGCTCTGTAATATTTGTTGGCAATGGACAGAACTGTGTTGCGTGCTCTCTAAGTGTTATCACACAAGTATCATCGTCAGAATCATCATCAGCACTCACATCACCATCCAGGACATACTGCCTTCTCACTACATTATGATAACCATTAACTCGCTTGCAGTTTTTTACAGTTTCTTATTTTGAATAAAAGACCAATTTGAATACAAACACAGTCACATCCTTGTACATCACACAGCAGAGGTTTAGTTGTGATGTTACAACAGCTATATTCTAAAAAATGTTTGTCCCTACAGACATTATAAACATTTGTAGAGTCAATCCACAGCACAATAACAAGTAGGGCACACACTGGGATTGGGAGGATGACATCACAGCACTAAAATCAAAGATAAGGACAGTACTGAAAAGAAAGATTTTGAAAATTTGAAAAAGCCAGATAGTGAAAATAAACAGTTATCTAAATAATTATTGCTTTTTGGTGATCAGGAATCTCCCACAAATAAGAATCAAGTTTGGATTTTATTTCAAATGAAGAACTTTACTACCTGGTATAAGAAAGACACAAACAAATGTAGCCGCAAGGGGACACAAGCCAGTGTCTTATTGTGCCGGTCCCAAGCCCGGATAAATACAGAGGGTTGTGTCAGGAAGGGCATCCGACGTAAAACTTTTGCCAAATCAAACATGCGAATCAAATCTATGAATCCCATACCAGATCGGTCGAGGCCCGGGTTAAAAACGACCGCCATCGGCGCTGTTCACCTACAGGGTGCCGGTGGAAATTGGACTACTGTTGGTAGAAGAAGGAGAGGAGGAAGGTGTGTTCGTAGGAAGAGAGAGAAGAGGAATGCCAAGAGGCTAGGACTGAGAGTAGGGACTTTGAATGTTGGAACCATGACAGGAAAGGGTAGAGAGTTAGTTGACATGATGCAGAGGAGGAAGGTAGACATACTGTGTGTCCAGGAGACCAGGTGGAAAGGTAGCAAGGCTAGAAGTTTGGGAGCAGGGTTCAAGTTGTTCTACCATGGTGTAGATAGGAAGAGAAACGGAGTAGGAGTTATCTTGAAAGAGGAGCTTGTTAGGAATGTCCTGGAGGTAAAAAGAGTGTCGGATAGAGTGATGAGTCTGAAGCTAGAAATCGAAGGTGTAATGTTCAATGTGGTTAGTGGGTATGCTCCACAGGTAGGCTGTGAGCTGGAGGAGAAGGAGAAATTCTGGTCGGACCTTGATGAAGCCATACAGAGCATCCCTAGAGATGGGAGAGTTGTCATTGGTGCAGACTTCAATGGACATGTTGGTGCAGGAAACAGAGGCGATGAGGAAGCGATGGGCAGATTCGGTATCCAGGAGAGGAATGCAGAAGGACAGATGATGGTTGATTTTGCAAAAAGGATGGAAATGGCTGTAGTGAATACTTTCTTCCAGAAGAAGCAGGAGCACAGGGTGACGTATAAGAGTGGAGGTAGGAGCACACAGATAGACTACATCTTGTGTAGACGGTGTAATCTGAAGGAGATAAGTGACTGCAAAGTAGTGGTTGGTGAGAGTGTAGCCAGACAGCATAGAATGCTGGAGTGTAGGATGACCTTGGTGGTGAGGAAGACGAAGAGGACAAATGCAGAGCAGAGGGCGAAATGGTGGAAGCTAAAAAAGGAAGAGTGTTGCATGACTTTTAGGGAGGAGTTGAGGCAGGCTCTGGGAGGTCAGGAGGTGCTTCCAGATGACTGGACAACTACAGCTAATGTGATCAGGGAGACAGGAAGGAGAGTACTTGGTGTGTCATCTGGAAGGAAAGTAGATAAGGAGACTTGGTGGTGGAATGAGGAGGTGCAGGAGTGTATACAGAAAAAGAGATTAGCTAAGAAGAAGTGGGACACTGAGAGGACTGAAGAAAGTAGACAGGAGTACAGGGAGATGCAGCGTAAGGTGAAAGTAGAGGTGGCAAAGGCCAAACAAGGGGCTTATGATGACTTGTATGTTAGGTTGGACAGTAAGGAGGGAGAGACTGATCTATACAGATTGGCAAGGCAGAGAGACAGAGATGGGAAGGACATGCAGCAGGTTAGTGTGATTAAGGATAGAGATGGAAATGTATTGACAGGTGCCAGCAGTGTGATGGGAAGATGGAAAGGGTACTTTGAAGAGTTGATGAATGAGGAAAATGGAGGTATGGAAGCGTCTAGGAGAGGTGGCAGTAGAGTTTCTGACTGGGTTGTTTAACAGGATCTTAGATAGTGAGAAGATGCCTGAGGAATGGAGGAGAAGTGTGCTGGTGCCCATTTTTTAAGAACAAGGGAGATGTGCAGAACTGTGGCAACTACAGAGGAATAAAGCTGATGAGCCATACAATGAAGCTATGGGAAAGAGTAGTTGAAGCTAGATTAAGGGCAAAAGTGAGCATTTGTGAGCAGCAGTATGGTTTCATGCCAAAAAAGAGTACCACAGATGCAGTATTTGCTTTGAGGATGTTGATAGAGAAGTACAGGGAAGGTTAGAGGCAGCTGCATTGTGTCTTTGTAGATCTGGAGAAAGCGTATGACAGGGTGCCCAGAGAGGAACTGTGGTACTGTATGAGGAAGTCTGGAGTAACAGAGAGGTATGTTAGAGTGGTGCAGGACATGTATGTGGACTGTAAGACAGTGGTTAGGTGTGCTGTAGGTGTGACAGAGGAGTTCAAGGTGGAGGTGGGACTGCATCAGGGATCAGCTCTAAGCCCCTTCTTGTTTGCCATTGTGATGGACAGACTGACAGACGAGGTTAGACAGGAATCTCCATGGACTATGATGTTTGCAGATGACATTGTGATATGTAGTGAGAGCAGGGAACAGGTGGAGGAGAAGCTTGAGAGGTGGAGATTTGCCCTGGAAAGGAGAGGAATGAAGGTTAGCCGCAGCAAGACAGAGTACATGTGTGTGAATGAGAGGGACCCAAGTGGAAGAGTGAGGTTACAGGGAGAAGAGATAAAGAAGGTGGAGGATTTTAAATACTTAGGGTCAACAGTCCAGGGCAATGGAGAGTGTGGAAAAGAGGTGAAGAAGCGTGTGCAGGCAGGCTGGAACGGGTGGAGAAAAGTGTCAGGTGTGATGTGTGATAGAAGAGTTTCAGCTAAAATGAAAGGAAAGGTGTACAAAACTGTGGTGAGACCAGCGATGCTGTTTGGTCTAGAGACAGTGCCACTGAGGAAAAGACAAGAGGCAGAGCTGGAGGTAGCAGAGATGAAGATGTTGAGGTTCTCTCTGGGAGTGACCAGGATGGATAGGATCAGGAATGAGTACATCAGAGGGACAGCACATGTTAGAGGTTTTGGAGATAAAGTCAGAGAGGCCAGACTGAGATGGTTTGGACATGTCCTGAGAAAAGATAGTGAATATATTGGTAGAAGGATACTGAGTTTTGAACTGCCAGGAAGGAGGCCTAGGGGAAGACCAAAGAGGAGGTTTATGGATGTAGTGAAAGTGGACATGAAGGTAGTTGGTGTGAGAGAAGAGGATGCAGAAGACAGGGTTAGATGGAGGACACTGATTTGCTGTGGCGACCCTAAAGGGAAAAGCTGAAAGAAAAAGAAGAAGATAAGAAAGACACAAACACCCTGCAAACAAACTGGCAAGTTAATAATAAGATTAATTTGGTTTTTCCAAATTAAAACCTTATTTAAATTTTCTCTGAGGTCCAAGAACAACTCAAATGGGTTAAAAATTTAGGCTTCAAGGGTATTATTATTATTATTATTATTATTATTATTATTATTATTATTATTATTATTATTATTATTATTATGCGGAAAACAACAAAGGAACCTTTCTTTGCTATGTTGTTCGGGGCATTTAATTAATGTGACTCACAACTTCCCGTAGTTTCCATGGAAGCCAACCATGGACAGACTACGATAGCAGAATCCTAAGGCCATGGACATGACATAATTTAATTCTATACATATCTTACAGTTTGCCGATTATTGCTACATACATCTAAAGTTTATTAAGGTTAATCTCAACGTCTCGCACGAAAAGACGACCGTAATGAACCGTTTTAATTCCACCGTCTCCGTGGGCGAATACCTCGGTAGGTTCTTTATTAGCTAGGCAGGGTTAACATTTTAGCTCTTTAGCTGCTGTGCATATTTAATTTCACAATCGTAAGCTATCTGTTCACCCTTCAATTTATGTTTTGAAACCGCCAAGCAACTGTTAGAGTCTGCATCTCTTTTTGTGTGTATGATTTTCTAATTTTTTATTTCTCTTACAGCGGACAGCAGTGTGTTGTTCTATCTGAGCGATGCAGTGACTCAACTGCTGGAACATAAAGATGAATACACCCAGTTTGGAGTGATCCGCTACTTTGCTGAGTAGTATGTTAATCTTATACACAGTCACCTCGCAGCATTCAGAAATATGGTTCTTCTTAGGGTCTGGAGAGCAGACATGGAATAAAGATTTCACTGATGTAGGGTTCAAGAGAGTAACACAAACTGTATTAAACAAAAAAATTACATTTTCATATTGCAACCCTAAAACAACCTTTTCCACACTAGGTATACAGTTTATAGTTACATTCAGTCAGTCACCATTGTGGTGGCAGGTTTGCTTGTAGGAAACATATCCAAAACCTGTGATAATATATGATAATGTGTACATTTGAACACATTTGTTTAGATATCTATAAAGCTCTTTGAATTTTTAAAAATAACAAAATAAAAAAATCAACAATACAATATAATGAATTTACAGTATTAATACAGGTAATGTACTCAAAACAGCATGATGACTACAAAACTAGCATTAACTCACATTTTTTTAAATGTATCATTGATTTATAATTATATAATTATTGTAATTTATAATTTCATATTAGCCAAGATAGTTGGGATAATAAGCACAATTTAGTGCATCTTGTATTTTACTATCTGATTATATGAAGTTTGAAATAGTGTGAAATTTTGTTTTTTTTTGTAATGTGCATGTGTG
This sequence comes from Istiophorus platypterus, assembly GCA_016859345.1. Lineage (NCBI taxonomy): Eukaryota > Metazoa > Chordata > Actinopteri > Istiophoriformes > Istiophoridae > Istiophorus > Istiophorus platypterus. The sequence continues at coordinate 496,036 of CM029121.1, forward strand.
TTTGTGTAGTTTCAGTAGTGTGAAGAACAGTAACCATGTCCTCTTCAGAGAGTATAACTACATTAGGGCTACCCCTCATAACAGAGCATCTTTCATCAGAGTCTTTTGGAGATGCTACAGACAGGTCGGCAAGTGTGGAGGTGAGTGAGAAATATTTAGAACGGAAGCTGTTTTGATGATTAGTATCTGGTAATTGTATTTGACTGTAATTGTATTTATATAAATGCCCCTTCCCTTCGCTATACAGTTATGTGAAATTTGGCAGTTTTGGCCTAAAAGTAGCTTAATACAACTCCTTTTGCAAACACACACTGAAAATGCCAATTTCTGCAAATGTTAATGTGCTTACTTATGTCATAACCTTAAAAAAATAGAAAAAAAACAGTAATTGTTGCATTTACAAAAGTTTGTGCACCCTATTAAGTCAGTACTTTGTTATCTCCCTGTGATCTCCCTCTGGCAGATATCATAGCTTGCATATGCTTTTAGTACCTAGGTAAGAGTCATTCTGTCCTTGATTTAGGAATATTCACCCAGTCTTCTGGCAGATCACTTCAAGTTCTGAGATATTTTTAGGCTGTCTTGCATGCACAGCATATTTAAGATCTACCCACAGGTAGATAGTGATGTTCAAGTCAGCAGACTGTGAGGGCCGTTCCAAAAGGCTTCAGCTTGCATTTCTTGAAGTAGTTTCTGGTGGATTTTGAGGTATGTTTTGGATCACTTTCTTAGCACATTAACATATGAAGGAACGCTCATTTTCAGTCTTCTTACATTTGCTTACTTTTACTTCCAAAGTCAAAAAAATATGTTTATGGTCATGGTTGAAATTATTGGCACCACCGAATATTAAGTACAGAATGAATAATATATTTAGAAATAAGTTAAAATGAACCATGTATAATCAGAGTATTTAATAAAAACAACAGCAAAAAAAATGCTTACATATTGTGAAACAAAAAATACAGTCATAAAATGTGCGCTTTGACATAATTATTTGCACTGTTTGGATGAATTTAAATTGGTTCCTCAAACCAAATAAAAACCAAATGATACTCACCTGTGCTAAGTGTTCACATGACCTGAAATAACTAATGAATGATGTCTTTATCATTTAAATTGGGGGGTCGCTATTGTGTATTGTGTAACTAAAATTTGTTTTATGTCTTGTTGTATTCCAGACTTACTGTCCAAGCTCGAGTACAGGTCTCTGCTGCAGTTATTGTGTCCAGACTTCCCAATGGAGATTGTGCAGAGTGCCACGAAGTCAGTACACTGACAGACTACAAACAACACCATACTTTTACCCTTCGATACATATTATCTTTAAACAAACTCTTTTGGCCATGATTTCTTTTTGCTGTTGTTCACTAATCCAAAGAGGTCACCACCAACTTTACGTGCTTTAAAATATTGAAAATGGTGATTAGTATGAATTACATGCTTAATTACAATAATTACATGCTTAATTACAATATAATGGATTTGGACCAAGCCATTACGATACAGAAAATATATTTTATCTTTCACTCTTTATTACCAGAATCCTCTCTCCTCCTGTCCTGAACATTTGATGGCTAATATTTAAACATTTATTTTTCACATTGTATATGCTTCAGATTTTCTTGGTTCTGCTTCACACTGTTTTTTTTCGTTAACTGGTAAGATAGTTAGGTCCCTAAATGAGTGCTTCACCACTGGGATTAATTTGTTGACATTAGTTAGGTATATATTGTCAGTAACTGCTTTTCTTTTTATGTCCTGAAGAATTGTTCTGATGGATGATGCCACAGATTGTCTGATTGCTTTCCCTGACTTCCTCTATGCGTTCCAGTTGCAGTTCTACTACCAAGGTACAATACAAACGAATGTTTCATATTGGCTATGTATGTATAGTGTGTCCAGGCATATACATTCTTTTCACTCAGTTTGGCTATACCCCTTATTAATGGGGAGGTGTCTTACTGAGCACTTGCTTCCAGTTATTCATCAACAGAATCAAACAGTGAGCTATACTATATTTTTATACTATATTTTATTTTTATAGTAATATTTTGAATTGAGTCTATTGATTAATGTTATACTAGTGGTAAATATATTTAACTTTGACTGGACAAATGGGTTGATTGTTGTTTAGCCCATCATCTGGTAAAACACTCTCTTTTTTTCCCCTCTTAAGGCAAAGAGAAAAAAAATACACTCTGTTGAGGAAAACTCTTGTATTGCACACTGGAATTATTTCTATGATTAGAAATCTAATATGAAAATGATGATAGAAATGAATTTACCTTGCATTAGTTAGGGAGGAACCATTATATCTGAAATGTACCAATTTCACGTTATATCAGATTTATATGAAAGTTAAAATTAATGTTCTAATCCCATTAAGGATGAATAAAACAGAGTTTACTTTCCTGACTTCCAGCTGCCCATTACTCCCTGTGTCTGTAGAATTCCTGGACAGCGTGCTGATGATATACCAGGATCTGTTAGCAGGGAAGAGTCCTAACACTGTTATTGTCCCCACCTCCACCTCCATTGAGCAGCTCCCTTCTGTGACTGTAGGGGAGAATGACAAGCAGTGGCAGCAGCAGGACGGGGTGGAGCCCTCCACTCTGGCTCAATGTATAGACGCCCTTTGCGACAGGTTCAGACACAGGTAAAACACACGTACATATTCCAGTAATCACTCTCTGGGACAAGACACCCTATAGAATCTTGCTCTTTAATGTTGTGGTGCATGTAGTATTAACAAGAAAAGACATGACTGCCAGAATATAGAAAGCCAGAGAGACAAAAATTGTCATCTGAAGTCATTTGTTGTTTGCAGGTGGACAATGAATTATTATTGCATGTTGTTGACATGAAAACTGCTCCCGATGGAGATTTAATAAATACTAATAATTAAATAAATTAAAATAATTATAATAATGAATAATTTAAAATAATTTAAAAATAAAGGGTCATCATAAATTATTTTCCTTATGTAGCATGTAGCACTGAGTGAAATGGAATGAACGGCTACATGCACTTAAAAATCAGTTTGTAAAGTTACTAATAACACACTTCCATTAAAGCTATAATAAACACAGAAACAAATCCTATCAGTAGAGCCACCTGTTGCTGCACTGCCTGACTATTATCACATATTTAATTTTAAAATTGATAGAATTTTTTCTTATGCAAGTAATGTGTAAATAAACAATGGTTATTTGAGTTTAACAGAATTTAATCAACATTTGTCTTTCAAATACATCTACTTATCCGTGTCCACTTTGAGTGACATGTCGAAAGCAGTTGAGGTTATCCCCCTTACCAACTGATGGCAATGAGCACCTCTCAGGTGTAAAGTTATGTCTTACTATAATATTTAACATGTATTTGGTAACTTCTTTGGTTTCATTTCTTGTGTATCGTAAGGGTTATTTGATTTTGTTAGTTTAGTTTGTTTAGTAGTTATTAGTTTTTGTTTTTTATTTTGTCAATTTTGTGGAGGTTCCTTTTTTTGCATGATAGAATGACATTTAAAATTCTTTGCAGTGATTGCAATCATTAAGTAACCCTTAAATATCTGTATACTGAAATTTAGAGAGATTAATTCTTCAATAGATTTAAGGTTGCAAAAAAAATGAGTTTGCTACTCTTTATTACGACTCTTTGAATATTTGTGTTCACTCTAAAGTAATAAATAGCTTTTTTAAATAATACAAACTCAGATATGGGGCTTTAAGTAGAATATTCAGTTACCTTGGAATCTTGCACATCAGTTGTAAAACTTCTGGCAAGAAATACATGACATACATACTGAACTAGCTGACAGTTCTCATTTTATCCATAAAAATTTTTGCTGTGACTCAGGAGTTAGAGCTTGTTCCATCCCCTTCTGTCCATATGTCGAAGAGTTAACCTGTCAAATGTTTATTGTGCAAATGATGTGACAAACAGGTGTAGCAATATTGAGCTCTAATTCTAGCACAATTTGTCATCATGTGTGTGTTTTACATTGTGATATTATTTCTGTCTTTGTGTAGCCATCCTTCCAGGTCCTGTATGAGAAAAGTACTGGAAGAAACAGACAAAGTCTGTTACTACAGCTTCTTAATGAGCCTAGCTAAAAATGAGACCTTCATCCAAACTGTTGGTAGGTTTAGGAATAAACAATATCCTTCTCCTCTTTATCCTCCTCCTCCTCCTATGTCCTACATCCTACTCCTGCCACTGCTACTGCTGCTACTCCTACTGCTATTATAAGCATACACAGTGTGTGTTATGATAATATCTACTTTCACACAAAATTCATCCTGTAGATACTTAGATACATTACTATATGAGGGATTCAAGTGGATTCTTGAAAAGTCTTAAAAAGTATTAAACTTGATTTTAAAAATTAACGTAACAAAATACCTTACAGGTCTTATTTTTAAGTTAGTTCTTAAATTTTGAGACGATGCAAAGACTGACTGAGACATATCAGGATACTTTAATGAATCTATATTACCTTATCAAGTTATATGACTTTTCCTGTTATATTACTCATTTTTTGTTATATTACTCAGTGAATTTGCAGGTTACATCCTGCGTTCACTTAATGTAACTTACAACATACGCTGTGTTCCATGTACACTCAGAGTACATGCTAACCTAATTCCGTTTACTGCATCCAGGTTTGCCGCACTTGTGTCTTTTCCTTTAATCCTTATCCCTCCCTTAAAGATGCAGGAAGGGATACAAGGGAAAGATATGAGAAGAAAGGAATTTGGGTAACAGTTTTTAGAGAAATGAGATGTACTTTCATCTTAGCTGTTATCCAAAGTGGCATCTATTTCTGATGACATCAGCATAGCTGGATTTGCTGTCAGTTGGGCTTAATGGGTGTAAGTTTTATTGGTATTCACATAAAAAAAAAAAATATATATATCTATATATCTGTATATATGTGTGTATCTCTATATTTCTCTCTCTCTCTATACATATATATCTATATATGTGTGTAAATATCTCTCACTATATATGTATATATATGTATATGTATATGTATATGTATAGATATATGTATTTCTATATATACTTATGTGTATGTATGTATATGTATATATGTATGTATATGTGTATTTATATATATATATATATATATGTATATATATATATGTAAATATATGTATATATATGTATATATATATGTATATATATGTAAATATATGTATATATATGTATATATATATATGTAAATATATGTAAATATATGTATATATATATAAGTATATGTATATATATATATATATATATGTATATATGTGTATATATGTATATGTATGTATATGTATATATTTATATATATATATATATATATATGTGTGTGTATTATATGTGTATAAATATGTATATATATATATATATGTATATGTACGTGTATATATATAAAATGCATTAAGTTCTGTAAAGACATGTTTTCATATCAGCACATACTGGCCAACATAGACTCTGATACAGATATATCTGTGATAGGCCAATATATCGGTCAGGCTCTAGTTTTTTGGTCTATAGTGATTAGTACAGCTTAAAAAAAATCCTGCCTTTCTTCCCTGTTTCTGTAGGTGTGTTACCCAGCAAGGCAGAGTTACTTATTGACCCAGAGATGGACCAGGAACTGGACAAACTGTGAGATCACACATACATTTTTATCAACTGGCTCATACAATATACTATATACTCTACAGGGGGATCGCATTATAAGACGGCAACACATTTTAACATGCTCTTTTTTTCTCTTTCCTTTTGCTGTTTTCTCATTTCATTGTCCTCATCACTTCCATTCATTGCCCCCCCCCCCCATTATCTCCTGTCCTACTGTTATTGTTTCAACATCTCTTTTCTTGTTCCTTGCTGTCCAGAATTGCCCAGATCTCAGTGAGTCCTGGCAGCAACAGTAGTGGCAGCGCAGTTGGGGGGCTTAAAGAGTTGCAGAGGAAGGCCTCCCCCAGGAGGAATATTCATCACAGGAGGAAGATGGAGGTGGAAAGTGACGGCTCAACAGAAGAGACTGATTCCTCTGAAAACTGACCTCTGACTTTTCACCACCCTGTTATACCTTGCACCTTGCATCTTAAACTCTAAACACACAGTGGATATATGGTAAACATCAGAAGCAGTGAGAGAATAGCAACCCAGATACCCCTGAGTGCAGAGTAGTGCACTGGATTCACTGATGCTACACATTGTTCTTTATATGCTGCATGATCCTGATGATGTGTAAGTCCCATGTCTCACACAGTCACGTGAGATACCATTGCTGTGCAGATGTAGTTTGTTTTAATTTTAATGTAATCTTTGCAAACAAAATGTTTGTATTCCCATCATCTTTGGTTGGTTATAATTTTATTTCTTCTGGTTCTAATGAGTACCATAACTAGGATGAATAGCAGCAAAAATACTCCAGTTAATTCTAATATAAATTGTTAAGCATTCTGAAGAAATAATTCCTTCTCGTCCGGCCTGTTCATAACCTACACAGTAAACAGCTGAAGCTTTAGCTGTATTTAAAACATCAACTTATTTATTATGATATGAAGCTTTTCTGAATGTCATATTACGTGTATGGAAATCCTTACTCACAATGTGAATAACGAAGATGTAACTGATGTCTGGTATTGAATATTTCTGTGTGTCACTGCTAGCTCATGTGTGACTATGAGACATTTTATTGTTGTTAAACTGGGTCTTCATTTGACTTTGTATTTCACCTCAAAATTGGGGAGAAGAAACAGGTGAAAAAAGTGTTTGGTCACCATTTTGTAATGCAGCTATAAATATATAGCTGCTGCCAAGATTACACTGATGACATTCCTTCGATGTCATCAGGGTTCATCATAAGGGTGTAACCTGCCACTGTTTCAACAGGCTGAGTAGTATCAAACTCGATTAGACGTTTGAAGTTTATCTGTAAAATCAATGCATTGTCCCTTTAAACCAAACACATGAAAATTGTATGTGGGGTCAACAACAAGCTTCAAAAGGTAAAAAAAAGGACTTTCCTGCACATTTATTGTGAGAAGCATTCTTCTCTGTCTCTTAGATAAAGTATGAATGCTTTCTGGCCATTAGTCATTTGTAACTACCTACTCAAATGTGACTCGATTGATTTTGTTATATGATTCTTTCACTATCTCCCTCCTAAAACTCCCCAAACTCCACAGACCCTGTGTCTACCCCAACCACCAGAATTAAATGAATCAAAAACAACAGAAGAGAAGTAATTCATAAAAAACCTGATGTAAATTAATACAACTACTCTAACAGAACCAATAAACTGTTAAACAGGAAGACTATTAAATGTGAAGTATAAAATATTAATCGCTGTCATCTAAATTCCTATTAGTTAATGATGGATTTAGTTTGTATTACTGACACCTGGCCCCAGCAAGAAGAATATGTTTGTCTAAATGAGTCAGCCCCACCTACTCATATTAATTCTCACATTCCTAAAAGCAAAAGCGGAGGGGTTGTAAGCGCTTTTTCACTCCAGATTATTAACCAGCCATAGACCTAAACTTGATTATTACTCACTTGAAAGCCTCTTCTTTCTTTTTTTTTTTTTAATTATTATTAGTTTATTGTTTATTACAAATGACAATACCAAATTGGAATGTAGCATTAAAGTAAAATGGAAACAAAAGTAAATAAATCAGGATCACAGACAAAAAAAAAAAAAATAAAATAGACAAAAAATAAAAAAACAATATATATGGTCAAATTTCAACAGTGATGTACTGAATACTTAAAAGTTAACAGTATTGTTTGCCATCTGGTATTCTAACAAAGTGTACCCCTCAGTTATTCACATTTTATGTAGTAGTTTAATGCTATTTTTATGACCTGGACAGGCCATTAAATGCTCTCTATATAAGACTGGTACTGCCCCCATTTAAGGTGATACTCCTTCCTATCAAGCTGTCTATACAACAGTTATTCTACGGCAGCAGGCTGACCAAGAGAAGTGTGCCAAAAAGATGGTGCTGGTACAGGGGAGGCTTGACCACAAGTTTGCCGCCCTAATCTACACAGTTTGTGTCCAATCAGTGGGTGGTGGAGTCATGTCACTCAATGCAAAGGCATCACCCAAAACGATGTTCTTTTCCCCTATAATAATGATCTTAATAGGCAAATGTTAAACAAATCTGACAGGGAATAGGGTAGAGAGAACTTTTGCAATAATCGTTTGCTAGAAAAGGCAAACACCAAGAAATATTACTGGAACACTTGACACTAAGATGCAAGATGTATCATGAGCTTTTTTGATAATAAAAGAAAAAAAAGGGATAAAACACTGCAACCCCAGAATGCAGGCTTTTTTGTGGTTCCTCGAGTCTCCAAAAGAAGAATAGGAGTCAGATCCTTCGGTTGTTGGGCTCCTCCACTCCGACCATCTTGGAGTTTTGGGTTCAGGAGGTGTACAACGTTGATATGTTTAAGAGTAGAAAACTTTAACTTTAGGAGTAAAATTTATTTATATAGCTCTATTCTCAACATTGTTACAAAGGGTTTTCAACCGAGAATTAAAAACAGACAAAAAGAAATATGAGCACAGAGGAAGTAAAAATGATAAAATGAATAAATACAAATAAAAAGAAAAAATACCAAATGTTTCCAAGAGCTTTCACATTGAGAATATCTTTAAGCAGAGATTTAAATGAAGCTAAAGACTTGGTGTGTCTGAGCTCAGTAGGCAGAGTTTCATAGTGTGTTGGCTCTATTTGCAAAAGCCTTGGGTGTTACCAGCAGGGCTCCATCAGTAGATCTCAATAAACAAGAGAACCCATAGCAGGTCGATAAATCAAAACAGTAGTTAGGTGCTAGGTAATTTGAGGCCAAAAAGTAAGCAATGAAATTTTAAAATGAATTTGAATTCCAACAGGGAGCCAAAGTAGGGAGATGAGCAGACAGGTGGTGTGGTCATGTCTCTTTGTCCCAATATAGAGTCTAGCAGCAGCATTTTGTGCCAACTGGAGAAGGTGGAGGGTGCGTACCTGATACTGGAGTAAAGTGCAAAAAGAACTTGGTGAATGTTGGCATGATTAAATCTGTCTAGAAGGGAACCAGAGGTCAGAGATTTGTTACAAAATAATAAAATTAGAGATCTATTAGTGAAAAATACCTCTTGAGCAGTTTCATGGGGATAAGGTCTAGGATGCAGGAGGAGGAGTCATAGGTTTAACCTGGTGAGAGCGGCAGAATTAACATGGGGAATGGAAAGAACACAAGGATCAGAATGGCTTTGGGGCCTAATATTCTCCACCTTATGAACAAACTGAACAAGTCATTTTTTGGAAATCCAGATTCAGGAAAAGAGAAGGAGGGACCACTAAAAAGAAAATGAGTTTCTTTGAAAAGAACTTTAGGATTGTGGTTATATCTGGATATCAATCCAGAATAGTAAACCACAAAAATCTTAAACCATAATCTTGCATTCTTGACTGCTTTCTGAGAACCAAATTGACAGTTGGGTTATGTGTGTTATTTTGGACATACTGACCTTCCATTCCATTTTAAGGTTTTGAGTGGGATCATTCAGCCAGGGGAGGTTAGGTATATAAGAGGGATAGGTTGAGGATGTATATGCACTGATTTTAAATGAATCTAACAGTGCAGTAAGAAGAGAAATAATGAAATTAAAGGATGATGAGGTAAAAGCATCACATAATTTGGCTGCAGAACCAGTCCTGGGAATGCAAGAGTGTGTTGTAAGGTAGGGACTGGGTGTGGAGAGCTGTAAATTTAAAAACAATGGCTTTATGGTCAGTTACAAGCATATACATCAAATTAAGGCATGCAGAAGAAAAAGCAAATCAGAATACCAGTTATTAGATATGGGATTTAGAATGTACGGTCACTTTAACAGATTGAATGATTGATTGAATGAGGTTAAACAAATCTTTAAGAACTAAAAAAAAGTAGAAGTTTGGGGATGAGAAGGACATTGTACATGGACATTAAAACCCCCAAGAATAAGCACCTCGTCATATTCAGGTATGATAATGGATAAAAGCTCAGAAAACTCAGAAATACAACTGACTGCTTTCGGGGGGGCTTTAAATTGATATGCAGAGTAGGATGGGGGGTCAGTGGTTAAGGAAAGTTAAAACTTCAAAGGAAATAAAACTGTCAGGCAAACAGCAAATAGGATGTATGTTGTTGTTGTTTCCTTAATACGTGAATGAAAATCCATGGACACATGCTAAGTTTCTTGCCTTGAGCTGCTCTACCAGGCTTTTACTGCAGCTGCCATCAGTTGCTGCTTGTTTATGGGCATTTCTGCCCTCAGTTTTGTCTTCAGTAAATGAGAAGCTTGCTCATTTGGGCTGAGGTCAGGTGACTGACTTGGTAATGAAGGATATTACATGTATTTGCCTTTAGAAGCTCTTGCATTTCTTTCACAGTATGATTTGGGTCATTATCCTGTACTGTGAGGCACACCCTATCAGTTTTGTAGCATTTTGTGGAATTGGATCAGATAGTAGAGCCCTATACAGTTTAGAATTCATCCTGCTGCTTCACCCAGCAGTCACATCATTAATAAACACCAGTGACCCAGTTCTATTGCCAGCAATACATGTCATATGACATAACACTGTCTCCACCATGTTTGAAAGATAATGTGGTAGATTTGGATCATGAGCCGTTCCTTTCCTTCTCTATACTCCCCTGCTTCCTCTCATTATAGTTTGGTTTCATAAGTCCAAAGAATCTTGTTCCAGAACTGGGAAAGCTTTTCTAGACAATTTATTTGGCCAATATTTTGTAATGCAGGCAGGATGTTTTATAATGACATTCAGAGCTGTGAAGGATTTACCATTGCCAGCTTCTTAAAAACTGGCCCAACATGTTGCTCAATTGCTTCCTTCTGTTGAGTGCAAGGTTAAAATCTGAAAATTGCCACTTGTGGCATTAGTTGTTATTATTTTTTGTCATCCTGTGCAGCGGGTCAAATTGCTATGCGCTGGAATGAGCTAGAAAATGAAACTTGACCCAATAAGTGGAAAGATGTACATATGCCTGTAAAGAAATACTGTATGAGAGCATTTTGCCAGATGGGGGCACTGTAATTAAGGCCCAAAAATACATTTTAGGAAAAGGCCACACCCCTCACACTGTAAATCCAACTCACTTGAAATTTGCCATACAAGTGCAGCTGAATGTACTCTACAAAAAGATGACACCTACATTTTGTATTTTCGTCGTATCGACACCAAATTTGGTGTACAGCTTTGCAAGACTGACCTACACAATTCTACTGTAAATGGGCAAGATTCGGCAACCAAAGTATTTTGAAACCAACCCATAGGGGGCGACACGAATGCCGAAAATGTGTATTTCAACCTGGTGCACAGAATTTCACCAATCTGATGCATGTCCTCTGAGGACAAGTTATCATAACTGGAAATGATGTACTAATGTATGCCAAGAAATTTAAATCCATCTGCCTAATGATGGAGCTATAATTAACAACCAATAAATGGGAAAAATTTTAAAAGGCTGGCCCACCGACATTTTGAGTCCTAACTAGAAACATGACACTTGGTACCATAACTAAAAATTAAGTGCTTTACTAAAACATGTTCCCAATCAACCTGATGGTGGCACTATAAATAAATGTCAAAAAAGTCAAAAAATTTAAATTCTGCCCAAGTAATTGTGCATTTTAAAAATGCAACTTAAATTAAGATTTGACAAACAAATTAAAGAATGTACAAAATACTGGAAACCAACATAGCCATGTATTTACGATACATGTGAGAGAATTTAAGATTATTGGGAAAATCAGTCACCGTTTATTTAGGGCAGGCATATTCATAATCATACATGAGTAATCCTTGATATGGTTGATTACAGTTCATTTATAGATGATGATGTTCTTGTCCTTTTTCTGGACATTTAAGCTTTATAACTGCAAACAGTATCAGGGCAACATAACTAACACGCATTACCATACCAACACAGCAACAATGTAGTGTTTACAATGTTACAATAGATAGGCCCACAAAGTTTTGCAGTGTTACACTATTCGATTAATGCCATTTAAGTATATTTCAGGTCAAACCTGTCAAGGTTTTAATGACTTCATATCTCAGAGTTGAGGTTCACCTGCTGTTTCATTACAACTTTTTGGTTGACATATGTAAACTCCATATTTCTCAGTCAACTACACTGTGAAGTCATATTGTAGACAATAAACATTGTTTTCAAAAGCTAGCTTGATACATCCACCCAATTGACGCATGAGTCTCATAAAGTGGGGCTGTAGCCTACAATAGTTTCTCCATGTTTTCTGTATGTCAATCTATTTTTCCAATCTTAAGTTATTAACTTGTTAAAAATAACAATGTATCAAATGTACCAGGTAACCTGGATCAATTGTAGCTGAAACTGAGCAAAAATGGAATAGCATTATAATTGCACCTTCAACTGCATTACCCTTTTTCTCTTTCCATAAGCTTGTCACTCCAATCAAAGTATTTACTCTGCTAATTCTTTTTGGAGGAAAATATTAATAAAAATCACTAAAGTAGTTTTTTTCATCAGTGAGCTCCCCGGTGCATTTACTATATGGCAGACAAGACAAAATGTTTACTTTGTTGACACTTGTTGAATTTAGATTTCTCCACATACACTGTGATGATGAAACAAGTGTGTGATTGGTCTCAGTCCCTCTTTAACAGAATAAAACTAGCTGGCATAACTTTTTTTGGCTTTGTCATGCATGAAAATTACTCACTGCTGCTCACAGCTTTAATTTGGTGCAACTGAGCTACTGCTGTTGAGTGCAAAAGTATTACAATCTACAAACTCCCACTTGTGGTTATATTTATGAATATTAATACCATTATATCACCATTGCCATTACTATACATCTCTATGTGGAACTTGCATTGTGTTATGTTCTCTTTCTTCCAGTTCACTCTCTCACTCTCTCTCTCTCTTCCCTCTGTTTTTCTCTCTCAGGCCAAGGGAGATGGCCACCCACCCAGAGCCTGGTTCTGCTCAAGGTTTCTTCCTATTAAAAGGGAGCTTGTCCATGCCACTGTCACCAAGTGCTTGCTCATGGGGTGATGATGGGTTTTCTGTAAATAATATTGTAAAGAGTATGGTGTAGACCTGCTTCATATGAAAAGTGCCCTGAGATTACTTCTGTTATGATTTGGTGCTATATAAATAAATAAAATTGAATTGAATTGTTGGTAGGACAGTCCAACATTTTTTCCAGACTAAAACATCTTGACAGAGATGGAAAAGAGTGTCATGAAGTTTTGCACAGATATTCATAGTCCCCAGAGGATGAACCAAATGACTGTGGAGATCCCCCGAGTGACATCTTTCTATTGAGTGAGATGTCTCAACAGCTATAGAATGGATTCCAATGTTATAAAGACTTGTACTTCCCACAGGATAGATTGTAATACCTCGACCACCGGATTTTCATCTAGTTTGGTTTATGGCAAAATGCCTGCTAATCATTATCATGTACAGTAGCTCAAAGCACTGCTGTACCTAAATACAGCCTCACAGAGCTCTTAATGTGGATTATATGGATGATGTGTGATATGTGACTCAAATGGTTAATCAATTACCAAAACTGTTACTGATTAATGATCATTTATTTCAGCACTGGTTCCAAGTTCAGGAATTGATGATATAAACATTCTGTCATTAAACTGACCCCATAGCCCTGAAGACTGTTTATGTGGTTTTACATCCAATATCTTCGTAATTTTAGCATATAAAATATCTCAATATCAGATATTTGTGTATGAGTTTAGGTAGATTAGTGTCACATTTGTTCTCACTGTATGGGACATCTCATATAATCCTATCTACCCATAGAGGTATTTATAATGTGACATGGCCAAAGGAAGGAAAAGACTGCTGTATCACTGAATGCAGCTATGAAAAGAAAATCCACCATGCAAAAAATATATTAGTCGTCCAGTTTGTGGTGTAGGACCAGGCTCACACACATAGTGAGTATTCATTATTCAATGAAGATGTCTTCAGTGGGACAGGAGTAGCCAATGTGTTCCTTGTAATACTGCTGGAATGCCCTCCTGTTGGACACCAGAGAAGAGAATTTAAAAGTTAAATTACCAAACAGATAAGACAAAAAATAGAACAGATGATAGCATACATCTGTTCAGTTGCATAATCATCTACCACACTCTAGTCTGAATAGAGTCCAACTCTGTTTAGAAACAAGACAAATGGCTAGAGATGATAAAAGCAGAGTCTTTTTGGTACAAGATATCCTTACAAGTACTGGCCAGGCTGACATGACATTAGTTGTGAGAATTTATTGTCCTCAGAGGTTTAGGAAAATGTATTCAGATCCTTCATTTAAGTAAAAGCAGCAATGAACTTATTTACATGAATTTCTCTTTGAGGCATATCGATGTATTATTTTAGTCTCTATGACTTAACATTCATTCTCGGAATATTATTTTATTTTGCTGATCTTTTCCCCTCGTGGCTGATTATTTGATCTAATTGTGCACCATGCTGCTACTGGTGTTTGTCTTCACTTTCTATAGGGGTCTGTTTGGGTCAACCCTTTTTGGATTGGATCTAGTTGTCCTCAGGTCTGTTGGGGTCTGGACCGACTGTGACGGCACACAGTCAGGTCTCCCCTTTTTGTAAATTAAATTATGTAAATCAGGTTCAGATAGGGTTTCCATGGGTCCATTCAGATTTCTAGTCGTTAATGGAGATATTGCCATCAAAACTATTTTGTTAATAATTTTCAGAGACTATGTTCTTAAATATATCAGACACTTTAGAGGTGAAAGAAAATTTGTTTGCAGTGTTCAGAGCACAGAAGAAGGCCATAAAAATTCACCAGAAACATGTCCAATAAAAAATGTTCCAGTTACTCTTGATAATCCACATTTTTGTGTACTATAATATTTGCATGTACAGATACAGCTAGGGGCAAGTCATATTATATGTATAGAATATAAAACATAATAAAATACAGAATAGAATACAATACAAGAGGTCTTACCCTACAGACTCAGCCAGAGGATGTAATGTTGTGTCTGACATCATCACATGACAGGCAAAGCGTTGTTTGTCAGGGTGTTTGGTGATGAAACCAAAATACCTGCAATGCAATAATGAGCATTACTGAGAGGTTTACCTAATATTTATTCAGAATATTTATTCAGACAAACTTGCTGTTATTAGCTTTACATTGTTGTCATTTAAATTTAATCCCATTTAAACAGGTCACAGGGAAAGGTGCAGTCCAATATAGTTTAAGAAATTTCTCATGCAAGAGTGGGAATTGATTAGATCAAATAATTCCTTAGGTAGTTTGACTCACTTGCTGTGTTTTGGATGGCAACCACAGAATGAGATGTTTTTCAGCTGGAAAAAATGAAAACACTGGTCCCCCTGACATAAAGAGAAAGACAGAGAAATGTAGAAATGTAAAGTTCCAATGATTAAAGTTTGTCTAGGTCTGTAAAACTGCTATGAAGAGATAAATCTGAAAAAATTCTGGAATATTTATCCAAATTGGTGAAGCAACATCACTATAACCTGCTTTATGTAGCATGGAATTACTGCTCATTACCACTGTAGAGTGGCAAAAACACAGTGTCCTATTTACAACAATATAATTTCCCGCTACAATCAGCCGGATTTAAAAAAGCGATGACACTCGAAAAGGAAGGAAGAAAGGTAGGTAGGTAGATATGTAGATACATTAGCACACATACCCTGTGAGCAGAATGACACTGATCCTGGACAGTTATCTTCATACCCTTCACACTGACTTCCAGCACACAAGAAGAGGGAGGCTGACCTGCTAACCGCCTGTTGCATGCTACCTGTTAAAACAAATAATCAGGCAATTCACAAACCAGGGACTGTTTTTTTAATTTAAAGATATTTTCGATTGATCTGTAGTGTTAGGCCACTCTTAGGCTCGCATTATGCTCATTCAGAACTAGATTGAAAAACATCCTGTTTGGCCATATTAGAAATCAAAAAAATTTTTAGAGTTGTTCCAAATGGCCCCACCAAAAGGTGAAGTGAAAACCTAAAGTAAGATATATATCATATATATATATATATATATATATATATATATATATATATATATATATATATATATATATATATATATATATATATATATATATATATATATATATATAACCTGGATAGAACAAAAACTAGATAGAGGATTAAGACAGGATTTTTCAAGTATCCTGGTTGGTTTCTCAGTTTCATGAAAAGCAGTGGCAAATAAGTTACCATGGAGATTTATCCTGTGAAGCTGATGAGCATCAAAAAACTTTAGACTACTTTTTAATGGGGCAATGCCCACTGTCGGAGTTTATAACATGGAGTGTCAGGTCCATATAGTCTGGTTTCCAAATGAATCCATATATTTTTACTTTCTTGAACAATTTCGACCCACTTTTGCAACATTATGGGTTAAAAGCATGACACTTCCTTCTTGTGCAGCCATTTCCACAAGTAAAAAAATGAACTAATGCTATGCAGCTTATGTAGTAACTAGTTAACTAATACGAATGATGACTTAATGGAATATCAATATATAGCTAGCTTTGTCAATTAACCCATATGTATTCATTTTGACACAGGTTTCACAAACGCAGATGGTGGTGAATTAGTAGGCCTTTTCAGTTTATTTAATATTCCCCATAATTTTCTTTTAAGGAAACATGAGCCTGGGCTGTGTTTCTGCTGTTGATATGCTTTAAATTTTATTAAATAATTGACACAAGCAACATCTTTATATGGAAGCTTATGAGGTAGTGAAGCATATTATTTGCAAGAAAGAAACACAGCCACTGTTAATAACAAGAAAGAAAAGGTCTAGAAGAAAATAGCGGACAAATTGAACATGACTGGGCAATTGAGGACTTGGCAACAACTTAAAGTGATATACATATTGTATGCTGCACACATTTTTCCCATTCCAGCATTGATAAATCTGTAATTGACTCAGAACATTTTTTTGAGAAATCTGTGAATTTCAGAATTAGTCCTGGCTTGACTACTCATGCTTGATTGGCCTTTGTGAAACCTAAAAATCAAGGTTGCACTGAGCAGACTATGTCAAGCCCCACCTTTTCCATAATCCAGGATTTATTAATTCTACTTTTTTGTAATAGCCCCCTGGTTATAAAATCACACTCAGTTTTTTGAAATAGCCCTCTGGTTATAAAATCAGACTCATTTCATTGGAACAAAGATATGTTTACTCATGTGTTCATTATGTTTTATTCTTTTTCTTTGGGAACCTAAAGCCAAGATGTACAAGTGTTAAACCACCCCTGAACTAGCTAGCTAAAAGATTAATTTTTACATAAGGTTTCAACGAATAAATAGGAGGTAGGTTGTTACTACTGATGCCAAGGAGGTTATGTTTTCCACCATATTTATTCGTTCGTTTGTTTGTTTATTTGTCAGATAGATTTCACACAAAGTACAGAACCAATTTGCACAACACTTGGTGGAAGGATGTGGTACTGGCCTAGGAAAAGCGAATTAAATATTGGTGTAGATCTAGTTTATGGGGTGGATCCAGGAATCTTTTTTATTGATTTCTTGAACATTGTGAGATGGGGCATTTTTCAACATTTTCTTCAATATTTGGCCTCGGAGGTATGTGCTCTACTGCATGTTATTCTAGTTGAGTAATGTATTAGAAAACATAATCTTCAACCTTATCTGTTTTATCATTTTTGTTTTTTCTTACAGTTGTGTTTTTATTGAGATAAAAGATGAAATTTAAACAGTTTACATCTTAGTGTTATATTGTCAGTTCACTCTTTTTCTTTTAAAGATAAAATACAAATAACCAAAGAAACAAACAAGCAATAATTAAGAAAAAAGAGTAACCAGCATCAATAAACAAGAGTAAAACAGGAATGTACCCATCCTACCAAATCTGGACAACTGTATCTAACTTGCAAATTAATATTGAAGACATAAGTGTTTTGAAAACTGTCACCCAAAAGCTTTGAAGGTAAATGCTAATGCAACTAAGAAATAAAGCTAATGGAAACTTATAATGACTTTGCAACTATACCCATTGGGCAGTGGACACCATGGAAATAAAGGTAGACTCAGCTGTCTTAATGAGAGGGCTAAAACATACTAAGGTAGGATGAAGAGTGGCAAGACTGGGTCTCTAACTCACCCCAGTATGCTTCTGAATGATAAAATATTTTTTAGATATTTGCTGCCAAATGATAACTAACAAAGCTGGGTAGCACCACAACTCACTTTCTTTGAAAAAGCTCTGTCAACTCTCAGGATTTTGTTTGCCCACATAAAAGTCATAATGTGTACCATATTTAAAACAATAATTTTGTTGAAAACTGAGGTAGAGACTGAAATAAATTAGATTTGTTCAAATTGCAACTTTTTATAGACTGTACTCTATAGTTGAAGATATACTAACTATGGTTCGATTCTCTCTCAAATTTAGCTTATTTTCGGGTTTAGCAAGAGAATGATATTTGCAGATATCAAAGATTTTATTGTGTGAGTAATATTAATGCAAAGATATTTAAATCCAGCTAGGTTAATTTTAGAATTTCTTGTTGAATCTGCAAAGCAGAAGCAATTTTATAGCAGTGACACAATCTTTGAAACACTTACTGTGGGGTTAATTATGGATAACTTGTGGTTATCCACACACAAAGAAACATGGAGCCCCTGACTATGTTGCTTGAAATACAGTTATTTGTTATGGCTGGTTGTAGGAGCACAGGCAATGAGGACCCAAGAGCAGACAAACAGGTAACCTGAAGTGTGATTAAGTTACTTTAAAGAATAAATGAAAAAATGGCTGACAGGCAAAACCTGTTTTGACAGAGACATTAGAGGCAGAACACTCTAGGGGAAGAGCAGGTGGCCAGTGGCCAAGGGGGAAACCCACTGGAGGAGTTGGGTTGAGACATTACCAAAGGGGCCAAGTAATTGGTGATGGTGTTGGGCAGTGGAGGCTCTGGATCACTGGGCGGCTGAGGGGACCCATGTCTTTGGGGCCAAGGCTTCCTTCTAGTGGTTCCAACCCCTGACTACCTCCTGGAATTAGCAAGGCTAGTAACCAGGAAAGAAGCATGCTGAAGGTCTTTAGGGGCAGTATCAGACAGGAGGACAGCCAAATGGGGTGCAGGATCAGACATCAGGCCAGCTGTGATGGAAACTGACAGCTAGCAGGTCTGATGCTAGGTAGCTGTGATGCAGGCCAATGGCTAGCAAGTCCGACACAAGGTAGAGCTGGCAGAGGGTGATAATTCTAGAGCTGGCAGCATGTGAACAAACCAGAGTCTAACTGTCCAGGGTTAGCCCAGGCTATCAAGTAGTTGGCTAGCATGTTTAGTGTTGCCTGAGGACATTTTGAGGATTGCAATGGAAAAGAAGAGTGGGGACAGCAGGAATCCCTGACAGGTCCCCCTACAAAGAGCAAGTACTTTGATTGCCCATGAATTGTCTATACACAAGCTTAGAGAGAGGAATAAAATAGCTATAGCTATAAGATGAATGTTTCACCAAATCTTTTTCACCAAATCTATGATACTAATAGATAATCACATGCCACCCAGTTGAATGCTTCCTCAGCATCTAGGAAGATGACATCTTGTGGAGTTGGTGTAGGGCATATTATGTTAAGGAGTCAGTGAATATTTGAGAAGCAGTACTGGTTATTTATAAAACTACTCTGGTTATGTAAAATACTTTTGGGCAGTATGTTGATATTGCCTTGCTAGCAATTTGGCTAATATTTTCATATCTGGGTTTAGAGGTGAGATCCCCCATTAGGAGCCACCTTTGTCTGCATTTTTTTCTTTTTTGAAAGGAGAGTAATTACATTGTGTGTGAGTGTTTGGGGTAGTAGAGGACTCATTAACCTTATTTAAAAAATTCTTGAATAAATACCTGAATCATACCAAGGCAGATGCTCCCAACAAGTGGGATGATGCATTTTATAGGGCTAAAGACTTTTAGAAGAATTGGAACAAGTTTATCTTTACATTTTTTGGAAAAAAACAATTGGTCCAGCTATCAGAGCCTGGTCTTTTGCCACAATGTATTACTACTGTCACAATTGCCCTGATCCAAAAGCCTGATCCAGCTTCTGCATGTCATTCTGTCAAAGGTTGGGTACCTTCAGATTTTCCAGGAAATAAGTGATGTTCCTAATCACCTAGGAAGTCCTATTCATACAAGTCACAGAACTATGAGGCAAACTCAATAATTTCCAAATGCTGAGATTTATTGTAAAGCAATGGAATCAGGTGGGTTGTAATCTTAGTAATAACCTTATGTTAGTAGTAGTTACATAAGTAGACGTTGGTGGACAGAAAGTTTAATTTGACTAGCAAGTCCATATGTTCTAAGACATCTGTGACAGAGATACATATTCATGTTTTTAATTGATATGTCACCCATATGAGATTATTTCCCATGAAATGGAATCTGTGTAGTTTAACACCAAAAAAGTGGCAAATTCATTGACTATGAAGTTACAAAGTTTTTAATCAAACAGAAAGTGGGAATTCAACCACCATGAAGGGCTTTTCTTTAATGTTCAGATTAAACCAAAGTTTGAGAACTACTAAGAAATGGCCTGAGATAAGAATGGCTAGGTAGTATATTGCTTTAGTATTAGGAATGAAAAAGTGTCGATGAAAAAATAGTCTGAATGCAAAAAAGAGTGGTGCACAGGTAAGCAAAAATCTGAAGGGATCTACACTCACAGATCACAATACTGGGTAGAGGCACCCTTTGCTTTCAAAACAGCCTCGGTTCTTCATGGTGTGGATGCTGCGAGGTGTTGGAAACATTCCTTTGAGATTCTGGTCCATGTTGATATGATTGCATAACATGATTTCTGCAGATTTATCAGATGCACAATCCTTCTGTAAATCTCATACATACCAAATAAGTTTTGAGTTGATTGTATTCTCACCAAAGACATAAAGAATTGTTATCTGAGTTCTTCTGTTAGCTCTAACCAGTCTGGCCATTCTTGTCTGACCTCTTTAATCAAAAAGGCATTTCTGCCCACAGAACTGCTGCTCACTAGATGTTTGTTTTTTGCACCATTCTGAGAAAAGTCTAGAGACTTTTGAGCATGAAAAAACCAGGAGATCAGCAGTTTTAGAAATATTTTAACCAGTCCATCTGGCATAAAGCCTCATGTCACAGTCAAAGTAGCTGGTATCATATTTTTCCCCATTATGATATTTTTCCCCATTATGATATTTGATGTGAATATTAAAGGAAACTCCTTATTTGTATTTGCATTATTTTATGCATGCTCTGGAATGATGGGCTGATTGGATATTTGCATGAATAAGCTGGTCTGCAGGGGTTCATAATAAAGTGCTCTGCCATTTTTTGACAGGAAGTCAGTAAAAACTTTAGACATAGGGGAAGGTACAGTTGGTTCAGTACTATGTCTTTTGGTCAGACAATTCAAATCCCCTGCTAGGATGAAGCAATTTTAATAGTTTAACTTCTCTTCCCAACCTGGGATCTTTTATCTTCTCTTCCTGACCTAGGTTGGATAAGAGAGGATATTTTTTTCAGCATTATCTAGATTAGGGTCCTATATGTTTACCAAAAGGACTCAAGGGGGCAGACTTTGGGGCAGACCAACAATCACAGACCAATTACTAGAGTCAGATTTCAACTCAAATGGGAAAAACTGAATGGACCCATGTTCAATAAAACAACACCTCTTGTGTACTACATCTGCTTTCAAATGCTTATAATGGGAGACGATCCTAGACCTTTTGGCCGAGCCATTCAGCCCTTTAAAATTCAATGAAATAAACCTAAGTGCTGAACTCTTCACAGACCTTATGTTTGAAATAGTTATGGTGATAGAAACATGAAATTAGTTCGACAAATGCTTTGTGAATGAAGGTACAGTTCCATTTACAAACACAGATCGCTATCCTGATATAAAGACATAAGACATGTAAAAAGGCAGACTAGATGGTAACTGCTTTTTGCTACATACATGTATAGAACATGCCCAAGATTGAACACCCTCAAGAACAATGAAATCCCCAGACCCAGGATGTCTCCAACTCATGTGAGGTATTCCTGCTAAGAAGACACTTCAAGCTTTCAAACTAGCTATTATTTACCCACCAATCGATTCTTTTAGTCTGACTCACTTCAAATAAGTAGCTTTTGTATGCCAAGATAACTGACGGAGATAAAATATTGAAATGTGTTACATGTCTGAGATACAGCAAACAAACAGTAAGTTATTCCTAGACATGGAGTACACTTTTTAGTTGTCCTCAAGTTCAGTTAAAGTTTATGTCAAATAATTGGAAGGGGATTTAAGTATGCAAGTACACACCAAGTCCACCACAGAATAACAATTATGTTAGCTCCACATAATATGAAAATACAGTTTTTCTCCACTGAGTCATTTTGAGAACTGAGTCAAAAGTAAACAAAAAGGATTGATTGAAGTTAGATGTGAGGCAGGAGATCAGGTTTAGCTGAAAACTCCCAAGCGATCCTTAAACCTTTTAGCTGGGTTCCTAGTGAGAGGCCCATCCATTGCTACACATATGCTGGATTGAGCAAAGATTTTCCAGGTCGTATGGCAGCTGTTGGCTAGCCCCATTATAGCTTAAAGTGGGTCTTGCTAACTTGGCAATTTAATCATTGCTTTCCAAAATAATTTTGTAATCAAGCAAATTTACTAAACATGAAAAAGGGTTGCGGGCAAAAATGTTTATAAGCCCCATTTCGGATGACCTTACTACATGCTCAACTTGGAATTCCAGTCTGAATATGTTTCATTTTAAAAACAAATTTGGGGATGTACCAATAAACACACCTGTGCTCCGGGAAAATAACATGAAAATACAAGTAATAAGTGTTGTATTATTTTTTTTTTTTAAAGTAAAAAGCTTAGTAAGGACAATAATTAGTTCCTTTGGACTTGGGCAATGAACAAAGAACTGAAAGGTCAGCTCTGGCTATCAAGTCATCTACAACATTTTCTGGAATGGTAAAACTAGGACTAAGGAATTATGCTTTGTATTGACAACCAGGAAGCAGAGTAATTTTCGAACAGGCTGACAGACACCCTACCTTGACATATTATCACCTTAAAAAGTTATTTAGCAGGGAAAAACTAATCTCAGTATATTGGACCTATGTTTGTGTTGACCTGATGGATGTATGGTCCTGGTTGAAATTATTGGCACCCTTTAATTTTATGTATAGAATTTAGAAAATCTCAAGAAATAAATGCTAATTAATCAGTTTTGTATGACCAGAATGTTTAATAAATTGTATAAAGTGTACACTGACACAATTATTAGCACCATTTTGATTAATATAAATTAGTTCCTCACACAAAATAAAAAACAATCAAAAACTCAGCTGTGCTTAATTTTCAGGGATCACAGGACCTTAATTAATCAGTGGATAATGGTTTTACTGCATAAAAAAGGGGCTAATTGTTTCCTGTTTCTTTTTTAATGTAGTGAAGAAAAGTGAGCTGTCTGACAGCATCCAAAATGCTGCTATCAAAAAACACAACAATTACAAAGGCTACAAGGCAATTGGCAGAAATCTTGAAATCCCTGTTTCAACAGTTCGTAATGTCAACAAGAAGTTTGATAGTCATAAAAACTGTTAAGGACCTGAAGCTGAGAGGAAACTCAGTGAGAAAAGTCTATGAAGGTTGAAGCGGATTGTGGAAAAAACACCACATAAGACATCTAAAGAGTTTCAGGCTGATCTGGATCAATCTGGAGTGGTGGTTTCAGCGTGTACCACACACCACACAATAAACAGAGTAGGGTTCAATGGGTAAAGGCCAAGAGGGACATGACTATTGAAAGAAAGGTATAAAAACGCAAGACTATTTGCAAAAACTTTTACACATAAGCCAAAATTTTTTCAGAGATAATTTTGTGCGGACAGATGAAATCAAAGTAGAATTCTTCAGGAATTCAGGGTTTTGGTTTGTTTATAGTCAACAAAAGAAGCCCATAAGGAAAAGAGAAACCTACCCACAGTAAAACACGGTAGAGTTTCTATCAGGCATTTTAGAGCAAAATGTGTTTCCCAGGGTCAGAAAGCTAGGTATGTGGGGAAGTTCTTCGGTCTTTCACCATATCAACCACTGGAAGTTAATTTCTAGCAGCACAAAAACATGGTTCTAAAGGAAAAGTCGGACTGCTTTAAACTGGCCAGCAATGAGTCCTGATCCCATTGAGAACCTGAAAGCTGCCTTTGCAGAAAGAATCCTGAAAACTCAAAAGAGCTTGAACGCATAGTATGTGGAGAATGGTAGAAACTAGAAGCTTCTAGATGGCTACAAGAAATGTTTAGAGGCATTGTTTCCAAAGGTTCTGCAACCAAATATTAGTGAGGGTGCCAATAATTGTTTCCATGGTACATTTTTGTATTTATATTATTTTACTACTATGCAAGTTTTTTTTCGTTTGGTTTTCTTTTGTTCAGTAACCTTGGACATTTTATTAAAATATTTCAATTATACAAAATGCATTAATTTGGAATTATTTTTGAAGATATTGTTAATTCTGCACTTAAAATTAGGTTTGCCAATAACGTCAACCAGGACAATGAGTCAATTCACATTTTCCTTTTATCTCTGTTTTGGATTCTATCAAGTCCTGACAAAAATATTTCTCTCTATACCTTTAGCTCATACAATTAGTGCTTTACTAGGTTTACCTGTAGGCTAGTCACTAACAAATAAAGTCAGCGACTAGCTACTGTTGGAAATGAGGTTGGTGAGAGCACTGAGACTAGACAAACAGTAAAAGTGCAATAAAACCAAACAATTTGCTATAGCAGCAAAATACTCTAGAGCTGCAGAGTTGGGTGCAACCTGTTTTCTTCATTATAGGAATTATTTGTGCTTGTTACTTATTTATATTAAAAAAAAAACAACCTTTTGATGTCTGGTGTTTTTAAGAGGTAAAAGTATTTAATATTATACTTAGAAATATTAAAATGTAAAATCTAAACAGACAGGCCCTTTTTGAAAAGGATAAGTACTTTGCTACAATTAGCAGCTTATTGTTTGTAATGTCATTTGATAATCACCAGTTGGAGGTCATTGTCTTTATTTGCCACCGACAATCAACTATCATGGTGGAGACCTGTTGTACAGTATCTGTATTTATGTACCTTGTGCATTGCAGCACACAGCACGTCATTGCCTTTGTGGATGGGGACCTGAACTGAACCCAGGAAACGCACAAGGAACTGCTCTATCCGACCATCTTTCTGGACTGTAAGAAGAAAGGAGAACAAAGAACATCTTGGATTATTATTATTGTTGATGATGGTGATGCTCTGTTTTTACAATCCAATTCTTCGCAATGTACCTTGGTTAATATCTTTGGCCAACTTGACAGTGTAGAAGGCAGGGAAAATACCAGTGGCTCCAGTCCTCATGTTGTAACCATGACACCACAAGTCCTCAGACTGGTTCAGCATTAACACAGGGTCATCTGTGTCTAGGTACAGCTCATCTGCATGACGAGGGACAAACCTAAAATCATGCATAAAAAATGTACAGATTTCAATCTACTGTTTTGCTTTGGACATGTCACAATTGTTTTTTTCAGTTTGTTCATATATGCTAACCTATAGACGGCTCTGTGGCTCTGCTGTCTCTCCACTCCATCCAAAACACAGGAGAACACACCAAATGACCCTGCACCTGAATGACAAAGCTAGATGTTATGATCACAATCAAGAGCTTTTGACTGACATCTAATGAGGAATTAACTGTAATGTAAAATTTAAAAAAAATGAATTATTATCCAAAATAATTTTTTAGCATTACAGTGAGCAGGAGTGCGCAAATGGCCAAAGCTATGTAAAGCATAGAGCCCTTATGTTAAACTTGGAAATTTTTAATTTTGTCACCTCCGGGATGTACCCTAGATTCCATTATCTTTCTGTTTGTCATTAATAATTAGTTTTGATATAAACTAATTATTTTTGAGAATATACAAACCAGTGGCACTGTATTGGCTGCTGTTGTTGGCAAAAAGGTTAAGGAACTTCCTACTTCTGGGAACTCCAGCCTTTCCTTCATGAGAATCCTCTCCCTCTGATGCTGTGGTTGATGCTAGCTTGGACTGCTTGCAGATCTTTGCTACACCTTCCCTCCTCCTCTTCACCTCCTCCTCCCTCCTCCTCTTCACATCCTCTTCCCTCCTCTTTTTTGTCTCATCCTCTTCCTTTCCTCTGTTTATCTCGTCTTTCCTCAATCCTTGGAACAGAAAACAAAAAAAGGTTAAACTACGTCTGAACACACTTCTAGAACAGAGAGTGATACTAGATTTTTGTCTTATCTGTGCAGTGGTTTTTCACAAGGATTAGTTTTGGATCCTCCGCCTTTTTCTCTTTTTATGTTCCAACTGATTAAGATAATAGAGGGCCATGATAAATATTTCTGTGGAAAAGCAGATGACATACATTTCTAGCGAATCACCAAACTCTTCAGATCACCTGTACATGAGAACTCAATACCTGTTTCAAAATTCAATTTTTTTTGCGAAAATTGAAAGGAGAGATACTTGACCTCTGAATAAAATCTACTTTTCCAAATCTCAAAATGTGGGATGAAATAAATAAAAACAGTGAAAGCAACACTTGAGCTAGCCAGACAGCTTTTTTTCATCTACTTCTTTGAGCAAATACTGGGAAGATTTCCATTAAACCCAACATGAATATGCAGGGTTCATAGATTTCAGTTCCTAATGATTACAGTAATCCTCTGACCATTTGTCTATTGCCAGCATAATTAATTATTAATATAACATTATGTAGTGAAATTTCCTATGAATGTTCTTCTCGGGCCATCCTTGGTACTAAGTTTGCATTTTAGTCCCACTACTGGCACGTTTTTAGAAAAGTTAAATAGAAAAAGTGATCTGTATCTTGATTTTTACCAACTCATGATACTGCTTTTTGGAGTAATTATGCCCAGGCATGTCAAAAATGAATTTTAACATTACCTTGCTTCCTTGCTTCCTGTCTCCTCTTCGTCTCCTCTTCATACTCTGGGTCTTCTTCCTCATTGGCTGACTGGTAGACTGTCTCTGCATCACTGTCATCATTGTGCTCATCATAACTGTGCAAGCAATCTTTCAGGCTGACCAACTCCAACTGAGCATGTTCATCAACCACTAGAGTGTATTTAACAGAGTCATAATTTAACCCTGCTGTAGCTTCACTCTTTGGTACAGTCCAAGTAGCAACAGAATCTCCCTGAGTGACAGAGTTTGTGCCATCCACCTCACTGGTACTGTCAATTTTTCCTCCCCCTGCATCCACCCCTGACTTGGTACAGTCCATCTCTGTTTTTTCATTATCTGCAAGGCAGTGGGTCAGACCATTCTGGACATTCATGCAGGCAGTTTGGTCTCCCTCCCCATCCTCTTCACTGATGTCAGGATTCGTTCGATTGGGTAGAGAAGGATGCAGAGGCCCTGGTGGAGGACCCTCTGTGTCTGAGCTGAGAGACATTCTGTTTGACCCACCCTCGCTGCTGGACCGGGAGAGAACAGGGGCGTTATCCTGGGTCTTGTCATGGCTTTTGCCTAGGAACAAAAAATAGGGATAGAGGGTAGATATTTGGAGTAACATCATTGTGCTGATCAGTATTTCTTAGTGAATGTAGAAGAAGCTCATTCATTTTAAAGGCCTATTATGCCTTCATGGCAGAAATCAACAGATTGGGTGGAGAAGTGACACTCTGCACAGGTCTCACACTGGATTTGAACCCAGGGCCTCTAGTCTCATAATCAAAAACTATACCCCTCAAAACAATCAGCTTTGCCAGCAACCTTGGTGTCATTTGTTTCTATGGTCTGAAAACTAGATAGCAACGAGAGGCAGATGAAAACTAATGTGGTTGAAGTTTAAATATTCACTAAAATTTCTATTTTAAAAAGCTGAAAGAAAAATCATGCAACTTTAACTAAGAAATTTTTTTTGTTTTGATGATAGATTTTCCTTAAATTTGATCTAGTTATACTGCCAACCACCCAGCATCTTAAAAGTCGGTTACTTACATTTGTCTTGGGTCTTGTCCTGGTTTCTTGGTGCTACAGGTGTGCGTGGAACCACCATGGCTGTCAGATAAACTTCCCGGTTAGACAGTATGTTATTTGGCTTGAATCCCCCTCCTCTGTTACCCCCTTTAGCACCTACTTTTCCTTTCCCATCAGCTGCTCGGCTTTTCAGTCCATTTGCCTCTCTTGGCCTCTGACCAAGTCCATTCCTCTCTTTTTCTTTCCCCTTGGACCCTTCACACAGTCTTCCTCCTCTTCTATCTTCCTTCCCTGTTGTCACTCCATCCTTTCCTCTGATGTCCCCCAGGCTTCTCTCTTTCATCACTGTTGCTCCTCTTCCTACCCCTTTCCCTCCTCCCCCTCCTCCTCTCCGATGACTCCGTACAGTGCTAGAGGACTGTATGTGCGTGACCCCGGACAACTTTTTTTCCCGCAGTCTAGCATGTGTTTCTGTGGTGGTGGCAGAAGCCTGAGTGTTAGCCTTGCTGTTGGTTTCATTGGCTATGGGTGGTTTAGGGGGTGGGTGGCGTGTGCTTTGCCGGACTTTGCCCTCCGCTTTTGGTTGGACATCCTGTTGTGTTAGACCCCCTTAACACACACACAAACAAAAGTATCAGATTATGTATTAGGCAACTAAATGTATGCAGAAGGATTATCAAAATACCTTACAGTAATCAGTTTATGCTGGATAAGAGTTACAGGAACAGAAGAAAAACACTTCATTAATTTCAAATATTTCAAGAATATTTTCACTTCATTCTTGAGGATCTACTGTGTCTCTTGTACTGTTATGCATTTTCCTCCCCACACTTTTTCATTCCAAAAGTATGCTTTTAACTATGTTTGCCTTTAATAATCAATCATCTATTAAGTTACGAAAGGGCTTTTACTTTTGTTCTTTATCATGTATAAAAAGGCAAAAATAGGTTATAAATGACTACTTGAACCAGAGAAGATAACATAAAGAATGAAAAATTGAAGCATTGAAGACAGAAAGATCCTGATTTTATTCTCTAGTATTAGTAAACCACCAAAAACAATTGTTCCTAGATTTTATTTCAATAAAATAAAGCTTGGCTCCTTATGTTACTTGTTTCCTCATTACTTGTAGTGGTTGAGAAAAAAAGAAATAAATTAACTGGGAAGGGGGGCTCTCAGAGGCAACCTGACAGGAAAGTATGGTCCAGTAGAAGTCTTCATTACATGTATGAATAAATCTCTAATCAGTACAAAGGTACTGCAAAAGTGTCACACAGAACATCTCTGGAGAGAAACACACAAGATCTAAGAGCTGCAGATACTCAGAGATCATAAACAACTATAGCTGTTAAAACGCTTTTCCAAACATTCATTTTTCTAAAATCATTGAACAAATATTTCCCAAATGTGAGATTGTGCTCAAAATTCTTCTGACTATTCAAGTGATTGTGGCATCAGAGGAGTGCAGCTTTTCAGAGTTGAAAAAAAATATTAAAAAATTAAAATTAAAAAAAATTTATAAATGGCATAAAAATGACTTAAACATGGCTGTAATTCTAAATGATATTGTAAGATTTTTGTGAAACATCTTGAATTAAAGCGGAAAGTCTACATTTAATCACATATTAATGGCTTCATTTCAAATCCACTTTGGTGGTGTACATAGGCATAATTATGAAAATTGTGTCACAGTGTGTGATGGTAAATATATGAAATACTATTCATACATGACAGCATTTACATAATGGCAAATACACATATAGATATATAGTTGTGAATAATACTTTTGGATTTGCTTAATAGTGTTTAGGGTGAATGCAATGCTGGTGTAGCATCTTACAGTATTTACTTTTTTAAGAAGTAAAAAAAACATACACTAATAGCGCTTCACAAAAATTTACCGCTTTTGTTGTCATTTTTATTTCACTGTAAAGAAATGCATTTCTATCAAATTGTGCTGTTTAAATTAACTTGTTTGCAAACCTACTACTGCCCGTCTCCTTCTTCTTATTATAATTATTATTATTATGCATTGTGCTATGATCACATCTGTAATGTTCTCTTTCTCTCTCTTTCTCTTCCTCTTTCTCACCCTCTCTCTTCCTTTCTCAACCGAGGCAGATGGCCTACCACCATGAGCTGGGTACTATTCAAGGTTTATACCTGTTAAATGGGAGTTTTTCTTGGCCACTGTCACCAAGTGCAAACTTTATACCTTACAATTGTGTCATAGACTTGGAAAAAAACAAGATAAAAAGATAAAATGTACTTGTTACATTACCTATTTTTTTTCTCATTATCAACTTGAAAGTTAACCCCATATTGATAATCAAATTTTTTGAATAAAATATAGGCTCTCTATTGCAACATTAAAACTCCTTTAAAAACAAGGCAAGAAGACGTGTAATAATGGATTATTATTACATTACTGGTTAAAGTGGACATTTGGTAACAATGATAATTTTCTGTTTCAATTTTTGACAATTTTCAGTTAAAGTTACCATTACTATTACAACTAACAACTGTACTCACTCAAGTTCTATATGTTACATTTAAATTTTTTTTTACTGCAGATAATGTCTAATACTGAAAAAAAAATCACAACATCACTTAAGATTTTACAAAAATATTAATTAATTTTTCAAAAAGAGCGAAAATTAACTGACGTATTACAGTGATATTCAGCAGCTGTAGCTTAACCCCAGGATGCTTCTGCTTGAAATAACCGAGAAAACTAAAGCCCCAATAAAACACACCACACAGGTAGCCATCACAAAGTCTCTGTGGCTGGGGAAACAGAGAGGATGATCTTCTGTGTTGGTGGAGTTCATGCAGCTTCTGCTTTAGTTCTGTATCAAATTTCACTCTTCTCAGGCATTCCATGTTGCTACTGTGTTCTCCATCACCTATTGTTGCATCTGCTCTGGCTTTTTTTTGGCCTTTAGACTGACAGAAGCATACTATGAGATATTTCAAAATCATATTTTGACAATATTACTTTGAAATTTTATATTACACATTTCATGTAGACATAGTGAAGTTGGTGATAGGCGAATATTATAGTTTACCTCTTAAAAACAGAATATTATAAAAAAACCTTTTATTATCTCTGATATTGCTAGTTATGTTACTTATCAAGTGTCAATTCACAGTCAACCATTAAGGCATAAACTATTTCTTTAGATAGATATACTAATTTTTTTTTTCATTATTATGTAAACCAAGAGTAAGCTCCAGGATATTATGATTATCTACAATGATGATCAAATAGGAATCAATATAAAGGAATTATTATTGAATTATGTTATTGAATCACTCTGAAATTGAAATAATCACTCTGAAATGGTTATTACTTTGACATAAAAAAGAGTAAAGGCTGTAGCTAGTTACCGACTGGTTTTGACTGGCTGCTGGTTTACCTGGCTCTCAGAGAGGGGGCTGGCTGTCACCAAAGTTGAGAGGATGCCCCCCCACACACACACACACACACACACACACACACTCACACACTCTACTGTGCAGATGCTGGTTGTAAAATACATCACAAAAGCAAGATGGCAGCTCCCATATTTGCAATATTTTTGTTTCACTTTTGCATAGTGGTAGGTAGTGGTGACGTGACGTCATTATATACACTTATGTTGCTTTAAATCTTTTCTTTAAAAAAACCCTTTTTCTTGTTGTTTTGATTTTTTTTTCTGAACATTTATGTGTCCTTACCTCGGATGTGTGGGGAAGAAGAGTGGGAGTCCTTCCAGCTGTCTTTCTTGCCTAAAGAGTTGTTGTTGATAGAGTCCTGGACATAGTTAATAAGACAGAGCAGCGATGTAAGTATAAAAACCAATACATGATTTGATCATCACACACTCAAGTGCGTGCACACACACACACACACACACACACACACACACACAAACACACACACACACACACACACACACACACACACACACACACACACACACACACAAACACACAAACACACACACACACACACACACACACACATACACACACACACACACATAAAAGGTTTAGCCTGAAGTGGTAGACTGCTAGATCACAAATTCTTATCATCTTACTGTAGTGCAGCTGTAGGATTATAGACAGCAAAACTGAGACACATGGAGGAGTGAGTATCTGCTTTTTATAGATTCTCATCCAAGCCACATTGTCTTGGGTTCTACCTCAATCAATACTTTTCTACGGAAGTAAAAAGTGGCTAAAATGTTGTGAATTCTACAAAAAGCTGTAATAAAATTCATATTTAAATTCATATTGAAATTGAACCTTTTTACATATACTATCCCACTTGTGGGATGCTGTGGCCTCGGTAGTACTACTTTAGGTCCATTTTGGTCCGTCCTGGATTCAGTCTTCACGCAACCTTGGCAAATTGTTTGTAAAACCTCAAATACTCGTGATTCATGATCCATTAATGTGCAGGGCATTTTAAGATCCCCATATATCGTAGAAACACAAAATTGTTTCAACTTGTGGCTATGTGCCAGTGTTTTCTACAAAAAAGGTACCACAGGACTAATATTCCCTTCTTTATGATTTGCCCAGCCAAGTAATATATATATATATATATATATATATATATATATATATATATATATATATATAGAGAGAGAGAGAGAGAGAGAGAGTGATTTTGGTGCGTATATATATATTTTGGTGTGTATATATATATATACACACACCAAAATCATTCTTTAGAGATAGAAACACCGACCAGATGGTGTGTAATGGTCTCAGCTTGACTTCATGGGATCCATGAGCACTGACTCACTTACTGACATACAGTACCTAATGCATCTGATTTCCTTGTGGAACACACATTCTGTTACTATGGCAACTCAGAATTTGTGTGTGTGTGGTGTGTGCACATGCCAGTGACAGGGACAACCAGAGCATCTCTCACTGTGTAAAACATCTCTCTTTCTGATCATATCTTTCTCCAGTCTGACTTCTGACATCTCAATGTGCGACAAAAATCTAACGGAGCCAGTTTTTTTAATTAAATGTCCCATTTTGAATATGAGATATCCATGCCCTTTTGAATTATAAAGCAGGTCTAGATGCTATATAAATACTGTGAAAGTCACAGCTACACGTAAACACCCCCAGCTATGCCCCTAGCACAACCCGACCAAACCCTCTTCCCAACTCTTTTTTGTTGTTGTTTTAACTTTATCAACAACCCACACAGCCTTCACAAGGACAGTGATACTAGAGACCACTTTTAGACTTTATTTTTTCTGAAATCCCAGAGAATTTCTGTCCATTTAACTTTTGGTTCATTTCAACACTGACTTCTGCCTCAATCAGACACAATACAATGCAGGTTTCTGAAAGCAGCTACCGATCAAGGATACTGCAGTCCCGAAACTGTTGAGCCCAACTCCAAATCTGCAACCCATAATTAAGATAGTACTATATTTTGGAGGCAGCATAATTGAAAGTTATAAAATTAAAATTGGAGGTATGTAGTGCAAGTGGTTGCAGCCAGGTGTGTATTATAAATTTTGCACGATGCTACAACTTTAATAATCTCCCACTGAAATATTTTTTTAGGGGTCAAAAGTTTCCATTACACATCAACTGTGCAATCTTTACACACTGCAATGTGTGTCATTATCATTTTTGGAACCAGGAACCAAGATGGATTAACAGAGTAGTGTTGAATCAATTATAGAAAAATTATGTCTTGCACTGAGCTGCTTAACCTGTTCTTCTGGTGATCTGGGAGGTGCTGCAGGGACTTGCCAGACTTGCTTAATGTGGGTTGGATCGTCTGGAGAACAGATTAGGAAGTCACTAAAATATATCATCCTATTCTCACTAAATGTTGAGCATTTCTAAGATCTAATTTAGAAAAAAATTCTTAGGACTTGTATCTGTTCAAAAGCTGGACAGAAAACAGGGAGATGGTACCTATTTGTGATGGTGATGTTTAGTCCATGATAGTCAATACATGGGCATTGTTTTTGGTTTTTCTTGTCCACAAAAAATGAAATCAGCTCCAGTAGATGACAAAGAAGGATGAAAAATTATGGCTTCAAAAAAGCCATGGCCTCCTTCTCACAGGCAGATAGGGACTAAAGATACCCTCTGGGGGGAGAGGTTCCAGAGTAGTGTGGAACCTGTTGAAGAACATAGTAAAAAAGAGGAACATTGGACAGATCAGGATAGTCAGTGTCTGAGGGCTCAGGAATTAACTGGCTACCTGGAGAGTTAGCAGAATCTGAAGGTTTCAGGACAAAGGAAGGAGGAGGCTTCTAGGAACAGACTAAAGAAAAATGTGTTAATGACCAACTCTCTCCCAAAACCATTACTTCCCCAGTGGCCAAGTTAATATGGGCTTTGTGCGTCTTGGGCCAGTCAAGCCCCAGACTGAAAGGGTCCTGAGGAGAGATGAATAGATGGAAACTAAGTTGTTCTGTGTGTCGAAATGCCATAATGATTTTCACAGGTGAACTGTGGTGAGTGACTCTGCATAGTGGACTAACAAAGCGTTTGCTTCCAAAAGTTTGGGCAGAGCAGAAATTACAAGTTTCAGTTTAATAGGCAGTCTGAGGTCGATTAAACTCTCATCTGCACCAAAGTCCACTAACACCCTTTGACTTAGACAGTGAGAAAGTAAATTTAATCTGACTAAATGAAGGCATCAGAAGGGAAAGCAGTTCACCAGAACCTGGTCTTTTACTAGACCCACCATAATATGGCCTAACTGGGAGCAGTAGATGCATTGGCCATCTAAAGGGGGCACTGCTATTCCTCAGTGGTGAGTCTGGCACAATTGAGCTGCATGGTCTCTTCTGGAAAAAACATGGGTGCTGTTACATACAGGAGGTTGAGTTTGATGTGGAGGAGAAAATAGAATTTAAAACCTGGTGCCAGAGGAGTTTCCTCTATGGACAGATGGATCAATGCCTTGTCTGCATCTGTCTGTTTCTCGTTCTCTCAAACAATTGTCTATTTTTATCAGAGGGATGATGAAGGGACAATAGCTGGTCTTCTATGGGGTCAAAAAGTCCACAGTGGAAGGGATTTGAAGAGAGAAGATATATTCCACTCCATGGCAAAGTTTGAAACCTGGCCAATGCCCTGGCTCAACCCCATGATGGCGTGCGCCACCTCTGGCCATTTAATGGTGTGATCGAAGATCTTGCACAGAGAATTGCTGAAAAGCTCAGTGGAAAAACAGATGGGAGAATTTCTGGCTCACTCTGCTGTCACCCAGGCCTCTGCTCAACCAGTAAGGTGGTAGATAATGTATGCCATCTTGGCTCGTTCTGTGGAGAAAGCCGCAGCCTGCATCTCAAAGTGCAACCTATACTGATAATGGAAGGACTAGCGGTTGTCATCATCTCTGGAAAACTGCTCTGGTAAGGATAGTTGAAGGACAGAAGGAGACAGAGAAATAGAAGCAGAGGTCAGTGGATGGTCAACTGCTGGAGATGGGGTAGGAGCAGGAGAAGACAAAGTAGCTAGAGCAATAAATCACCGGGGGTCCAGCTGGGCTATCACCTGCTGCTGATTGCTTGGGCCCAACTGGCTGCTGATGTAGGACTTAAAGCCTCTATGATGTCCATCGAGCTCTGTTACACTGTGGCAAACAGAGATAAGCTGCTGTTCATCAGTTTGTATTTGTCTGCCTCAGGATGAGATGGCAGCTTGCAAAGTAGCCAAGTTGGCTGAGTTCTTTGTGGCCAGTTTTTTATGTAACTAATGACGAACTACTAGGCAGAGGATACTAAAGCATGACTGAGGAGTAAAAAATTAAAAATCAGTCTGTACAAGGAAACTGGCTGAAAGAATCACAGCAATGTGTGATTGCATTGTTAAAACTGTATTTAAACAGTTTCAACAATGGGTGCTGTAAAAAAAAGGCTAAAAACAAATCTATTCTGTACCAAGGTAATAAACTTTCATGTTTAGTGCAATGGCTCCATCAGAAAACTGTCCAGTCTAGAGTATGTAAATTACATGCTCAACTCAACACAGACACAGCTACAGATTTATGAGTGGCTTAAGACTTCCTAATGAGTTGTATCTGTATGTGTGAACACAGCACTAGGGAGGAGGCCAACATGTAATACATGAGACACAGCAGTTACATTTCAAAAGCACATAAGAACAGGTTAATGGAAGACATCAAGTTGTGCAGAAAATATAACAATATGCACTCCGGGTTCAAAATTAAGACCTGCCAAGTGGCAAACGCAGGTTGATTTTCTGTTTGACGAGTAAATCTCAAAAGACTGTCCGCATCACTATCAGGTAAATGTACCCAAATAATCATAAAACACTATCCTGAGTGTCTGACGCATTTGGTTTTACACACATGTTGCTTCTGTCCTCTGTTGGAGTTTGACACATATACACACACGTGTATTCTGTGAAGACCCACCACTTCTTCCCCTTTGTGAAATGCAGGCAATCTAGGTAACTTTAGGTAACTCAGTTGCTGTCTGTCTGATACTAGCCTAGAGAGAGAGAGAGATATAGTGAGAGAGCGAAAGAGAGGGAGAGAGAGAGTGGTGAGCACGTATCATAATGGTATTGTGTAGTAGCCTATAATATAGATTAGTGTTCAGAATCCTCTCTGGTGCCAATATACCAAACATTGCTGCTGATTCTGACTTTGAGGAGAGAGATTATCTAAATAATAATAAATAATAATAAATAATAAATAGATAGATAACATTAACCTAGCTAGCTCGCCAGATACCAGTATATACAGTACATATATATATATAGATAGATAGATAGATAGATAGATAGATAGATAGATAGATAGATAGATAGATAGATAGATAGATAGATAGATACACATATATAGATACACTAATTTTAAATGAATCAAATTTAAATCATTTTATTATTTTGGAAGAAAATATGCTTTTCTGGTGGATTTTTTCATCTATCGGCCGCTTTTGCCTGTGAGTCAAAAAGTTAATTTCGGACTCTGCTTGAACTGTAGACACATGGTTAACTTCAACTGTGTACATAACTGTGTATGTCTAACCTGAATGGTCCAGCTGTGGAAACAGACTTATTTATACCTGTAGAGGCTACTTGTGTGAGTTTTAGTTTTGACCAACCCATAAATTATCAAATTATTTTGCATAATTTGTATATTATCTATTGCTAGTTAGTTTCATAAGTATTTGGACAGTGACACCATTAAGATGTGATTGAAGTTGAGATTTTCAGTTTTAATTCACAGTTAATCAAAAAATATCACATTAACCATTTAGAGACTATAACAGTCTTTATATATAGTCCCTCATTTTCAGAGGTTCTAAAGTAATTGGACAAATTAACATAATTATACGTATAAGGATTATGTTTAATACCTGGCTGATAATCCTCTGCAGTCAATGACTGCCTGAAGTCTGCTACCCATGGAAATCACCAAATGCTCAGTTCCCTCCCTTGATATGTTTTCCAAGCCTTTACTATTTTGTGTGGGTCTCTCTGCCAGTTTTGTCTTTACTCAGTGAAAAGCATTCTCAGTTGGGTTGAGGTAAGGAAACTCACTCGGCCATTGAAGAATATTCCATTTCTTTGCCTTAAAAGGTCTAGGGTTACTTTCAAAGTATTTTCAATGCAATATTTTTCAAACCCCTTGAATTAAAGCTGAAACTATACACCTCAGTCACATGTTGAGTACTTTTTTTAAAATCCCTTTTGGTGGATAACTGTGTTTGATACACAGTAGAAGAGTCTCTTGCTACTTTACTAAGCTGTTTATAGACATTACAGATCTTCATGCTCCAGTGAGTACAAATACAATAAAAGATAGACAATCTCCAGAAAGTTATAGCTGAAAGGAACAAGGCAAAAGCCACTGCAGCAAGGTCCAAACTGGATTCTTATGATACACTATATAGAAAATATTGTTGAATTTAATTAAATAGCTATAAAAAAGATAATAGATTATAAAACAGCATCTGAAGGATGTGTAAATTATTCAAAATGAATTTAAAATAAATCTAAGGTTTTACTCTATCAGCGAAAAAACTGCATGTCTTGTCAGTTCTAAGATAGATGGAAAAATCTAAATTAAACTAGAAGACATTGCTAATGACATTGTGACCACTTACAATAAGGACACAAGATAAGAGTTCTAATATGAGTAGTGATTATATCTCTGATTATTTAGTATTAGGAGAAACAGAAAGATCACCTTAGGAAAAAATTGACTCTTCATATTACTGCAAATATCATTTGACCAGAAAGGTAATTCTGAGATCACTTCCTGAGGATAAATCTCTCACTGACAAATTATTGAAACTTACTGCTCCATACATTGCAAGACCTGTAATGTATTCCATCCATCCCTGCAACAAGGACAGTTTCTTCAGAATGGAGTCATGCAATAATTTGTCCTGTTCCAAAAAATACAAAAAATACTTTTAGTGCATGCAATACCCATCCAATCAGTCTGGTTTCATCACTAAATGAAACTCTAGAAAGAGTGATTGGTAATTATATTTGCATTTGCATGGAAAACATTACTCTTCAAACCCTTATTTCAGTATGCATACCATAAAATCAATCTAATGATATTATTCTGTTAAATATGATCAACAATTGGCTAACTACACTCGAGCTAGGAAAAGTTGCATGCATGCTCAGTATTGATTTCCCAGAGGATTTTGATTCAGTTGACTGTATGATATTGCTTGAAATATTAACTGTTGAATTGAATAATAATGCTTTAAATGATTAACATCCCAGTGTTTCCCCTTGGATATAGTTGTTACAGTGGACATGTTGTTTTTCAAGCATGTAATCAATTAAAATATGTTAGAAACATGTAAAACCACTTAAAAACTTAGTATATTGCAAAAATTGTCTCCATTTGTTCCCCTTTAAAAACATTGATTCCAGACAGCAGAGATACCTACATCCTCTCCCCAATAACATTACAAAAGTAACCTCCTTCTCATCACCACTGGCATCACTTCTCTTTCTTCTTTTGATCACCCAGTCTTTCAATCTCATCAAAATGTGATCTGAAAAACAAGCTGCTGGTTTATGTGTGAAAAATAAAACCCACTGGATCACCGTTTACATCCACTAGGTGTTAACTAGCAGCAAGCTAGCTGTCATTTATTATTCCAGTTACTGAGTGTTAAGGTGGAGTAAACAATTCTGGAGAAAAACTGTTTATATTTAACTCAACAACTAAATAAATACAACCCTTGATTAGTTGCTTAAGCTCCACCCCCCCTAATTCATGGACACTCAATGCAAAAGAAAAAAGACAACTGTAGAATCCAGAGCATCTTTTAAAGTGTGGATGCTGTTTCTCATAACAACATGCACAAAACCATAGCATCCAGAACACAACAGAGTAAAAAGTAGCAAAAGTTAGTTTTTTAGATTGGTTTTGAAAAACTACAGTGACAAAAGATAAGACCATATCTTAGGAGCTAAGCTACAAAGGAAGGCAAAGTTAACTAGCATGCATTATGAATTATACCTCCAACCAAATAAATCAACTTTGCTCGCAACTTTTTGTTTCTAGGTTTATAGGTGGCAATAAAACCCTATGAACACCGTACCAACGAAAACCATGATAAAGAGCAAACAATGAGAAAGAAAAACGCCTCTACAGTTGCTGCTGAAAACCTAACATTCAGAGGAGAAGATAGTTTCCCAGAGCCAGCTGTATACAGCATTATTCATGAATCTCTTGCTGCTACAGATAACACCACAACAAATTGATATCTTAGCAAATTAGAAAGTAGCTGAATGTCCATGGGCAAGTAATTTAATATCACAGGACACATGTGCCACTTGTACCTCCTTTTTAACTGACCTCTTGGGATTAGCTATCACAAACACTAGCAAACAGGACAAAACAATGCTGACCCATTGGCTCTGTGAAACACAGAGAAACTGGATGCTACCTGCCTGTTAAGCAAAATAGGGAAATTTATTTTCATATACCATCATGATTCTTTTTCCACTGATGGTGACCATTTGGGTTTTTTTAATTCTAGATGTGTTAAGTAAGTTATCATTAGAAATAGAATCTGAGAATTAAAAGTTTTGAATAAGAGAAGCTTAGGGAGGAAGGATGGAGGAATGTGCTTGCTTTGAAATATAATGCTGTACAAAATCAAGGGATACAAAAAAACTTTTGATGTTCAGCTGCATTGAAGATATCAGCTACTGAGGAATATAAACAACATTACTTCTAAGAAAGTAGACAGTTATAGTGAGATGCACCCAGAGAGATGAAACAATAGTGTCAAGAAGGTGTAATAATTGGAGTTTCAAGCCCAGACTAGGAGTAGTATTGAGTTGTTTTAAAATTGAATGTTTAACTGAGACATTTCAGTCACCCGCTCAGTTTATTGTTCTCTGTTTAAATATACAATAAATCTACTATTGAACTCTGAATATTGAAATGAGTATAATTGTAAAGGACTACAAATAGTGTGGAAGAAAATCTGAACCCCATCCGGCCGCTGTGAGGGTTTTCTCCTGCAAGGTCTCTCAACCTTATTTGATCTGGCCACTGGGAGTACTGGGACAAATCCTGGTGGGCCATAAAGTGGGCTGCCATATCAAAAAATAGCCTCAAAGTTTTTAAAGATTTTACCAACCTTGTCATTCTGTTCACCAGCCCTCTTTGGGTGTCTATGATCTGAGTTGTGGGCCAGTCCCCGCAAATAAGTCCTGGGCTGAATTTCTTCCTAATCATCACCCCAAGTTGCTGATTGGCTGAAATTTTTGTCCAAGTCACTATGGTTATATCCTTTCTATAGGGCTGTGTAGGAACACTAGATTTTTCTTCAACACACATTGAACAGACAGCTAGCAGACAATAAAGAGATATTTGCTGAATGTGACCAGATGTCTATTGGTCTAGAATTGCTTACTCTACATTTAAGTGTTCTTTTTTTTAAGATTAACTTCCATCATCACACTGTTGTATTGTCAAACAGTGTCCATTTATTTAAATGTAATGACATTTTTAATGATACAATAACTTACGTTTATGACTTTGTTTAAAAGAATCTTATACAAACAATATGTACCATTAATATCTGTCTGAGGTAATCTCCAGGTAGAAAACAATTGATGCATGTAGAAAACTACTACCTTTATATCATTATGAACCTTTTATGAACCTTTTTATGAATGTTGCTTATTTCACGGATGTGTGATATGTGTTTCCTTGATTATTCCTATCAAATGAGTGAGTTTCCCCTAATGTTACTGTGTGATACTCATGCTACAGAACTGTTTTCCCTATGGCAAATGACAAGGTAAGCACAAAATTTCTTGTTTATATACTTCACAAACAGGTGTGTAAAGTGACCTGGGTATGAAGCATCCATAATGCAAAATGACACAAGATAATAAATCAGTCAGAATGGTTCCTACTCTTCCCCACTATGGTTACTTGTGGCATACCACAAGGGCATTGCCTCAGACCATCGTTATTTATTATTTACACAAATGATGTCCCATTAGTTTTGAATAATTAAAATGGATGCAACAAGATGGAGAAAACAATTGAAACTATTGTATTTAATATGTAGAGATGTTCACATTGAAAAGGTAACAGAACTAAAATTATAAGGAATCAATATACAAAAAAGACCGACTTGGATAATGCTTATCATTGATCTTTCTAAAAAGTTGATGCAAATGGCACAGATGTATATGAAACAGTATATTAATTGGATATGAAAGTTATATCTTTTAGTATGATACATTTCAATATCAGTTACTGCTATGCAATGTGGGGCAATGCATCTCATGGAGATATGAACAATTGCAGATAGCATTAAGGAAGAAGAATCTTACCTGAAGCAGGGGTAAGTGATTTTCACTATAGGATAGGACTAGCCAGCAGTAAAATATGTGAGACAACAATCAAAAGCTTAGGAGACCTGTAAGTATTGAGGACAAATTATTACTAGTACAAAATAAATTTACAAACAATATAAGGAATAGAGATTTAAAAAAATCAATTAATGCTACTAGGGATACAAATTTAATTTCTCCAGTCTGTATAATCTTCATAGCACACAATACTAGTGATTATACATATTTGTGAAAATAACAGAATAGGAAATAGAAAATAAAAATACTGACAGTTCCAATATCCAAGTAATGTTAGCAGACTGCTGCTTGTTATAGTAGTATATAGTACTACTTCCTGCAGTACAGTATTGTTCTAATAAGTTTGTTCCAAGACTGCCTTTGTACAGGGTTTGTAGTCCAAAACAAAATTGGGGAACCTGTTGGAATTGTTTCTCATTAACACTTAAGGCTCAATTTACTGCTATAGATATGGCTACTCTAGTTACACTGTAAGTACTCTTTACTGCTCCCATAGAGTGCTGCAAGAAGTGACAAATTTATGCAGACTAATCAAGATATGAGAATAACCATTGTTCCCCCAACAAAAGTCTTCCCATTGGCTTTTGGATTATTGGAGAAAAAAACACTGGGATAAACAATAGCTTATGATACTTATATATTTGTTCAGCCAGATAGTCTCCACAAATGAACACATCTTTTAAGATTTTCAAGGCCTAAATACAATCACCAGAATTAGAAAGCTAATGTTAGGCTATAAACAAACTACATTACGGCCACATCACATGATTTAGCACCCTTACCTTTTCTACAAAAGCCTTTCCTCTTAGACAGTTAGTAATAATTTGCAAGTGTGAGGCTGTAAAGGAAGACTAGTGAGTAGATCCATTTTCGTGTGTAGCATGATTACCTTTGATGTAATCTATAACCTCTGTTGTCTCATTTAACCACTTTTTAGCAACCACCATTTAGGACACGTGACATCTTGAAAAAAAATAACAGGTGAGGTATTTACTGACGTAATTTATTTTGTGATTAGATTACTGAAACCTATCTATCCGACCAAAAAACCCATTCAAAAAACCCATCAACTTCAGGACAAGGGAACTGGAAGAACAAAAATGCTAACACATTTCAGCACACGATTAACATTAGCCAATAAACATTGTTAAAGCCATGCAAGATTTTAGCCCACGGTGCTTCTAATGGTTCAGTGGCCTAAATACAATGTTATCATTAAGCAAAACCATGTCAGTTCACTGCACACACAGTCCCTGCATGCAAAGTTAGGTCCTTAAGTATATAGAAAGTGACACAGTTTTCATAATTTTGCCTCTTTACACTATCAGGATTGATGAAACAAAGCCATCAAGATTTGACTGAGGTGTCAATTTCCAATTTTAAATCAAGGAGTTTAACAAAAACATAGCATTAACATTACAGTCATTTTTCTACATTTTCCCTCATTTTAAGAAGCTCAAAGGTAATTGGACAAACTACCAGAGTTATAAGGTTTATTTTAATCATTAGGTAATTCCTAAGTGGTTAATGCAATGTTTTTGGTAAACCTCTTGAACTGAAGCTGAAATTTTACACTTCAATCATATCTTCACATCACATCTTCATTTGTTGATTTCAAAAAATGTGTCACTGGCCAAACACTTATGGACCTAACTGTGGCTAATGTTAAACCTATTGTTACCTATTGTGAGTCATAAAAAACAGCCACAATCACAGCAAAAGCATCATCCCATATAGTCATAATCTAGCTAAAGCCTGCCTTAATCAGCCTCTGCAGCAGCCAGCTATAGCCTAATAACAGAGTGTAGAGATCTAGTTAGCTTGCTCCATAGCTAATAGACAGCTATCATGCTGAAATGATACATCATTACATAAATCTACAGGCTCATGGACTCGTGCTGATGTCACAACCAGCAGTGGTCACAACATAATACTGTATCATAATACAGCCCAACCTTTCCCCCTAGTTGTCTAAATAT
The DNA here is from genome assembly GCA_016859345.1 of Istiophorus platypterus. Taxonomy (NCBI): domain Eukaryota; kingdom Metazoa; phylum Chordata; class Actinopteri; order Istiophoriformes; family Istiophoridae; genus Istiophorus; species Istiophorus platypterus. Next base: position 540,017 of record CM029121.1, read on the forward strand.
GTTTTGCTAACATTAAGAGCCCCTATCTGGCATTTTCAAAAATTCCCCTTTCACAGTGAGGCCTACAACTGTCAGCACACAACAGCACATTTCTTAAAAAAAAAAACCAACAAAAAACCCCAAAACATGTACTACGTATTAATGTGATGCTGCTGAAACAATGCTGTTTAAGTAACAGAATTACTACTGACAATTAATCACACATTATGCAATATTTGGCAAAGGAGTAAGGCTGGGAATTTGGGCTACTGAATAGATGAAAGGAGAGGAAACAATGATATATGTTATTTCTGTATATGATGCAGTGTACATATGTCTCTACCTGTAGCAAATGTATTGTATTTTAGATGTCATGCAGTAGGATTCAACTCTAAATCCTCAGTATCTTACATCCTTGCTCTCATAGGGCTCCTTTAAAAACTTAGTAAACAATGCTACACCTCAGAATCACAAGACATTCTGACATTCTGATGCTTACTCCTGACATCATTTGTTGTTTGAATCAACAGGGCCTCCTTGCCCATCTTTGTCAAAGGCTGGAGTTACAATGTTCAGTGCAGAGGCAAAGTGATAAATGGGCACACACAGCTCTGTGTATTATGTGTATTGGGGTAAGCATCTGAAACATACAGTTATTCTTGTGAACACAGCTTAGTGGCATTGTCATACTAGTTTAATATTTGTGCATTACATAGCAAATGAGTTAATATTATAAAAGACAGATTGCTGAGAAATGAAGCAGCATTGGCCTCAGTTTGACAAATATCCACAGAGAAGTAATCAACTGCAGCTCCATCACCACCATCTTCTCATGTTACTGAAGATGTCTAACAAGGTGAGCCCATAAAATGCATACTAAAAGCTATTTCAAATAGTTGTTTTCAGCAGTTCCTACTAAAAGGAGATTTGCAAAACTATCAAAAGTAGTCTGTTTATAGTACATTTATAGTACAAGTGTTGTACAATATTATTAAAAAATTATTATCATTTTAAGATGTGTGAAATACACAACATTGTTAACATGATCATTTTTAATTTATTACAGTTTTGTAATTAGCTTTATTGATGGAAATAAACATTTAGCATCAGAAAAGTTTCATAACTCAGACTGAGCTATTATCTAACAAGAATATCAACATCAAAATCAGTCAATCAATTTGTGAGTGACTCCCATCCAGGGGAGGCTGCGTTCTGTATATAGGGGTGCATCCATATACAAGGACTTCAAGCAGCAAAACTGAAAATCCCAGCAATTACAAACTTGTTAGGACAGAAAAAATATTTTTGACTTTCCAGAGAAAAAGAGGTCATGCTTTCACTCAGACTACAAGAAAATAAAATTGTCCCAGCAGCTCTGGTGGAGCTCAGGACTCCATCAACTGCTTGCGTGCTATGTTACAAATGACCTAATATATCGCCTATAAAGTGAATCAGGCAAAACTTAACATACATAAAAGGTTTATTATGATTTTGGAGAGGTCGGTGTGTGCACACCACCTTAAATTATACTACTTTCACATTTATGCTACATTGACATTGATGTGTCCAGATGATGATGAATACAGCCACCATTGTCCTGGCGCTTTTTGGCCATTAGGCAAGTGGTTGTTCAGTATGTAATTTGTTAGTGACCAAATCCAGACCACAGCTTCTTGCTGATGTGGGGTAGTTCATCTGTTCTGAAATGTGTAAGCTCCTCTCTCAGTGAGAATCATTTTTATTTTTTCACTGGAGAGATTTCCCCACACCATAGTATTCCTTACAGTCTCCCACTGATAGTCTTCATCCTTTTACTGATAACCTGTACTCTGAACAAGTTCATTTTCTTCCACTCAATAGACTTAACCAACTTCTGTCTGTGCCTGAACATGCTCCTTGGGCTAACAGTGCAGGCATCACTTTCCATGAGGTCATTCACAGGAGGGAGCGTTTTAACATCACTACATTAGCATTAGCACTACCATCACCTTCAAACAGTTTTTAGGTAAAAAATGTTGAAATGGAGGGTATTTGCTGAAACAGTGCTGCATCTCTAGCTTCTTTTTCATTTTTAAACTTATGCTTTGCCAAACCACAAGATGTGCATTTTTCTATGCTGATATTAAGCTTGACTTTTGACCTCATGTTCTTATGACCTAATGGAATTTAGTCAGCTACTTCACAAAATATCAAAACATGACTTTGATTACGCTTTTTTTTTAAATTTACAGTTATGCAAATTTTAAAAACAAACATATTTTACATATATTTTTTAAAAACATTAAGGCCAAGGGCCCTCATTATCTCCAGGGCCCTGGGCCCTTGTCCACTTTGCCGATGTGTTAATCTATGATTCTAAATCCTTTATGATTTATAATATGGATGTGGAACACGTCATTTTTCTGACAAGCTTGTTTTTAATGTATTATTTGACAATATAAAAAGGGATGTGGCTCAGCATAAATGATAAGTGAGACTGATAGCTGCTCTCAACTTTGTCAGATGAATAAGAGAAACAGAGAAACTGCTGATCTGAATAAAGATCTGATGCGTCAGCCAACTGTTGTCACAGATACTCTGAGGGACCCTTTGTATATTAGTTTGTAAGTTGGTCATTTTGTCAGCTAAGTTAGGTAGCTAGCTAACCCTAGCCCACAGATAACTCATAGCCTCGTAGATAATTTTAACAGGTTGGTTAATAAAAGTATATGATTTGTGTTGGCCAGACTACAACTTATCAAATTTTGTTTTGTTTTGGGTTTTTTGGTTTGTTTGTTTTTAAATAACAAGATTTACGCTAGTTGTGTAATATTGTGCTTGAAAACCTCAAACAAGAAGGAACTACAGTCAATATTAAAACGACAGAGTCAAAGGAAAGACAACAATTGCACAGGCTGCCAACCAGACATTTGCTGTAAAGACGTTTAGAGGCTGATGTGAGTTCAGATGATTTTGTCACTGCATAGTGGGATTGTTCTAATGAGACCTGTAGCGCACACTTCCATTGTACAAAAGTTATTTGTTCTCAATCACTTAATTAGCGCTGTGGTCTGGTCTTTAGACTCTCACATTAGCTACAGGTATTGGAGGTAAGAGAAAAGGGCTTGGGTGTTCTTCAGCTTTCTGAGTGGAGCTGAGCCTCATCCTGAACCTCAGACAGTGCTACTGCAGCAACACATCTGACTCCACAACAGATTTGTTTGGGGAAAAAGAAGGGTTGATTAATACAGGAGGAATCCATTTTAATGCAGTATGCATCTAAAGTAACTGAATACATTAAATTTACCTGAAGAAATAATCTAATTTCATGATTTTACCTGGTAAGTTAACTGCGAGCATTATCTTTGCTAATATTCGTCTCGCCTCTCTATTTGTGAAGCTGATTCAAACGTGCAAAGTTAACAAAGAGTGCGTTGAGAGCTTCATCAAAGTGTATAGATTTATGTTATCCGACAGTGTTTGAAGCATTTGTTGAATGTTGTTTCAGAAAAGCCAGCACACTTTTTATTTTTGATGGTACCTTATAGAAAAAAATAATGATTTTTGTGTTTTTTTTCTCTTTTTTTAAATTTGCTACTGCTGGATGAAAAAGATCTAGAGAAGCAAATGTTTTTAAAAGTGATATGTGAAGGGAAAACTTGGTGTTTATCATAATTCTTACATCTTACTTCTTACTAAGGTGGACATTGGACTCTTAATGTGTCCTTTGTCAGTTAAAACTAACTCTTGGTCACAATCTTTGAAAGAAATCTAAAGATCGATACTTATTATGGATGAAAGTTCAAACATTTACAGGTATCATGAACATTTAGAATTTATTCTTTTCACATCAAAGGCTTAATATTAACTTGAAAAAAGTTAATCCCAAATTACTAGTGTAATTGTCTAAATGTAATATAGTCCTCCATGAAAACATTAAATCTTATGTAGTACAAGACCAGTAAACTTGTCATTACAGGTTATTATTACATTTAGATTGACATGGACACAACTAACAAAGCTGACACCCCCCATAAATACACTAGCAAAATTAACCATTACACTTTACATTACACAATTTACACTGTAGCTGTGCAAACAGAAAAGGCGATTTTCAACGGTCGCAAGAGTCCTACAGCTCCTTCTCTAGTCCTTTATCAAGCTACCCTAGGATGTCTGATGTGGCTGCTATGGTCTCCATCACTCTCTGAGAATGCAACTCTTTTATATGATCCTGGTTTTGGGACTGTTGAAGGGCAGACATATTATACAAGATGTTTCAAAATCATATGTTCCTGTAATTGCTTAATCATTTTTCATATAACAGATTTCACATAGACATTAGACAAAGTAATTGTTCTTCTTAAGTAAATATAATATAGTTGCTGTAGTTTACTTCATAGAATACAATATTATACATTGTATAATATTGTATTGTATAACAACCAAAGTTCTTAACAATTCTAATCTCATTCAATTAAACTTCAGTCAGTGGGTTCTAGTTAAAAATAATTGCCATTGAGGATAGATGTGGGCTTAATGATATTAGAAGTCATCAGGCTATTATGCCATATGAAAGGGCTTTACAAACAGTCCTTTCACTTTTAAACAAAATATTCAAGTCCATACTATGTATACTGATTACAAATTGCTCAATACAGCAAAAGGAAGTTAGCAAGGAAATTGTAGCCAAAATTACCTTGTGAGCTATATCTTGAAGTTCATGAAACTCTCCCACAGAACTATGTTACTGAAGTACTTTGAAAATGTTGATTAAATATATTAATGGTTGAGGCTCTAACAAGCTAGTTACTGACTGGTTTCAGCTGGTTTACCTTGCAGCTCTTCAGGCCAGGTCACTCTCAGCAGCAGGCAGCTTGTCGGTCAAGTTCACACAGCATCCAGGCAATTCCATTAATGCTGTTGTTAAACGAAATGGATTTATAGGCTACACTATTTAATGAACAAATTCAGATTTATGCCACCTACATGATACCCACTTGTTTTAAAAATCCCAATTAGCTGATTAGTTTGCAGCTAAGAAGTCAATAACACCTCCACCACCACACACTCAAAATAAGAGTCAAAGAGAGTCATGGTTTACAGTCATATATGTTAATTGGTAGTGACTGTTATCTGTCTAATCCAGCTCCTGTGGTAGGTCTAGCTGGAAAGAAAGACAGGTTGGTGAGGACACAGTTTACAGCAGCCAATTAGACTGCTGATTTAATGATTAATAGATGTAGTATGCTTCATGACACATGGAGTGAGGACATGCTCAATACTACAACAGCTGTCTATGGATTAATTCCAATAACGTATTGATTGGGTTTCATAACTATGTGTTCTTTAGTACATACAAATTTATGCAGCCAAGAATACCATTATATTAATTTTCAGCATATAAAATTATATTTAACCTCCACCAAAGATGTTTTCACCTGTGTTTGTTTGTTGGTTTTCGATAGGAGGAATATGCAGAACATACTGAACCAATTTGCATCGAACTTAGTTGAGGAATGTGGCATGGGCCAATTAGGACCCGTTAAATTTTGGGGCTGATCTGGATCTTTGACTGGGATTTAAAATTTTTTCTCTCAAGTCTAATGTATGTAGTTTGATATTGGCCTTGGTAGAGGTCCATGCTGTCTGACTGCTCCTCTAGTTTTATTATATATATTATGCAAAGCTAAACATAGCTATATTTGATAAAGCTTTGATAGTGGGTTTGAATCCCATAATTGACCTACCTTCTCATCTGTTAAGTAATAACAGATCTAATCTGACCATCAACACAGTATTTCTAATGTGTTAATATTATAAGGGCCCTAATAGACAACAGCAGTCAAAACAGCAATGATTTATATTCTTGTTTCAATGGACCTCTAAGGAACTTCATAATCATATGTCCCTGTAATTGCTTAATCATTTTTCATATAACAGATTTCACATAGACATTAGACAAAGTAATTGTTCTTCTTAAGTAAATATAATATAGTTACTCTATGCTGTATGATTTTGATGTTGATTATGGATTTTCTGCCCTGATCTGTACTGCCAATTTGCACAGGATGCAACTCATTTAAAGGGATACACCAGGATACTACTTATGTGTCCCTCTAGAGAGCACTCCATACTTAATACAGCCTGAGGAGCTAGGATTACTTACCTCACTGTCATCTGGGCTTGTTTTTATTGATATATACCTCTAAAGGCTTGGCGTTGTATTAAATCCTCTTCCTCTGCTCTGTCTTACAAGAAGATACTGCTACAGCTCACCCATCTTAAATATATTTTTATATATTTCATGACATGGCATAACAGCTCAGAGGCTCTTGTTTTAAAAGCACAATCAGGCTCAATCCCCGCAACAGCCAGAGTGTCCTGTCAAAATGTCCTTGAGCAAGTCACTGAGCCCTTAGCTCCTCAACCAACCATGGGTCTACTGGCAAAAACAAGTCAGTAACATGATATAGATTTAATTCTGAATACCGATATTCTAAATTTAGGAATTTGCCAGACGTATTTTCATCAATAACTAATACAAAAAAGGAACCGGTTTACTGAAGCACTGCAAAATACAGCAGCAGCCAAACCATTTTCAGAAACGACCCACTGTTAGCATACACACACACACATGCGCACACACACACACAACACACACGCACACACTTAACAGCATACACAAATAGTCAGCTACCCAATGCTGTCTCATTCTGAAGACAGGATCCTCCCAGGAAATACATGCAAGCACACATGCACAGACGGGCGCAGGCGCACACTCACAGGCACACTCACAGGCACACTCACAGGCACACAATACACAACCACACACACACACACACAAACACACAAACACACAAACACACAAACACACACAAACACACACACACAGAAACCTATTTATTCAGCTTGATGCCAGTGATGCCTCATTCTAAACACAGAATTCATCCATGATCATATATGCACTCATACACATTGCAACTCATTTCCCCAGTTCATTTTAAAAACAGAGGATCCTTCCAGTCTCCTTACCTGGGTGCCGGCCTGTGGCAGCTGTGGGAACAGAGCCAGGGTGGTTGGTCTCTTTGGTCGATATTTGTCCATGTCAGCACAGGTTGATACCCCTCTGACGGGCGACAGTTTCTTCCCTCCCTCCTCCTCCTTCCCCTTCCTCCTACTGTTCTCACCCTTTATTAAGCCAGTGTCGCTGTTCGAGGCCTCTCCCACCCTTCTCTACCTCTCTCTCTTCCCCTTCTTCCTCCTCGGTCTTCTCAGCATTGATCAGCTCAAAGCTCAGCCTCTAGACACACCCCCTCTACTCCCTCCTAGCATGATCATTGGCTGGCCAAAGTGTCACATCATTATCCTCATGGTTATCTTCCTAGGAAGAGCCAAGTAGAGCAGAGAGGAGAGGTAGAGAGACATAAGGAGGAAAGAAGAGAGACAGGAACAAGAAAGGTGGGTGGTGTTGAATAGAGATAGGATGAACCAGGACTGGCAGAGAGAAGAAGGCAAGGAAGAGACAGAGATACAGAGAGGAAGAGGAGAGGGAGGAGTAAGTCAGGGCCAACCAATCACAACAAGGCATGACATCATCAGCTCGTCTGCCTGTGGCATTTTCTGTGATTTAAGGCTAATAAACACTTTGAGAGTGCCTGTATTATGTGTGTGTGTGTGTGTGTATTCCAGAAAAATAAGATTATATTCAAGTCAATTTTTCAATTTTTCATTTCAATTGAGTTAAATTAAATTTTATTTATATTTCACCATATCATAACAGACCTTGTCTCAGGGCACTTTTCATATACAGCAGGACTAGTCCAGACTCTTTATAGTTATTATTTACAGAGACCCAACTGGTAGAAAAGTTAAACAGATCCTGGCTCATGGTGGGCGACCGTCTGCCTCGACCAGCTGGGTTGAGAGTTAAAGAGGGAGAGAGAGACAGGGGGGCAGGAAGGAGGAGAGAGAGCATAGCACAATAATGGGACTAATAGCTATATATACTATAGTTATACTAACAGGGCTGATAATGTTACTAATAGCACTAAATGAAATGGTAACAGTAGTAATCATAATAATTAAAGCAGTGGGTGTGGATCAGGCTCATGGGGCAGTAGATGGTCTAGAACCATGGATCCAGACTCAGGAGCATTAGAAAAAAATACCTGCAGTAAACGACAGGAGGAAGAGGAGAAAGAAGAGAAAGCACAAAACTGCGGGAGAGAGGGAGGACAGTTATTAATGAGCATTTTTGAGATGTTAATGTGCACAGGGAGAGAGGAGGAGGCAGTGGAGAGGGGAGCTTGGTGCATCATGTGAAGTCCCCCGGTAGTCTAGGCCAATTGCAGCATAGCGATGGCTTGAGCTAATGCTGTAACCAGTTCTAACCATAAGCTATATCAAAGAGGAAAAATTCAAGCCTATTCTTAAATGTGGAGAGGGTGTCTGCCTCCCAGAACCAAATTGGAAGATGGTTCCACAGCAGAGGAGCCTGATAACTGAAAGCTCTGCCCCCTGTTCTGCTTGTGGAGACTCTAGGAACCACTACTCCTGTGTTCTGGGGGCAAAGTGTTCTAATACCATCTAGAGTAAGTATATCATTAGATAATATGTTTCTGAGGTGTTGCAGGCCAAGCACAATAACTTCAGTTCTATCTGAGTTCAATAGTGGTTCCTGGTCATCCAGATCTTTATATACTGAAGACATTCCTGAACTATAGCTAACTGATTGGTTTCGTCAGGCTTCATTGATCGGTACAATTGGGTGCCATCTGCATAAAAATGGAAGTTTATGGAGTGTTTCCTGATAATATTGCCTAAGGGAAGCATATATATGCTGAATAGAACTGGTCCAAGCACTGAACCTTGTGGAACTCCATGACTAACTTTTGAGTAAATGGAGGATTCATCGTTAACGTGCAGAAATTGAAATCAATCTGATAAGTAGGATGTAAACCAGCTAAGAACAAGTCCTTTAATGCCAATGAAATGCTCCAGTCTCTGTAATAGCATTTGATGGTCAGTAGTGTCAAATGCGGCACAAAGATCTAACAGAACAAGTACAGAGACAAGTCCTTTATCCAATGCGGTTAGTAGATCATTCGTAACCTTCACCAGTGCTGTCTCAGTGCTATGATGCCTCTAAATCCTGACTTAAAATCCTCAAATAAACTATTATTATGTAAGAAGGCACACAACTGTTTGGTGACAGCTTTCTCAAGGATCTTAAAGAGAAAGGGAAGGTTAGATATGGGTCTATAGTTGGCTAAAACATCCTGTTAAGAGTAGCCTTTTTAAGAAGAGGTTTAGAAGAGGTTAAGAAGAGGTTTAAAGCTATCTTAAAGGACTGTGGTACATAGCCCGATGATAAGGACAGATTGAATATATCTAATAGAGAAGTGCTAACTAAGAGTAGAACTTCCTTAAGCAGCCTGGTTGGGATGAGGTCTAAGAGACAGGTTGATAGTTTAAGAGAGAAGATCATTGAATTTAGTTGGCAAAGGTCGATATGAGAGAAACTGTTTAAGTATATATCGGTTTATACGGCAATTTCTAATATTCCTGTGTTTGAAGACAAATTGGGACCAGTTGAGGGCAAGAGGAGGTGAAGTTTGTCTCTAAATGTTAGAATTTTATCACTAAAGAAGCTCGCTACTTCGAGCTATAGGAATACATGGATCAATCGAGTTATGACTCTCAGTCAGCCTGGCTACAGTGTTGAAAAGGAACATAGAGGTTTTTTTACTTCCTCTATTAAATATGAATAATAGGCTGCTCTGGCAACGCTGAGGGGTTCTTGTAGGTTTTAAGACTGTTATGCCAGGCTAAGCAGGGTTTCTTCTGGTTTAGTAGCATGCCATATCCTTTCCGGGTTTTGTGTTGCTTGCTTTAATATATGGGTTTGGGAGTTAACCTCCTTTATTTTATTAATTTCTTTTTTAGAGGGGTATTGGAATCGAGTGTTGGTCTCATTGAGCCTGAAGCACTATCAACAAGCTGATCAGTTTGGGAGGAGCTAAAGTTAGCATACGAGTTCTCTGTTATATTGGCAGTGAATTTAGGACTGATGGGATCACTTCTTTAAATTTAGCTACAGCGCTATCAGACAGATATCTGGTAATGATATTTTTGCCTAATGGTGTGTAATCCAGAAATTAGAAAGTCATTAAACAATGGTCTGGGAGAAGATTCTTTGGAAAGATGATTAAGTGTTCAATTTCTACACCATAGGTCAGAACAAGGTCAAGGGTGTGGTTAAAACAGTGAACGGGATTATTTACCCTTTAGGCAAAGCCTAAAGTCTAAAAGTGAGATAAACGCAGTGCTGAGGCTATCATTTTTAACATCAATATGAATATTTAAATTGCCTACAAAAACTATTTTGTCTGTAGTAATGGCCAAGGATGAGAAAAACTTTGAGAATTCAAGTAGAAATTCAGAGTATGGTTAGGAGCACGGTTCACTATAACAAATAGAACAGGCTTTGAAGTTTTCCAGGTTGGTGTGTAAGACTAAGAATCAGGCTTTCGATTGAGCATTGCGGGTTTTAGGTTTAGAGTTGCTTAACAGGCTTGAGTTGAAAATGGTTACAACTCCACCTCCTCAGCCAGTGTCTTTAGGAACATGAGTATTAATATGACGGGGGGGGGGGGTCATTTAAGCTAACAAATTCATCATGAGACTGCCATGTCTCAGTAAGAAAAAATACATCAATATGATGATCTTAATTTTTATTAGGTTTTTCAGTACAGCTCCTCTTTTGCAGGTTTTTGAGTTAATTCATTTAGGTGGTCGAGGGACAGACAGTCTCTATGGGGTATTGATTGGGTGACAGCAGTAATGTAGGCACAGAGAAATGTGTAAGACTACAACTTCACTTCCTGGTCTCAACTCTGGGTTGTTATAGTTTTGGTTTTCTAATAAACTCGGTCAGATGTCCAGACATGAGAGCTGCCTCATCCAAAGTGGGATTTATGCCATCTCTTCTAATCAGACCAGGTCTTCCCCAAAAAGTCCACCAATTGTCTGTAAAGCCAATGTCATTTGCTGGACACCACCTCAACAGCCAGTGATGGAACCATGATACGCGGCTGTACATATCATCACTGGTCAAATTCGGCAAGGCCCAGAGAAAACTATGGAGTCCGACATCGTCTTTAAGTATGTACACACCGACTCCACATTAATTTTTGTAAACTCTGATTGGCATAGTCGGGTGTTGTTACCACCAACACAAATAACAGTCTTGCTTTATTTACGCTTAGCCTTAGCCAGCAGTTTTAAACCTGATTTTACACCGCCCACTCTGGCCCCAAAATACATTCAACTGTGGTCACTGGTGTTGCTAACTTCATGTTTCTTAAAATAGAGGTGCCAATAACCAGAGTTTGTTTCTCAGCGGGTGTGTCGTTGAGTGGGTAGAATCTATTTGCAACAGATATTGGTTGGTGGTGAACCACGGGCTTTTGTCTGGGGCTACACTTCTTATTACGGACTGTCACCTGGCCGCCCTGACTTTGCGATTGCTCAGATGCTTCCTGGGAGAGAGTAGCAGCTACGCTAGGACAGCTCGCACCGGCTACGGGGGGATGGCTAACTACTTTTGCTAGCGATTTTCTGTGGTCCAAAGCCATTCTTCCAATTCACTGAGCCTTGCCTCCATCACTGAAAATAGACTACATTTAATACACATACCCTTATTGCTAAAGGTGGCAGAGTTATAACTGAACATTAAACACGAGCAGGAGAGAGCTGGAGAGGGAGAAGGAGAGGGAGAAGCCATTGCTGACTGCTAAGCTAAAGTAACAGAATTGAGAAGGCTATGAGTGACTGTGAAGTAGTGAGAGAATCGCGAGAGGGACAAAGCTAGCAGTGCTTAGTTTAGTTTTAAATTTACATTGGAAATTTAGGTGCTGTAGCAGAGAGAGTAGCTAAATTAACTGGGTAGAAGCAGAGCAGCAAAACAAACTGGTTCTGGTTGCACCAACGCCAGTAACAGGAAGTCACACAATACGCTAAACTACGCTTATCTCAGTAGGTCAGCACGTCAGCAACCACACCCACACCCACATAATACAGTTAAAGGTGATCCCATGGAAAGACAAATGTTGCACACTAGTCGGTAAACCAGTAAAACATACAGTCATTCAGTCAACCAATAATGCAGCCTGCAAGCTAGTAATTTAACCACATAGCCACCAACTAACAAGTAAGTCAGCCATCTTACTTTGCAGTTAACAAACAAGGCACCTGACAGTCTGTCTCTTTCAGTCCACCAGTCAGCTAACAAACATTTGGCCATCTATTGAACAACCCAGTCATTCAGGCAGCCAGCAGCAGCTGACAAACACTTCTGTCATTTAATCAGTTAAGAAACTCCATCAGTCAGCCAGTCTGCCAGCCAGCAAACTAGTCAGATGACCAGGTGAATCAGTCTGCCAGCTTTTTATACTACCCATCATTCCAGCCAGCCAGTCAGTAATCCAGCAACAGTCAGCCATTAAAACTGTTAAATCTTCTCAGTCAGTCAGCCAAGTCAGTTAGTCAGTCTTTTAGTCCCCAGCCAGGTAACAGTACAGGTATTCAGCTAGTTAATCAGACAATTATATTAGCTAGAATCCTAGTCTGTCAGTCAGCACACCAATCAGTTAACCAATAAAAAAAATCGACCACCCAGTGAAAAACAAACCAAATAGCAAACTAGCCACTAATAAACCAGTCAGTAGGCCAATATAAGTCAAATCTTTCAATAACCTAGACAGCAAAAAGTAATTTAACATTCATTCAGCCAACGCATATCTAACAAACAAGGCAGCCAGTAAATGTTTCAGACCATCAGCCAGCCATCAAATCACCCAGTTAATCAACAGTCCAGTCATGCTGACAGTCAGATAGAAGCGAACAAATGACATAGTCATTCAGCCAATCAACCAACCAAAAGATTACCTAGCAAACCAAGATCCACTCAGCCAATCATTCCCCCCAGCTGTTCAACAAACCACTCAATAAGCTAAGTCAGTTGGTCAGTTTTCAGTCAACTAGTCAGCCAGTAGTTAATCAACAACTATTCAGCTAGGCAGCATGTAACAGATATATCGGTGATTCCAATATTGACCATAAAGAATTCTCAATCTTACACCCAGTGAACCAATGAATCAGTCATTAAGTCAGTCAACAAGCAAGCCAGCAAACTAACCATTTAGCGATTCAGACAACTAATGAGGCATTCAGCCAGTCATCAGCTTACAAACATGTTAGCCAATCAGCCACCCTCCAGTTATATGAGCTAACATACCAATTGATCAGTCTACATTTAGCAAAACAATCAGCTAATAAGGTCAAATAATTAACAAACAAACGAGTCAATCATTCAGACAGCAGCAGACAAACAAGTCAGTAAGTCAATGAGCAAGTCCTTTGTTAGGTGAGCTGACAAATTATGGCAGCTATCCAGTCACCAAAATAGTCAGTCGAAAACTCAAACCAATAACCAGTCAGTCAGTCAATCAGTCAATCAACCAGCCCTTTATCAGACCAGTTTATCATTCATCCAGAGACTTTACAAATTAGTCAGTCAGTTTATCAAGTCAAACATCAATGCATTCAGTCAGCCAGTAAATCATACATGAACTGACCAGCCTATAGACCTGTAAATCAACAATCCAATTACTTAGTGGGTTAAAGCTTTGCAGCTAGTAAATCAGCCAGCTACTAATAATCTGTCACCTTGGACAATGCAGTCGGGCATAAACTTAGGCACTTTATTAGGTACACATGCATAACTGCTTATTTATGCAATTATCCATCAGCCAGTCATGGCAGCAATGCAATGCATAAAATCCTGCAAACACAGGTCAGGAGCTTCAGTTAATGTTCACATCAAACATCAGAATGGAGAAAAAAATTAATCTCTTTGAATGAGTGTTGCATAATCGTTGGTGCTAAATGGGTTGGTTTGAGTATCTCTGAAACTGCTGATCTGAAACTGCTGATCAGTCTTTACTACTGTGGTGAGCAGAAAAGCTTCTCAAAATGAGCACATCAAACCTTGAGTTGAAGAACAGTAGAAGACCACATTCACTCCTGTTAGCCAAGAACAGAAATCTGCAGTGAGCACTGGCTCAACTAAACTGGACATTTGAAGACTGGCTATTTTGAGAGCAAAGGGAGGCCCTACCCAGTACGATGTTTTAAGATGTACAGCTGTTACATATTAAGAATTAATAGAGTTGCCTACTTACACTTCCAGCAGACATACGGTAGGTGTATGTGCAGTTATTCTGAGTAATTTTTCTGTCCAACTGATTAATGTAACTCCAACATTTAGTTTCCATTAAACTAACAAGAAAATATTGTTAACACTGCATAGTACAGGCTGCAATTTATAGTGGAATTTATAGTGACGATGCCCAAACATTTACTGTGTAATTTCTATGAATTGATGGTGTAATTATTACGTATGAATAAGTACATTTAAGAAACTTAGGCTACCGCTTCTTACTGATACTTAAATGTAGGTAAGGTACATCAAGGGGGAAACAATTGGAAATTTTAGAGGAAAGGAGCAATAATTCATACTATAAGCATTTAGTACGCACTGGATACTGTCATCACAAACAAATATTATTTATTGACATTTAATAATCCAAGAATTTGCAATAATCACTTCATATCAGCAGAGGGAGGCATGCAGAAGAAAAAGGTCTCTCTCTCACTCCCTCTCTCTCATTGTGTGTCCCTTTGCCTCCTTCGTGTAAATCCTACGTGCTGTGGCATTAAGTCACATGAATCATTGAAAGAATTCATTTTTGCTCTGACTGCAGAACCAACACTCACATTATTCGATGCAAAAGAGCTGACTGGATGGCGTGAAATTCATGTTACCCATAAAGGCAAGAGGCTGCTAACACGGCTAGGAAAAGTGTGTGATTAAAAAGTAAAGCAATTTGAAAAGTAAAACCTATTTTTTATATGTTATCATTTTTTTATTATTTATTGTAATACAGTTGTTGGTATGAGCAGATAATACATGAGCACCATGGGAGAGACTTTCATATTGAAAATGCTAAGACTAGTCAGCCGCTGAGTAAAACAGTGAAAGCACATGGTACTTTTGCTAAGCAAGCAGGAGTGATTATGCGGTATTTTTCTTTACTTACTACTTCAGTCATTTGTTTTATTTTACAGGCTCCGGAATAATCCACAAAAACATCTTTTAATTTATTCATTTAATTTATGTAGCCTAGTTAGGAGAGAAAAGAGTAGAGTAGAATTTTTACATTAGCTATTTTTACTGGGATTATTGTCATGACAACAGTCAGCAGTAAAGTCAAAGTTTAAGGTAAATCAACTCTTTATACCAGTCAAACTCATCATGTGTTGCAACAACACTATAACTTTTAAAGATCATCTAAAGTAACAGATTATGTGGTCTTATTCTAATTAACAAGTTGATTAATATAATAAATGAGTAATTACATACATAATCATTAATCACAGCACACTAATGATTTCAGTGTTCAAGCCTATTGGAAATTCATTCAAATCAGTTATGGGAAAGTGGCAAACATATGATTGTATTAGAGTTATGAATTATTTTCATTATTTTGGCATGCATCAACACACATTTGCATTAGCACAAGTAGGACAATGAAATTAAGCAAAACTACCAAAACTACCTTTTTTTCATTTTATAATTTGCACAACTTCAGAAAATTATACTTCATGCACAGAATATTATCACAGATATTTCTGTTTTCTCTCGAATATCTCAACCCACTTCAACAGAAGTGGACAAAGTAGAAATGATTAATTTGCAAGATACCTTAGATAAGATATATACTAAAAAAGGAGGGCAGAGGAAGCTTTTGGTCCCCAATGATGGTTAGTAGGAAAACAGAACTCTTTTAATTTGGTTAAATTAGAAAAATATCACCCAAATTAAAGTTAAAAATTGATGACACGATAACTTATGACCCAAAACTCATATCCAACATTTGCTCAACCTATTGTGATAAATTATATACATCAGAATACTCAATTTTTTAAAAATCATTACAGATTACCCCTCAACTTGATGACTCAAAGATATTTTTGTGATCTCCCCTTATCACTAACAGAGATCTATGACTGTATAGGACTTTTGAAGGATAGCACATGCATCAACCTGCAACAGGTGGTTTATCCTCTTAGGTCTTTTATTTGTTTTCTAGTGTTTGGCATACCCTCTTTTTTTAAAGAATGTTTTACATATTATTGGAAAAAAAAACTCTTAATGAGTGAGTGCAGTCAGGGTAGCCTTAATTTTCACAACTTCACCACATTAAAATCTACTTTCAACATCTATTGGATAAGAAATGACTTCAAGTGGTGGTCAAGGTGGTCTCAATTTTTTATGTTGCAATATGGTTATAACATTGATAAAATTCCCTTCAAACTTTCATTATTCCTTAAACAATTGCTACTGGTATGGTCTTTAAATTTACAAATATAACTTTAGTCCAAACATATTTTACATTACATATGTGAAAATTAATAATTTTCTTTCAACAGTGGTTCAGTAATAACATTTTATTTCCAAGTCTGTTATTTCACCAAGATAGTCAGCTCTACAAAAATGTTGATTTTATTCAGCACTATGGAAATCCTATTCCTGCAAAGGTTTTCTTGATTGTCCTCAATGCTGCTCCCGCCACTATTATTTGTCTCTTTAAAGGTTTTAAGGCAAACGAAAAGCACCCTGTATTGGCTGAAGCAAATGAACAAAGTTGTGGTAAAAGCTTATTTTCATTGTATAAGACTAAAAACAAAGCAATTTGGCAACTTTTCCAACAAGACATCATCAGTACTGCTTGTCCTTTTGGTCCAGATTTGTTGAGATTGAGACTGGCTATTTTTTTCTGCCTAATCAAAGAGATATCATTTACAATGCTTCAAAGGTTTCATTCAACTGATCCTTAGCTACAGAATTTTAGAGAGACATTGATGTAAATCGTACTTTCTGTGGGGCTCAATATCTTTGAGGAGGAGAGATGGGATAATGCTGGCTTACAGTTATCTTTCTGTTTGACCTTGTACTACATTCTTCAATGATATGCTGAACAAGAGAGTGCTTTTAAAAATAATTCCAATATCTTAATTGTCAATGAATTTCATACAAATTAAATGCCTTCAAAAAAAGCACTTATATACTTGCACAGTTTTTTCAGGTATTTAGCAAGTTCTAAGCACAGTGGGGATCTTGCCACAGTTTTGTTAATTTAGGCTGTTTCCATTGCTTATGTCTATTCATTTAATCCCAGAAAGACTCCATTATGTTGAGGTTAGTGCTTTGTGAGAGTCTTACCATCTGTTGCAGGTCCCTTTATTCTTATTGTCTCTTGTCTGCAGATATTTTTTTGTGACTCTAGGTATAGGTTTGGGTTTTTTATCATGCTGCAGAATGATTTAGCAAACAATGAAATGCCATCCTGAAAAAAAATGTCATTATATATACCTAATTCAAACAAAATGCCAAGCAATAGTTAGTTCAGTTATATTGAAGTCATCAGGGTAGCAAACCGTACCATAGCCTCTAATTTGTCACCATTTTTTGACACTTTAAAGATTAAATGAACTAAACCTGGTATCAGTGTACTACCTGATATGGTCTCAAAAAATTTGTACCACTTGAATCCTTTGTTAAAGTATTTTTTTACTATTCTCACTATTATATTAAATAACATCATTATAATTTGTGTTGTCTTGCTGTGGCTTACAAACTTGTGCACAAGGTCCACTTGGGTGTAATGTATGACAACAGATGTGTTGCGTGCATTTTGAGTTTTCATTTAAACAAGGCCTTTTTATGGAGTGTTCGATAAGCTTGGCACTTATGACCACCTGACACAGTAGACAATAACCATGACTCTCTGAGTATGTTCCTGTTCAGTTTGGAGAACGTTTCTTTGAACTACAGTTTTAATTATCCATGAATTGCATGTTTTACCAATAAATAAACATTCAGGGAACACTATGAAAAGTTTCCCATATTACCATAGGGAAATAGGGAAACCCCAAAGAGAACATTCCTGCATCCATTAGGAAATGTCTGCAGGACATTCAATTAAAGTTTATCTTAGTAAAAAAAATCTGCTTAAAAATTATAGGCTATTTATAGTGACCACAGAGTGTGAAGCTGCCATGGAATCAATGAATTACGCTGTTGGCTACAACTTTAGCCGTTTTTTGGGGGGGTTTTTTGCTTTTTTTTGTTTTTAAATGTAAGTACATAGCAGAAAATTAGCTGTAGATTACTTTACATCATTTGGCACATTTAAGTCAGTCATAGCCTCCACAGAACCAGAAGGTCCTTTGGCATGCACTTCCGCTCACAACTTTTCAGATTTGTTCAAATACAATTAACATCACCTAAACTAATTTAAAATATGTGATATTATCATTTAAATACTGGATTTTTTTGTTGTTATCCCAACTTTTGATGGCTCTTACCAATAGTGAATATCAAAACCACAAGGTGATGCAACTTCTGATTAAAGAATGCCTCAATCAGGTTAAACAACTTGCAATACACTCATGTATGAGTTAGAAATAGAAGTGGCATAATTAGTAGGGACTACTTTTTCTGATATACATGAGTTTATTTTAACATTTGAATGTGTTAGGCCAGTACTGACGATGTAGCACTAACAGAAAACACACCATAAACTCCCACTTCAATCACAATTCCTTTAGCAAATTTAATGAAAATAAATTATTTTTGTACAATACAAAACAAATAAATATCCATGCAGCCCACAGTTTTTAGACAGACCTTTGACCCTGTGGGGCATCAGATGTTAGTTGGAATGTACAGTAAAACACACACATCAGATGAGGGTTGTGTTGTTTTCCGTGTAAGTGGGAAGTGAACTTTTGTAATCTGTGGTTAGGCCTATGTAACTGAGGGTTCCAATGACTGATTTGTACAAATGCTTTTATTCAATAGTAAACTGAAAATCTTAGTTATTCAGATTGTTGTGGCTTGACAAAACATTTAGACATTTAAAAGTATTAAAGAGACCATAGACTCTAAGAATTGATACTGGGCAAATTGTGAAATTTTACAGAATAATTATTAATCAGTTAATCCAGAAAACAATTGGCAGGTAACGAGATTATGAAAATACTTAAATGTACAACAAACCATTCACTGACAATTTGCAAAAATTGCTGTATTTACTAACCTTTAGTTGATGCTTTTGGTTAAAAAAAACAAAACATCCAGGCTGAAACAACTTACAAGCATTTATGAAACCCCTTTCATCAGACCATTAGTAGACAGGCTATTGTTTTACATACTTTATATACAAACTCTTGTTAAACATATGGGGAGACTTGCAGACTTACCTTCATTATGCCGTGTTCCACTGCTAAAGGTTCTAAGTTCATTTGATTAATTTAATTGTTTTAATTAGAAATCTGCTATACCTTTACAGACATGATCCTCCAAAACAGATTTATTATTCAGGTTGGAGTCATATGTTCCCTTATGAACCTCATCACTGCTGCTAGCCAAAACATCAGATCTAAATTTCATAAACCACATTTATATGAAATTATTACTGCAAAATGTAAAAATACACTTTGAGTTACATTTCTTTCCCAGAACACAGAACAACAGAGCACAGAGAGAGCCTGGTGTAGAGACAGGAAAGTATGTTTGGGCAGGTGAAATTCACAGTCCTGCACTACCTTTTTCTAAGAGTACATTTGTAGAAGCAGTAGGACAAGCAGAAGAGGATTACTGTGGATAGCCAATATGTTGTATAGGTTCAACTTCGATATGTGAATAAGGTTTGCAGTGCACCCCCCCCCCCCCCCAGCTGTGTATATGTGTGTCTCAGAGATGGAATTGTACAAGAGAAGTTTATTCAGCACTCATCTTAAATACTTTTCAGGAATATGACCTTGATTTTTAAATCATGTATAGTCATTCTAGGCTGGATCTGTTCTCCTATGTCAAAATGAGTCACTTAAATGCTTTTCTAGACAATATTTCCATCTTTAACCATACTGACTGGTTGCATATATGTCTTTTTTCTATATATAATCCATAACATTGTTCCTTGTATGTCTTTTTCATCTCACTTTTCTGGCATGGGTGTTTGAAGATTGTCCTCTCAAACGCCACCTGAGAGAAATACCAGAGCAGAAAACACTGTTTTAGCCACTTATAGACCAGTATAATATAGTATAATCCAGGTTTTTTATCACTGACAGAGGCAGACATTGCAGGTAATATTGTAGGCATTGCACCAAACTCATCCATCACACTGAGCTCTTAAGTGTATCATACAGTATATAACCTAGCTTTGTTGAGATACTTTGGAGTGTAGGAACTGTAGCCTTTGTGAGTGACGTAGTACGTGGTCGCAAAAGAAAATGTGAACACCTTTGCATGACCATGACACAAGTCTCTTTTAATCAGGGATCTCACTATTTTGCCGTTAAGATGACCCCACATTATGCTGCCTTTGCTTGTTTACACTGAAGCAGCATAAAGCCACCACAGCGTGTGCTTTCAGACAGCATGCTTGCATTCCAGAATTGGAGGTGTGATGTGCAACACAACAGTGTTAGTGTCTTTCCCGCAATGACGGCTCTCTATTTTACACATCGATTTTGGCTCTGGGACTACCTCTGTGGCCTGTTAAAAGGCATAACAATAATGCCCACACATTTTTACCTTTTATACAGAAAAGCAAGGCGGAATAAGGCCGCAACATTCCTGCCTTGAAGAGGCTGTATAAAAGGGGATATAGTGACAATTTGTGAGGCTAGTTGGCTAGCCTCAATGTATGAAGCTGGTGAGCTATAAATTCATATATACTATGCTTGCCCCCTCTGGCCCGCCAAACCGGTTTGCAAACTGTCAGTTAACAAGTTAGCTTCTTGAACTGTTTTACTTCCCATCAAAAAAGTAGGCAAGCACACTGTTTGGTTGCTAACAAGAAAAGAAGACATTATACAAGAAACGTGCTTGTACTATTTACTCCTGTCAAACAGCTGATAACATAACATGCCTCATCCTTTTTAAGGACCCTACTAATATGGCAACTCCTAAATTATGCAGGCTGTAGTTTATTTTCAGTGATCACCACTTTCGAGACAGTATGTAACAGGTCAATGGCAAGAAAAACGATTCCAACAAGATTGTACAGGTTATCTGGCATGATGAGAAGCCCTTATCCTCACATGTTATGGCAGACACAACACATGAGGATGGTGGGAAAATTGCAAGAATGGCTTGTAGTATGTTACCAGTAGGAGCAGAATCAGATAATACTCGTGTGAGCATTCGATTTATTTGTCAGAATGCTGACAACTAAGAACAACAAACTATGAAGAACACTAGAAAACAATTCCCATCACTAATAATCTAGTAATATGAATAACTAATTCCTCTCCCTCCTGCCATATATTGTACGCAGATGCAGGATGTAAGACAGACCTAACTATGGATTAATTGAGAGGATGAATGATGTTCTGACACAGACCACAAATGAACTGGATAATGTTCAAACTAAAGCATTTGACAGTTTAGAGTTTTTCCAGAGGAATGGAGATAAGAAAAAGTGACTGGGCTCGTAAACTTAATGCAGGTTTTCAATTGTGTGAGCCTTATATCACCTGTGGCCATTTGTCGTTTGCTTTTTCTAAATTTGAACAAGTAACGTTAGTCTTGCTGAGGTTCAAAGAATTCGCTTTCGGGTTCGATGTCTCTTATTCCACTGTTTCTAGAGTTAGTTAATTGTCATATTTCATGAGACTGGAATCTTTAAATGGCCAGAGCAAGATGTACTACAACTTACAATGCCAATGGCATTCAGGCACACATTTAGATGTAGAATTGTTTGGATTGTTGACTGGTTGGAAGTATTTATTGACAGACCTTCCAATTTGCTCGGTAGAACACAAATGTGGTCAAACTACAGGCATTACTGTAAAGTTTCTGATCAGTGTTGCTCCCAAAGGGTCCCATGTCTCTTACATATCCCTTGCCTAGGGAGAAAGACTTAGTGATTACTGAAGTGAGTGGCCATCTAGAAAACCTGGTACCTAGAAATATTGTTCCAGCAGCCATAAAATAAATAAAATAAATTTATGATCTTAGCAGTGATTAATAATCTTTTCTGTCCAAAGAACATGTTTAGTCAAGTGGTTGAGATCAAATTCAATGGTATTAAAAAAAAGAAACGGACAACTGTTATGAAATGAAAAAACTCTGGATCATTAGCTGCTTTTAAAATAATATAAATATATGTTGGTTTACTAACAGAATAACGGCATTATAACAATACATTTTGTTTTAGTGAATTTTGTCAATAGCCTAGGGGCTAAATACATTTAAAGGTGCTGTCCTCCAAAGTTTCCCATGTGTGAATAAACCCCAAATTCGCTGTAATCAGTTAGACTGGATAAAGGACAGCTGATCTAGCCATCCAATTTTTTTATATTATATATATGTATATATATATATATATATATATATATATATATGAGAACTCTGCCATACTCTGCTGAACCTTTGATTGAATTTAGCCCTATGTCTGAAAAGTTCGGAATTCAGTGAAACTGAATCCATTTTATAGTTGCATACTTTGTTAGTTCTTGTAAATATGAAACCACAGATGTGTTTTTTGTATTATTTAATCTTCTTAATAAACATCTGATAGACAAAAAAGATACATTCATGGTAGACATGATTTCATTTGCAAAATATGATGTTACATGCCAACATGTTACTTTGTAGCTTGCTGTCCCAACAGTTCTGGAAGTATTACAAACATTTCCTAAAAAGTCCCCAACTTTTGGAATCACATTATCCCCCAATTCTATACCAGGCAAAGTTCTTTCACCAAAATGTCATAGTTCCACACCACAAATTCACAATACTCAGCATACACAATGTGAAGCTGTGCCTGGACTTCAAAGTAGTAAGCATTGGTTCCTGTTGTGTCATGTCATCCTCCAATGCACAGGTGCAGACTAACCCCGTCTTGCAGGCAATGTGGACACTAAATTTCATAGGTAAAAGAACATGCACACAATAGACTGGGGAAGTTAATTTTGTCTTTTAATTTAATTCATTGATTCTTATATAAAGACTGACATATTTTGAGTACCAGGCCTTCAGTCTTCAGTGGTGTTGCCGAAGCTTTCTGTTGGCTAATTTACGCTGACATCTTCAAAATAGACCTATTGTTTTCATGTAAGAAATCAGTGAACTAACCATGTAAAGAAGTAGGCATACAATTATCTTTCCACAGTTTAAATGCCTCTTTTTTTTACACATTAAAGCGAAATTATAAATGTATATGTCCAACACCTTTTAGCACATTTATAATGAACTGTATTATTACCTTTATCTTGCAAATTCCTTTTCAATGACTGAAGTGACAATCCTATCAGGCAAGGCTCCCAGTGTATGGCCACTTAGGGTTCAGCCAGTGACCACTTTCCATACAGGAGAGGCCCTTGTGCTCCAGACCCATCAGCTTTTTATACACTCTTCTGCCTTATGCTTCATGTTCCCATGAGTAACTGTCAAAAGTACACAGAAACAATAAGCAAATAAGGAAAAAGTAATATTATATTTAGAGTTCAATTTATAAAACTTTGAGGTAGGCCACTCTTGTGGGCAACATTATTCATTGGTTTAAATATTGACTATCATTCCTAACCTCTATGATTAACCCTATCCCTGCCTAATCCTTGCTTTATAAGCCTTTGTTCCCAAAATCTCACCTCCGTTTTATCTTAATTCAAACCATTAATACCTTAATACCTTGTTTCAACTGTGGTTAACTTGTGTGCCTCTGGGTAGCATATGGCCTTAATCAGGCTCTTGATTGGCTGCAGAGGGATTGTCTAAAAAAAAATTTTAAGCTTAGATGCAGCTGTACATCCAGGTTTTTGTCAATACGAAATCCTGAATTCAACCTGAGTTCGAGTTGCCTTCTGTAAAGCCTGGACCTGGGAAGGGTTTAGCTCTTTTAGCTGGAAATCCTAGCTAGCTAGAAATCCTGGTCAACCTCTCTCTTTTTTTTACACCATGGATAATATAAAAAGCTGTTTTTTCTCCTTTCCTCTACCGTTAACCATCTGAGGACCCCTAAGATTTATTTAAGAACTAGCTCTACCTCCAGCAGCTACAAAAGTAACATGCTGCTTACACATCAATGCTTCAGTATTCATCTAATGATGCATAATAGTAATAATGATAATAATGAGTCAGAGGGACCAAATCAGTAATTTTACTTTAATACTTTAGTTACATTTTAGTGCTTTTACTTTTCATGCAGGACTGCTACTTGTAATGGGTTACACTGCTGTATTTGTATTTTTATTTGAGTATATATCATAGCGATGTAAACTGACTCTGAATACTTTATGACCGGAGTACACTGGAACCAAAATAAACCAAACACCAAACAGAACACTGGAGACTGGACCTATAGTATTTTCAGCTACACACTGTACACAGTATGTTATACCTGGTTCCAGCCACTCCTAGTATCATGCGTCTCCCTCCAGAGATGGATTTGCACAGTAGTGGAATGCAATATCATGTGCACAATGCCCAGAACTTGGTTGACCATGCTTTGCCATTTGCAATGTAACACATCTGGATCTCCATTAGGAATGATTAATAATGACCTCCACAGGTTCGGGTCCTCAAATTTTCCTCTACTTTGCAGCAGCATCCAAAGTGTTCCCTTGATGCATTTCGAAACAGAACGAAATTGCTGGGAATCGAAATGTAGTTACAACAACAACCATTATACACAAAACTACTAATATCAGGATACATGTGTTCACCAATTTACCAGATGAAATGAAGTAATTTTTTGTTCCTTCTGGACACAACTCTTCCTGCATGCACCTAGTAACCTAAAGAGGGACACAACAACGTAATTATGATAAGAATATTTATGAGAAAACTTGTTCAGAGATTGTTGTTTATATTTGATTTGTGTCTTTACCTATGGATTTCTGTATGTTATGAGGGCTGAAACTTGCACGTGTTACTCCTCTAACTCAAAACTGTGTTTAGAACTTCACAACATGTGCTGCATGTTACCTCTGAGCTCTGTCAAACCTATTAGTCAGCTATGATAAAAAGAGGCCGAGGTTACAGTGGCAAGAAAAGGTTTTTGCAACCCTGGTCGAAAATTCTGTGACTGTGAATAGTTGAGCGAGTAGAAGATGAAACGATCTTCAAAAGGTATGAAGCTAAAGATGAAACATTCTGTTCAACATTTTAAGCAAGACTAGTGTATTATTTTTATTCTGTTTAGTGGTAAAAAAAAAAAAAGAAAAAGGAGCACCATAAACATTTGAGCCCCCAAGGAAATTTTAGCTTTCAGACCAAGGTCTCAGAGCTTATTTAACTTTATAGGGCTAAAGCTTGTTCACAATCACCATTAAGAATAGCCAAGTAATGAAAATTTCAAAGATTTATAAATTCTCTGACTCCTACAAACTTGTCCCAACAATCAGCTGCCATGACCACCTATAAGCAGCTGCCTGGCACGTAATCAAAATCACTGATGCCCACAAAGCAGAAGAAGGCTAAAGAAGATAGCCTTTTCAGATAGCCTTTGCTTCAGTTCATAATGTAGAAAACCAGAAAATAACATGAGTTGAAAGCAAGTTAAAAGCAATACAGTGAGTAAGATTGAATAAATAGGGATGAAATAGTATAAATAAAAACCTGCGTCAAACATTTCCAAAATTTCCACAAAGAGAAAAGCTTTTGGAACAGATTTAACGGAAGCTTTGCGTGCCTGGGTTCCATAGTGTGGGAGCCCTAACAACAAAAGCCCAGTCACTGTTTTTCACAAACTGTGACCTGGGCTTAACCAGCAGTGCTCTGTCTGTGATACTCTAAACAAGAGAGCAAATACCAGGCTCTTTCATTAAGGTGGTATTTGTTTGATAGGCCATTTAAGGCTTTAAAAGAAATCTATTCAAAATCTAACAGGAAGCCAACGTAGGGAGGCAAGCACAGGGGTCATGTGGTCATGTCTTTTTGTCCCAGTGATGAGTCAAGCAGCAGTGGTTTGTACCAAGTGGAGAGAGCCCTGGCTGATACCCACGTACGGTGCATTGCAATAATGAAATATAAGCATTAACAACTTTCTGTAAATCATTACTTGACAAAAATAACATAATTTTAGAAATCAACTTGAGCCAGGCAAAACAAAAATATTTTGACTTTATCATCAAAACAGTAATTAGCATCAAGCATTATCTCTAAATCTTGTAGCAGCCTGGTTTAATATTATTTGACAGACAGCAAAGATTATCACCATGGATGATGGAATTAGAGGGACAGAGCGGAATGACCTCAGACTTATTGTTAAATCTAACTGAGTGTTGTTCACATAAAAATGACAAAGTACATGACATTCAATAACCTGGCCAAGGAGCCAAGAACAGAGCCTGAGGGGCACCACATCTCAGCTGATCAGTAGCAGAAGTAGACTTACCCAGAGTGACAACTTACAGCCTTCATAACTTTCCAATATTACTATTTCTAAGAGCCATGCCAGGGATTCTAGCCCAAGTCTCTAAACATTGGATGAGGATACAATAATAAGCTATACAAAAGGCACTTTTGTTACCTTTATCTGCAGTTATAGCAATAAATCATTAGAAATCCTAAGTTACTTTCCCCAGGTGGAAGACACAGTTTGGAGATTGGTCTGTTGTTAGTTAAGTAAACAGGGCTGAAATAATTTTTCTTAAAAAAAAAATCAAAAAAATCAATTTTAATGCAATCCATTCAGACAACCACTGCAAACGTGCTACCTTTAGAAACCTAATAACCTTTTTTTGACATTCTGTTAAATTGCAATTTTATGTCAATTATTGAGGTTGTAAGTCATGTTGGAGTTGTACTGAATTGCAATTATACTGAGAAGTATTTCTAATATTTTTGCCCTTTTTTACTATGTAAATGGGGTGGGCATCAATTTAGGAATACATACAGCTAATGCTAGATGTAAGAGTAAATTTACACTACTTGATGAAGTGTGGAAAGGTTTGACATTACACTGTGAAGACAGTGAAGCACAGAAGCACAAGATAAGTGAGGAACTTTTGTGCTGGGTCTACCAGACTTTAAGCAGAGGCTCTAAGTGTATGTATAGCTATATGACTTGCCTTATAACCCTATAAAACCATGTAAAAAATAAATTACAAAGGTATCAGCTAAACAAAACAATCACTAAGCTATGTATCTAGGATTTAGGACTCTAATGTTAGCAAGTTAAATTTTAGAATATAAAACAGTATGTTTTAAGATACTAATTCTAGCTACATACCTTTATCAGCTAGTGGATTTTATGGGATAAATACACTGCCTTAGAACAATAAATATTTAACAAACACATCTTCTTATTTAAATCAATATGCTGAGAAATTTTGAAGTTAACAAATGTTGGAAACAAAACTTACGGTGCACAGTTCATGTTTTTTTTTTGAGCTGGATCTGCGATCTGAGGCTGTAAGAGAAGCTCCTGCTGATGCTGGAACTGATGAAGCAGCTGTGTGTGCTGAAGGAACAGCTATCAGTCTCACATGGTCTCTGCTTCGACATCTCATCCTGAACTTCTTTTGATCAATTAGAAAGAATTCCTCCTGACTAAAATTGAGCACTGTACATGATATTGTTTGACAAATGCAGCAGTGACATCTTGTCTCATCACATATAGAAAACACACCCAGGCAAAGAAGCTAGTTCTGTTACTCTTCTTGTTAGGAAAACTTTAGACTCAAAGGATTCTGTCTTTGCAACTTCCACAAGACAACAATTCACTATGATCGAAATTAGTCAGAGGCAAAAATAAAACTACTGAAAAAAAGGCCAACTCATGAAATTATGACTGCTCAGACCATCTTCTACTGCACAGAAGACACACTCCCCCCTTTGTGGGACATGCTATGGGAAAATAAGCGTTCCTCTTCTATGGAACACTGCTTAAAATGCTTACTCTGATTTTTTTGTGCCTATGGCTCATAAAAAAAAACAAACAAAAACATTTTTACATTTACTTTCTAAGTGATCATTTCCAGGGAACATTAAGTGTAAATTTTATACAAATTTAACTTGCAAGTTGATATTTAACATGTAAACTTCTTGATTATTAGACCCGTTTTGTTGTGAAAATTGCTTAAAGCTACAATGTGAAAGTTCTGGACATCAAGCCATTGCCATCATGACCCGCCCCCCCACAATGCAAGCTCCATTATACTCAGACATCTTGAGGAGCTCATTTTTTCATAGTTCTGGTTTCTGTTAAGATGAAAAACAGTGGGAGCTACGGTAGGAAAGCAAAGAAAGATTCACTCTGGATGTTGAACCTGGCCAAAACCCAATTCTATTCAGTATCTCAAAAGTGACAAGAACAAAATCTACTCTCTAAATTAAGATTTTCCTTGCGCATCACCACAAGGGAATGTTAAAATGAAATATAAATCAAGGGTAAGGGGAAAAAAAATTAAAAAATCAAATAAAAAAAATCAGAAGACTGTTCCAGACTACTCCCCAAAAAAGACTCGAGAAGCCCAATACTCTAAATGTCAAATTCAAAATATAGTTGTTCTCATTTACATACCTGCCTAAAGATAACATAGCCTATAACCTAGCCTATAGTTTCTCTTAATTACATGATTTTCCATTTCAGAGGTCAGACATTTGAGCGGATAAAAATTGCATAGAAAGGGATTTGGTCTTGGGATACTACTGCTAATGAGAAAGCACTGTAGGCTGGTTGATGATGAAATCATCGGCATTTTTATGACCACTACATCATCTGACAAAGTCAACATAAATACAGCAGTTTTATTGTTTCAACCGTGTTAAATAGATCTTTGATTAAATAATAAAACCGCATAAGAAATAACGATTATTTTATCCATGGTAGTCCCTGTATGATATGAAATACAGTGAAACAATTCTCAAGCTGTTTTGGGTCTCCTCTCTGCATCAACATAGAGTAGTCATGAGGGTGCAACTGTGCAATACCTGGTGACAGCAAAGAGGACAGCATGATGGATTTTATGAGCTTGGTTAAGAGTTGAAAGATACTGCATTCTTACCACATCAAACCCACCGGGTTGCCACAAGCACAACACTGTACAAATATAAGTGACATACTATACTGTATATGTGTTAATTAGTGAGCCTTAGAGGTACTGATAGGTTATTTTTTTCCACTTTGGAAAGAGCCAGGATAACGGTTTAACCCCAACTCCGTCTTTATGCTAGCCTGAACTCCCAATGTTCTGATTCCAGCTCTGTACTTATCACAGAGATGAGCCCAATATCAATCTTTTCAGCCCATTCCCAAAAGAGAAACCACTGACCAAAATATTGAACTGCGGAGGCTTTACTATTTATATTAGCATTTAATTTAAAAACACCAAGGCAATTTTGCCCTATATAATCACCCCCTCTGAAATTGTTACACATTGCATTAAGTCTCTTGCCATATTCTATATATTGTACCTTGTATTACTGTTGATGTCCTGTTATTTCTCCAGAAGTCTCCTCTTCCATTCTCTCCTCATCTTGCTCAACATCCTCCTCCATCCTCTCTTCTCCTCCTGTTTCTTCCCCTCCTGTTTCTTCCCCTCCTGTTTCCTCCTCCTCCTCCTCAGCTCTCCTCTCCCCCTCCCTGCTCGACTGAGTGCAGCTTTGTCGTCCTCGCTGCCTCTGGCTGCGGCGCACCATGCGGGCAAGGACTTTCCTCTTAGGAAAAGTCTGAGCCAGGGGTGTGGCTGGACAAGAGGATGGGGAGAAGGTGGGATATGAAGAAGGGGAGGAAAGTTTTGGCCTTGAAAAGGGGCTCTGGATTGGTGTTATCGCTAGGGAGGGAGGAGCTGCTATGGGCAGGGCGTGGCTGGCAGATGTAGATGTTACGGCTGCCAAAGGCTGTGTGTGTGAGCCTGAAGTGGTGCAGTGTGTCTGCGATGAGTGACTGTTCAGTGTGTCTTCCAGGTCATGATGTGGGGCATAGGTTGACATACAGACTGTGGACGAATCAGGAGCTGTATAGCATACAGCTGGTTTGCTGTCAATGGAAACTCTGACAGGGGAATCTAGAAAAACATGACAAAATAAGAGCACAGATTGTATTGTTTTATTGTGACACATTAATCTAAGTACTACTTATGTGATATTTTCAAAATTGCTGATGGTGAAAATATGAATCTTGTTTTTTGTGTTTCCTCCTACCAGGGCCACTGCTCGTCTGGGACTCATCAGTCATTGGAGGCTCTGCCTCTTCCTGGATCGTTGGCACTGATGCTAGTAGACCTGAAAAACACCCAGACCCAGACACCCAGATTGTTATAATTCTACCAATCATGTAAATATACAACATTTATTATTCTCTATTGCAGCAATGCGCTAAAATAATTACATTTCCCTCTCATCAATCTACACTCAATACCCCATACTGACAAATGCAAAACAGAATTTAAATAATTTATGCATATTCATTAAAAAGGAAAAACTCAAATGTCATATTGGCATAAGTATTCAGACCCTTTACTAGGTACTTAGTTGAAGCACCTTTGGCAGCAATTACAGCTTCAAGTTTTCTTATGTATGATGTGACAAGCTTTACACAACTGGATTTGGGGATTTTCTACTACTCTTCTTTGTCTCACACAGTCAGGTTGAATGGGGACCATCTGTAGACAGCCACTTTCAGGTCTCTGCATAGATGTTTGATTCAGTTCAAATCAGGGTTCTGGCTGGGCCACTCAAGGACATTCACAGAGTTATCCCTAAGCCACTCCTGTGTTGTCTTGGCTGTTGGCATTCGGGTCATTGTCCTGTTGGAAGTTGTACCTTCGACCCAGTCAGAGGTCCTAAGCACTCTGGTCCAGATTTTCATTAGGGATATCTCTGTTCGGCTTTCCCTCAACCTTGACCAGTCTCTACTTGTCCCTTCTGCTGAAAAACAAACCCACAGCCTTATTCTGTCATCATCATGCTTCATCGCTGGGATGGTACTGGGCAGGTGATGAGCAATGCCTGGTTTCCTCTGGACATCATTCATAGAGTTGAGGTCAAACAGTTCAATCTTGATTTTGTCAGATCAGTAAATCTTGTTTGTACTAGACTGAGAGTCCTTTAGGTGCTTTTATTAAAACTCCAAGCAGCTTTCATGTGTCTTTCACTGAGGAGAGGCTTTGTCTGGACACTGCTGTAGAGCCTAGATTGCTGGAGTGTTTCAGTGATGGTTGTCCATCTGGAAGTTTCTTCCATCTCCGCAGAGGATCTCTAGAGCTCAGCCAGAGTGACCATTGAGTTCCTGATCACCTATCTTCCCTTCTCCCCCAATTGCTCCATTTGGCTGGGTAGTCGGCTCTCAGAGCCCTGGCTGTTCCAAACTTCTTATATTTAAGATTTAAGGAAGCCCCTCTGCAGTTGGAAACCTTTAATGTAACAAAATATTTTTTTAACAAAGTATTTTTGTATCTTTCCCCGGATCTGTGCAACACAATCCTATCCCTGAGCTTTGTAGGCAGTTACCAAGGGGTGGCACATCCTTTCCATATAAATCTTGTTGTTTTGTCGGTGATACTATTTTTATGAGCTTCTGGCAAGTGGCCAGCTGAAGCTGAGTGGCCCATTAGTATTTAGTTTGATGCGCTTACCTGCGGCACCTCTGTTGCTTCATTCAGGTGGCAAACTAGCAGGTGAGTCTGCTGATTTGTTGTTACTGTACCATAATACAGCTGCTTTTTACAAAACTGACAAGCATACAAAGTTATCTGTTTTAGTTACTTTGCCATCTACAGTGTAGAACCTAAAATACTTCCACACCCTGCCTCACAAATACTTTGGTGTCCTAACTGTGTTTCCTCAGGATGGCATTACTCAATAGTGTCCTTAATTTCTTAGCAAACAAACATAACATTACTAGCTTAGTTTACTGTCAATATGGCATGGCATGGCATAGGTCAAGTAGATACTGAAATTGTAGAGCGCTGTTGGCTAGATCACAAGGCAAACTACTTCAAATGTTCTGTTGCGCATATAGACTGTAAATTTTGAATATGAACAGGTCATTGCAGTTTGAATATTAAATTTTTTCCCCAAGTTTGAATGATGTTCAAATAACGAATAAAAGGTGAAAGCCCTAATTGTGGATGTATGCTCACAATGACATACAGTTTAGTAGTGTCAGACTTACTGAGTCCTCTGTAATGGGAGAGTTGCTGGTAAACTTGTTTCATCCTTTCGATGTTTAGCCTGCTGCCCTCTGCATGGTTGATCATAGGCTTGGGATAATCCACTCCAACCACACAATTGGCTGCCTTCTGGACCGACTCTGGGGCATTCCATGGCTCATAGATGTACCGGTTCGGATAGTCCTTTAAGATGGGGATGTAACACCTGCAGGAAATTTCAAAAGAAATAATTTAAACTTTTATCCTATTTGCTGCTGACATTTAAAAGTATAGCCAGTTACTTTACAGCTGACCAAACAGCTTTAACATGGAGAAATCAAGCAAACAGAGTTTGCAGAGATTTGGTATGGAAAATGATATTAAGTGATTTAGAAGGAGATACTGTAGGAGTACCAGTAACGTAGAGTCTACCTGATGTAGTCTCCTGATGGGTCAGTTCTCCTTCCAAAGCCGACAGGACAATAGCAGTGGAAGAACTGTTGGAAGAATGCACTACAGGACAGCCACATCCAGCTACCGGCATTTACACTCCAGTCAGCATCCAATAGCAGTTCCTCAAACACCTGCAAGAACACACGGACACAAAACACTCTCTACATGTTGTATGCTATAAATTTGTCCTACAGTGAGCTTGGCAAAGAGAGTCATTGATGCCTCTAAGCTAGACAATATAAAAGCAAACTAAGTTTACGTGATTTCCACCTCTCAGACACCAGGTTTTTGTTTGGGCCTGCTAAATTAAAAAGCGGTCTGTCATACCTTCATGCCACTCTCCCAGCTGATCCACAGGTCACCCCTGGTGAGGAAACAGGCCACAGCATGTCGGGCCAAATGGTGGATCCAGCCTTCCTGTCTCAGCTGTGTCATGATGGCATCAATCCAGGGAAAACCAGTCCGACCTTCAGCCCACTTGGCCAGTGCCTCTGGATTCTGGTCCCATGGTATCTGGAGACGAAAGTATGACACCAGAAAAAGATATTAATTATATACTCTTCATTCGCTCTACAAGACACAAATCCTTTTTATCTCTACTTAGTAACTGTAACTGTTTATTTTTATTTTAATCAAATCAGCAGTGACATGTATATGTGTTAGGTGCTAAAGCTTAGTTGGTACACTTCACTCATTTTATTTCAGCTGTCACCTGAACAATTTCCAAACCAGTCACTGAATTCCACACTTCTGCACGAGGTTTCTTTTATCAATGAATGAGTACCATTATTATCATAACCACCACTGTTTTTAATAGGCTTGAGAGGGCAGTTTTAGTGTCTTGTGGTCTTAATTGGTATGAAAGAGTGATTTTCACTCTGTTTAGGGGGTCAATGTCTAAATTGCATTCATGTACATTTTCATCACAGATGAACTGCAATATCACAATGTAGAAACTAATTTCAGCAATAGTACTGACGACCAGGTGAACTATGGGGCTGAGTGAATGACTACGTTCATTTTAAGACAACATACTTTTTTATGCACTGTATTTAACACTGTGACACCATAATTCAAGATTTTTTGGAAGATGAGAAACAGCTAAAAAGATGTGATGGGTGGATACACTGTGGCTTTTGACAAGAGCACTCAGTACATAGTAATCTATAAAACTATGTGTGCTTACTTTATTACCGGGGGTCAAAATTTATGATATCAGGCCAGTGAAATTTTAAATTCTGACTGACAGTAAAACTGGACATGTATGACATATATGCTTGATTTCAGTTCTAAATTAATGCACCAAGTATCAAACCGTAGGTAAAGACAGCAACAGAGAGGCTTAGCTAATATCTTGGTGTTAGGGTATAATAACTGGCGAAAAGGATAAATGTTGCTATTTATCCATGGTTTGGCAACAACAATGCAAATGTAATTTCAAACTTGTCTGATATTTAAATGTATCTTGATATACAAATGAATTGATGTTCAGAGGGGAAAAAGCAGGATTTCCTAATAATGCACAGGAAAGGAGAGCAGAACAGAGCGGAAATGTGACCAACTCTGCACGGAAAATGAAGAGATAATGTGAAGTCATAGGTAAGAGGGAGGGAGTTGAGAGAGACAATGAGGGTGCAATGTGTCTCAGGATCAAATTTATTTTTTCATGCTAGCCAAGAGATATATCCGGATTAAAAAAAACCCTTCTCATGGGATGCTGGTCCTGAGAAAATAAAAGGTCATTAACAAGAAATAATTCAAGTAAAAAGGTTCAAGGTAAAAACAAAATTTCAATTTAAAATAACCTAAGTACCAAGGTTAGAAAATGCAATAAAAACATTGTCGGATGCAGCATATATTGCCTATAAATGTCTCCTGTTGTAAACTGTGTATTCGACTTGATGTTATTTCATTGAGATGCCTGCTAGGCTGCCTAACACTCTGTGGGAAGAAGCTATTGCACAGTCGAGAGGTGCTGGCTATGATGCTCATATATTGTCTCCAAAAGAGCAGAGGGGCAAACAGTCCATGGTCAGAGTAAGAGGAGTCCCTAGAAACTGCTTGGGGCAATGCTCCACGTATCTGAGACACAAGAATTCAGGGAGGGGGTAGGAAGGGGCTGGAGAGGGCTGGAGAGGGGTGGGGACCAGGTACGGTTAGCAAGCATCAGTGCTAATTTTTTAAAATATCAGCACAGTCGTAATACTCTTGTCATATTTTAACAGCATTGAATTTTTGGCTTTTATTGTCATATTAAGTTTCAACATGTTCAGCTTATAAAAGCATACAAGCAAGAAGGTGTCTTTTAGCAACCGCTGGCTGTTGAGCAAAGATGCAAGTCAGAGTGTCAGTCCAACAAAATATAATTTTTACAGCCTGCAAAACCCTACAAAGGATCCCCTAAACAAACCCCTAAACTACAAGTACAAAAATAGTAGAAAGCAAGAAGGGTGTGTGTATGACTGTCTGTGTAAGATATAGGGGATATGTCCCTAAAGGTGCAAATCAAAACATTTTCAAACCATACTTAAAGTCTGAACCCACTGTGAAATCCGAATACCAATCCAGCCATTACAATTAAGGTGAATGCACTATTGTGTATTGTGAAATATAGTATACCATAAAATGTTTTGTGGTAAACCACATGATCACAAGTATGTGAGTAACTCAGTAAAAGTTAGAGCTCTTTAGAACATCAAATTCAGTTAACAGAGTTAACAATGCTTGACAAGTTATTGCCCTACAAAATGTCCATTTTATCAACTAACTCACAAATATAAGACAAGCAGTGGCCTCTTTTCCACAGGCCAGAGCACTGACAATTTTATGATGTAAATAAAGGTCATTCATAACTTTCCTTTTCGTTACATGTGAGCCTCTTCTTCGGAAAAGCGTGGTGCAAAGGCCCACCTGGACACAGATGGGGTTTCCCTCCATGTGGTCAAAGTTCGGGTTGTTGGTGGCTGCTGTGTAGAAGAACTCCCTCCACAACAACTGGCCAAACAGGGACAGAGGAGGACTGCAACGCTTACGAAGCTGATAGAGAGCACAAGAGGGAAAGAGGAAAAGGACAGTGGAAGAGGGAGAAGGGGCTTGCTATTTAAAACTGCGATTCCAGATTTTATGGTCAAATAGAATAAGAGAACAAAGGAAACAGACATCAGTGGGTGTTTGTGTAACCTAAACTGATATCACTGAGATTGAGTGATGGGCATCCACAGTACCTTCATGTATAGCTCTCTGAGGTTGTAGTACAAAACCCTACAGGACAGGCAGCCGAAGCGCAGGTAGGGGCTGAGGCCAGTAGGACTGGCATACAGAGAACATGTGTTGACCCGAGAGTGCTCAAAGTTGGCCACCCACACCTATACAAACAGACACAGTGAGGCCATTCAAGCAATCATCTCAGATATCATGTCAAAAGAACTGTCTCTTTCTGCCTCTTTTCACAGTGAATGTCAATGATTGCATATCATTACTCATTAAACATTAATATAAGTCACCTGAAATGACTTTATTTTCCAAAATAGTAGCCTTGATTTACCACAACTAGAGAGAGACACTGGCCTTCATTTGAAATACTTAGAGACATGCTTTTATTTCCCCTGTTCCCCATGTAAGAACATTTTATCATATTTTAGTATGAACCCTGTTTTTTTCTGATCTGTTCTTGTTTTAATTTTCTGTTATGCTGTTCGCTGTTGATGCAAACACAACAATTCCCCCATGTTTACTTGATGTCTTGATGAAATCATTCGACGTACCTTTTCAACAATAAGTTAAATTCACGTCTCTCTTCAAAGTAGAAGAGATTTGCAGAATATCATCCTATCCCTAAAAGACAATGAGCAAGTGTGCAAACAAACTATACCTGACACAAAACCAATGAAAAAGTTTGAAGCCAATTGTTAGACAATATTCTGGATTGGACCAGTAATGGGGCTGCTTCAGCTTCTGGTTTACCTTCTTGTCCAGATGTTTGTTGAGCCTGTCCAAGGCCTCCGATTCTCCTCCTCGCCAAACAACGGGAGGTAAACCCTCTGTCCTGAAACCTGGACACATATTTACATGGAGAAAAGGCCAAATAAAAAGAAGCTATTGCTTAATGAACCAGAACTTGCCCAACCGCTAGCTGTTGAAAAACATAAACATAACATATGAAGAACATAAAGCTAAACTCCATTTAATAACATGGTATTTTAATGTAAGTATTAACAATAGTATATCTAATAAGGTATCACTAAGAACCTTAGGAGTGTGCTTTAATAGATAAGTACAATAACTTTAATGACTAGATTTTGCATGAATGAAATGTTATCATTAAAGAGGAGAAACTTGAGCTTCAGTTGGTCTGATAATATGCATGAACAGTGTAGGCAGTTACACACAGTTACACAGAATTATTTATCAAATCAAACCTAACAATAATCTATAAATCTAATCACATCCTCTCTCTTAATTGCCATCAGTAGACCCTGAGAACAACATGTAAAGAGCATGCTATAGTGCTCATCAGCATTAAGAGTGCTACAGGTGTCATATTAAATTATAAAAATGTAATGAAAACAATCATGTATACCTAGTTCTTCCAGTGAAGGTATACTGTATAGCTGGTCATGGTCATCAGCTATTTTAGTGCAACATTTGTCCATCTGCTGCTGTGTGACAAGAGACAGAGGTCTCCTGGGCAACTCCAGTCGGCTCACAATGGTCTGAAACCGCTTAAAGGTCAGAGGAGGACTGTTGTTGTTCATCTCTATTATCCTGTGATCCAAACAGAAAAGACCAAAATGTTTTATACAGCTTTATACAGCTATATACAGCAGGACTTATGTAACAGGTGTGGTCAGTGGCAATGTTCTGTTGAAATATCCCAAGCACACACATAAGATGTATAAATGTAAAGGTTAAAATTGGACTTAACTTTTGATATGTTGCTTATGGTAGAATTTCATTAAATACTGTCTTTAATATACAAGTTAACATATTGTGAAGAGCTCATTTAGATAATATAGTAGACACCTTGAACATAAAATGTGAACTACAATACTTAAGTGAAGGATGGACAAAAAAAATGTAATGAGATCATATCCTGAAGGTAGCAAGAGAGGAAAGGTGATTTATATATTAAAATTATAAGGTCTTATGTTTTTATGGTAAGTGGATGTCATGGTATTCTGCCAGATATCCATTGTACAACACTGACTTTTGTCATGAGGATGGTACTAGAAAGAAAAGCTGATGGTATATCCAAAATGAAAAGGATTTAATCTTCAGAGTAACAAGATGTACTCAATGAATCTCATGGCAACCTGATGGTTAGATTGTGATTATTAATCTGTTAAATTGGAAGTGGTGGATAGATGGTGGCCTAGAGCAGTTTGAATACCAAGAACTGAGATCATAGCAATTCCTAGGGATTCTTGACAAAATCTGCTCTGTTTCCAAAAGACAAACACCTATAGAAGTCCAGGATATGCAGCACATGTCTGCTTGTGTATCTATAATACACAATAACTAGAAGGATTTTTTAGTGGCACTAGTTTCTTCCAATTGATTTTAGAGAGAGCCCTAATTTTACAACTAAATCTTCAAGAGCAGTGCTCCTGTGCCTTAAATAACAGAAACAATACACTGAAAAGGCAGCATGTGAGTTATTTACATATCCATCACTGCAAACAGTATTAACCATTAGTCAGCTCACATATAACTACTGAGATGTGTTCAAACATATTAATGTAATAGAAGTAATGATTTTAAATATCACAGGAACCTTAAACTATCACTTAAGAAGAAAGCTATCAGGCCCTAACAGCATTTTTTTGTTTTTAATTTGAATTTCAGATCTAGCCAATTCTTCTGACATAACTTTGTAATGGGTTAAAGTAGGGCTGGGTAATTTGGTTGAAATCAATCTCAAGTCAAAAATCATTACTGATCATATAGTTAATTATCATATCAATGATTCTTTTTGGCACATATGTCTCTTTGTGAAGAATTCAAGCCCCTTCACTTTTTGCACACTTCACACAGGGTAAACGGGTGTCTACTAAATGACTCTATATAACAGTGATCTTGCATTTAACTGTTCCACTGTTATGCATTCTATCAGAGAAAGCTATCCACATGTAATATCAAAACAATAATACCACTTGTGTAAGTCTGTTACTACAGTTTGCTTGGAGTCATTGATTTGGCCCAAGGTTTTTATAAACAATATGATCATATTTTCCTGATATGTTCACATTTTACACTGTTGCAACAGTAACAAGTTGATAAACAATAATACTGAATTACTGCTTGACCTTTAAGTGGCTGCAGGTGTTTTTGACCTGATAATGGTATTAAACATCCATTCAGGGTCTAACTCATCTAAACTATCCTCTAACAACCACAAACCTTCACAGCAAATTTCACAGCAATTTTCCTGGTAGTTGCTGAGATTTTCATGGACCAAAGAGGTGTACTGCAAGACTGACCCAAAAGTTGATCTGTAGCACAGTCTGAACAGCTAAAATGTATCCAAGAGTGACAGAAAACTCAGTGAACAATATTGTTGTGAGTAATTAGTAAAATGATCTGCTTTTTTGATTCAGCCTAAACTCTGTACTTATATTTTCTATCTTATAAAACTTGTCTTTATCTGTGACACTGTTCTGGATCCTTGATTGGTGGATTTGCAGCAGTGATAGATTCCACATTAAGCTGAGCACATGGCCACAACCACCAATATAATCCCTGCTGCTGAATGTGCACACATAATAATAATAAACTCCCTTTTACCTCATCCACTCACTAGGGATCAGTCATGAGTTTTGAATTTTCAAATAGTTATGCTTATCATCTTGTCTTAAAAAATATATTTTCCCTTGTGTTTTACTGGCACCTGGTAGTAATTAATGCAATAATGCAATGATACCACCAGAAGACGGTAATGGTGGTGGTAATACACCTAAAACAGTTTTCCAATTGTCATGACACAGGTGCCACACAGGTTACAGAGTTGTTGTTTCCCCAGGTGGTAAAGAATTAGTTTTAAAGAATCGATATAGATCCCAGTAATTACTGAATAGTATTTTTGCTGTGCCCATCCCTACCACTCACACAGGCCAGTAATTTTGCATTTCATTACATAATACAGTGCTATAATACTATCTTGATCTGAATGCTTTACATATATGAGGCACTCAACAAGGCTTGCATGTGGAAAGAATCCACTGGTACTCCCTCCACTCGAACTCATTCTGCCATCCGGTCCCAGCACATGGAAAAGGGTGTGACCTGCAGTAATACGGGGTTCTGAGTATTTCAATTGTAGTAATCCACTTCCTTAATACGGGGCTGTTGTACAAGAATGGAGTGCTGATTCTGGGAAGGTTTTCTCTACAAGCAAGTAGAAATAAAAGAAATGGAACCTTTAGCACTTTATTATTTCCTCTGCCGAGGAGGTTAAGTGTCTTTGTTTGACAGCAGGGTTGCACAAAAAGTATTGAACACATTTGGACTGACCTTTGTGGTGGGATGGGGCATGGGCTAGGGAAGAACTAAGGGTTGATCCAGATCAGTTACTATGAATTCATAGTTTTTCTTCTGAGGGCTGGTGGATGTTCTTTGACATTTGCTTTTGCAGAGGTCTGCATTCTACTGAGTGTATTTTCTGGTTTAATCTTGCAAATGAGTATTTAGACAACATTCTCCCTCTTCTGTTTCTTTCAGCCATTTTTTTTTTGCTTAAACTTTTTATTTCCATATTAATACTAACCTCAACAGATCTGAATCTGAAGGGCTAATATCATTGATTATTTCTATCAGTAATCCCCATCAGCGGTAGTTGTTGCCAAAGGGTACCTGGGAAATTTGAATTAGCTCCACTAATTTCAGATGATGGGAACGTATCCGTGAAGAAGTAAACATCGGCTTTCCAACTAACCTCATCATAAATGACACACCTGTAGACATGGTAAGTGTACACAGATAACATAGCAACAGCTGTTGCCTAAAATGCTTAGAAGACATAAAAATAAAAATTGCTAAGACTAAAATTCCACTGATGAAACTAGACTAAAGCTAACAAAAATGTAATGAATAAGAATGACTAAAACTTAATTACAAGACTAAAATTTAATCATAAATCAGATACCACTATTAACACTGATGAAAAATGGATGACAGATAGCTAAAAATAATGTGTAAAAGATTAAACAGGCAGCTAAAAGACACTGATAAATTGCTGAAATGGTTAGCTAAAGGTAATTGTTAAACGTAAAAATAAATAGTTACAAGGAATGGATAAATTGTGGATATGTTCAATATCTACCACTTTAAGTGGTAGCAGCACAAATGCAAACAATGACATTGAAAAAATAGTAACTTCCATTATTATATCCACTTTTATAACATTATTGGTTATAATTGGGTTTAAAATCGACTTTTAGAATATAACGACTGGCATGATTAAAGGGGGACATATAACACCCCCCCCCCCAAAAAAAAAAAAAAGATGTCACTGATTTACAACACACCTATCACTTAGGGAACTGTGCTACATGCATCAATTTTTTTCCATCTATTTCTGTCTCATATGAAAACTAATCTGCACACTCTTGAAACTTACTTCAGCTATGTAATTCATCATTATAAACATCAGATCTGCACTGCTTTTTGTCAAAGTTGTATTATGTTATCAAGTATTGCATGAAGACTTTTCAATTGAATTTGAACTGAAACTGCAGTACCATAAAATAACATAATGCAAAAGACAATTATTATTTTAAAAAATGCATGGGAAACCACCATTGCCTTGAAGGGTAGGGAAACAGATCCAAAAATCTAAAACTGAACAGCATTCATTTGAAAATGATCAGTAAGAATGTATCGTATACATGATTTCTAGTTAGAAACTAAAACTTCCCAACACATTGGTATGATCCTTTAGGAGTATAAGGTTTCAATATATGCAGGTATGACTGATGTCAGTGTCTACTCAACTTGAAAACACTGAAAAATTAATAATAAGTATGTGTGCTACACACCTATCCAGGTTGTAGAGGGTATGTGAGTTTCTGACAATGGTCTCAACTCCAAACTCATGGGCCATCTTGATGATGGCCCCATCCCTCTCCTTCCCATAAGGCTCTGGGTCATACTCAAATGTTAACCTGGTCACATTCCACTCCTGCAGCAAGAAAGAAAAAAAGGAACCATGAGAGAGAGAGAGACAGAGCAAAAAATTAGATTGAAGGAAAGACAAAGAATTTGTTAGCACAGCAGCAAGACAAGAGCAGAGCATACAGCAGGGCTGAGAGGTGCAATGATGGTAAGACCAAAGATGACAAAGCATTGACCATGGTACTAAGTATTTGGACTTAATGTTCTCAACACATGCTGTCTCAAGGCACACTTTCGTACAATAAAACAAAATCAGATCGTAGTTTGTATAATACATCTATTAAAGTAGTAGTTTTGAATATAGTAACTGTGGATTGTTTGGACAAAAAGGGAGAGCGGTTGCTATACAAACGATCCTGTAGTTTGTTTCATCTGGTCCAAACCATACAAAATATTAGATAAAGATATTTTGATGTCTTTTTTTGTTCTGTTCTTTTGATATGTACACTAACCAGAATGAACCGAGAATGGTAAGAATAAATCAAAATTATAGCACATCAGCCTTTTAGCACATCCTCTCGACTACAGACATTTCAAAGCACATATTGAAAATATGAGTACGTGACAAATAAATCATTGAAATCTTGAATACACACTCAATGACATTTGCCTCACTGATTTGTCAGTCTGGCAACTACATAGGTGTTTTTGCTTTTGAATTTATGCTAAAAGGGAATCTAAAATCATAAAATCCTTTCTTTGGTCTGCCTCACCTCCAAAGCCACAAAAAACTGCACCTGATTCCACTTGTAACGAGCAATATATTCCTTTTCAAGCCGTTTCTGATGATGTTGTTTGTAGTGTCAGCATCAGAGTATGACTAACAGCTTTCAAACCGACCCAAACAAACTAACCCGAAATGGGAAAACGCAACAGAGTTTGTCTGCTTGAAAGCAATCTAAGAGACAGAACCTGAAAAAAAATAAAGGCTTCTAGGGGCTCATAATGAAGTCTTGGCAGATAGTTTTAACAGTATGTTCATCATCATTATCTGCCCTGAATTATTTCAGATTATTTGCAGTTTTTATGCAACAGCTGCTGTACAGAGACCGTGAGCATCTGATTTGCTCCCTGCCTGGAACTAAGTCCCCCCACAGAATTTCCTTATCAATTTTAACACCATCTGCAGCTGCTTTAATGTGGCTGAGATTGCGCAGTGAGATCATGTAGTTTGTAAAGTTTACACTGTATCTATTTGGTGTCACTGGCTATGCGGTGACAAGCAGGCCAATCAGATAACTGTTTGCTCAGTCACAAAAGCAACAATGAACATGATTGTTGACTACACAGATTATCATTCTTCTAAACAGCACTATTGTCAATTTTCAGTACATCAGTGTTACAGAAGATGTGGATACGGGTGAACCAGAGTCAGTTGCTGAACAGACTTAACATGTCTATGTTTTAGGACCTCATTGATCAAACTAAACAACAGAAAAAGACATCTCTCTTCTCCATGTTCTTTTAGTTTAATGGCAGTTGGAAAACAATGAAAGTATGTATCACTAATGCTATCTGTTAAAGGCATAGGTTGAATGGACAGCTCCCTCTGTAGTCATTAATTTTATTGTCCTTAGGATCAGATGTTGCATTACTAACACACGGTTTAAAAAAAAAGTGCATGGATTTGATATTGTTTCTGCTGCCACAAATTGTAATTACATGACGCTGTGGCATTTAATTCTATTAATATGTATGATGTGAAGCATACTATGCTATTCTGATGGGAAGGGAACAATATTCAAAGGACAGTGGATTGTATATAACTGAGATGGAGGAGAGAGGACACATGTTCCACTGAGGTGGAAAGACATTACTTTTTGTTTTATTGTTGTTTATTTGTCATGAATATGTTTGACCTGATAACTGTGACCGCAAATACCTAAACCCACAGCAGTGTTATGTTAAAAGTTTTGACTAGCAGCATTGGCGAGGGAAACAATTCAATCCAGCCTAATTAGTATCAGTGTGACAGTTTCATGATAGTTTTGTGATATTTTGTCATGGTATGTCAGATAAATTGAACCTCAGTAACTTATATTGGGACCAGAAACTGTTGTGATGTTCATTGCAAGTGTACATCAACTAGCAAAATGAGGCAATTTATAT
The DNA here is from genome assembly GCA_016859345.1 of Istiophorus platypterus. Classification (NCBI taxonomy): domain Eukaryota; kingdom Metazoa; phylum Chordata; class Actinopteri; order Istiophoriformes; family Istiophoridae; genus Istiophorus; species Istiophorus platypterus. The sequence goes on from CM029121.1 coordinate 583,946, forward strand.
TACTGCAGCTTTGGGATAGTAATACAAGGTTAGGGTAGATGACCTGAAAATAGTACCTAAAAAAATACAGAAGCAGTTAGGAAAGAAAATGATGATAAAGCTAAACATAAAGGTTTAGATATTTTTCTTAGGAGAAGACACCAAAAACAGAACTAAAGAGGGGATATTATTGAACTTTCACCAGTCAGCCAGAAGACTATATGAATGACAAAGTCTCTCTGCAAAAGCTGGATATGTACATAGGCATCTTTACCAACAGCTGTTTACTGACAAGTAGGTGATGACAGGTCACCATTACGTTTACAACTTATTTCCACTGCGTTCATATGGCAGAAGAAAAAATGTATTACATTTTTAATAAATGTTTCTCTTTTACTCCAAATCTTGGGAAATTTACCGTATTTGGCCAGAGATGCTCACCTTAAATTCTCCCTTTTTAAGAGCTTTTTAATACTATGTAAAATGCAATGTAATACCCGTTTCACCATCATTCCAGCCATGGTGGAAAACCATGTGGTTAAACCTGCTCTTGAAATAGAAAATGTGAATTTTAGCAAATACTGGGGGATTTTTTAAGTCTCTAAAAATAGTTAACTTACCAGACTGGCCTAACATCCATGATAAAAGCAGGGTAACATTTCTTAAACCATTCGAACAATGGATGTTAGTGTCAGAAAGGAATCCATTTACCACACAGCTGTTTTTTTGAATTTATACAGCTGTCGATAATTTAACGCTTTATTACCAAAAGTTACAAGTCTGTACCATGTGCATCCTTTGGTCAGAAACCATTGGTGTTTGCATGGTTTAAGTTTCAGAGAGTGACAGAAGGAAAGAATTGGTGGTGGGCAGGAACACAGACCTTAAAAAGCCTTGGGAAAACATCAGTAGGCTGCCCTCTGATTACAAACAATCTGGAGTTAAGCTTCTTCAGACTGCTGTCCAGGTCCTCCAGAGCCTCCAACAGAAACCTAGACACAGAAAACATATTTACTAAGCAAAAAAAACAACTAGATGTCCATATCTTCATGTAGATCTGTTTTTACGGAACAGGCCGTTATCATTCTATAATGTCAGTGACTAACATCTTCTCAGACACTCAGGGGCTTTTGGCAATCAACTGTTTAAGACATTTTTTCAAACTAAAATGACAAATATTTGCTCCTTCTACCTTCTCTGTTGGAAGGATTTGCTGTTTTTTTCTGATCTATATCAGTCTAAATGATGTTTTTGAGTTTGGATTGTGAATTAAACAAAACGACCCGAAGGTCTCATACTGGCCTCCATGACACTACAATTGTAAATCTGAACTATCTTCTGGCATTCTGGTTTCTATTGACATATTACACTGAACTCAGAAACATGATATTATGATACATAGTATATCATGACATTTTCCAGCCTTGATTGAAATTTTTATGTAAGATTTTGACTAATCAGCTTGTAAACTATACCCTTAACCAACCACCATAAACAAAAATTCTTTAATTCTGCATTATCCAACAAAAGTGAAATAATCAAACAAGTACTGAGCACATCAATCACTTTTTTTAAAGAATTAAATAGAATTGTTCTATGTTACTAAACTTAATCAAAGTTAACAAAAGGTAACAACTTTCATACTAACCTGATTTAAATCCAATCAGTATTGTATTAATTCAATCAATCATAAAGTCCACCCATTTCTGTAATTTAAGCTAAATGCAGATATATCATGTTAGTGTATATGTCAATATGACGCATGACAGAACAAAGCTGAAGTGCTGTTGGAAAAATAGCAGCTCTCAACTTTTGTTTACCATCAGCTACCACATTTATTTTTAATATCAAGGAGGTACTAAAGGAGGTGCGCACTAAAACATGTTTTTTTGAGCAACAAACTAGATGACTGTACTGAGATGAGACACATCAGCGCTGGTGATGGTATTGATATTTCTCTCAAATTATTCAGCATTTCATGGATTTCAAATGGCTAAAACACCATTTACTGATTTAAATCAACCTGGCCTTCCCAGGCCAATGCTGACATAGAGTCAAACATTTGGGACTTCTTAAAGTAATGAAGTCTGTGAATATTCTCAGTTGTCCAGGTCATAATTATCAAAGAAACATTAAGTTAAGGGCAACTGGACTTGGTTGTAGAAGTTGAAGATGTTTTAACTCTCATCCAAGAGGCTTCTTCAGTTCTTATTGACTGGTGGGGAAACCCAGGTATATAGCCATGGGGGTGTCGTCTACAAGGCCATTGAGGTCATTTGGTTCGTTAATTCTCCTGGCTGTTGTAACAAGAGCTGTTAGCTGTTAAAGTCACCGGCGACCAACTGCCAATGACCATCTTTTTGGAGTCACCTGAGACCAAGTGTTAATATTTGTTTAAACTCCCAAGAAGTGAGGAAAGGACAGCATTATAGATGGGGTACAGGTGGTGTCTTACAACTCCTACTCTGTTGAGGGTTGGTTTCTCTACTATAACATAGCTAGCGTCCTTCGCCTCATCCTCACACTCCTCTTTCAAACCAAGGCTTTGAAATAAAGGCTGTGAAAGATGATTCAGTGAGAACTAAAAAAGCCTTTTGGATGAGAGGTGAAATTTCTCCAACATCTACAACCAAATCCAGTTGCCTTTGACTTAATTTTTCTTAAAGTCATGAAATTTTTATAACACCAACTAATCAGAGCCAGCAACCAACCTTGAGTGGGAGTCCAGACCATGCTCATTTTCAAATATATACTGATCGAGACTCATCATTCACAGGAGTTTTCATTACTTTTTGCTAGACCTCTACTTAATATTTTGCAATTTAGGTGCAATGTGTCGGACTTGTACCTTTGATGAGCGTAGAGGCATTAGCCTGTGCCATTTCCCTTCAGGCCCTTATACAGCTCAGCAGTGGTTGCAGATGGCAGGAGGTCCTTCAAGCCAATGGATCAAATTGATATGGCTAGAGACCATCATGATCAATATTTTTCAGAATTACATTGTGGGTGGAGAATTGGGGTTGAAGTTAAAATCTAATCAATTAACATAAGTATTAATTGAACAAAAATAATTGAATTAGCAAAGAAGAGTCTAGAAGATAAGGTAGGCTGTTTCAACACAGCAGTCTATTACACAAGCTTTATAATAATAACAATAATGCAACTCCATAACTCAAAACATAGATGAGTAACTAGAAAACAGAAGACTTTAAAGTGAGATTCAAATCTATTTGTTTTACTTATCTTATAGTAATAAATGTTAAATCTCCTTAAGAGCTAATCAGGGCTTCCAAGTTTTGTTTACCAGCAGCTACCACATAATAATTATTTCAATAGTTGCAACAGATTTGAAATATAGCTTCTTTGAGTTTAGTCTTCTATTCCAGCAAACAAATACTCAGATGTTTTAAATACTGCATACTTTAAGCATTACTCAGTCATAATCCATTATTTTTGGTTTCAATTTTCAGCACAAAGGATTAATAGAGGCTCAAATCTGAGGACGGAGAATCCTTTTTGTGAAGAATCCTCACAAACGACATGGCCACGTAAAATGTATGATCTGATGAAATTTAGAAGCAGATGGAACCTAGCTCTGCAACACCTATACACACACACACACACAAACAAACACACAGTGCATTCATAAAGTATTTGGACCCATTTTCCTCATTTTTTTGATGTTGCAGCCTTTGCTATATTCATTCAATTTGTGTTTTCCCCCTCATAAATCTACACTTAATACTCCATAATGATAAAAATGAAAACAGAGTGTTAGAAGTTTATTATTAAAAGGAAAAACTGCAATATCACATTGATAGAAGTATTCATATCCTTTGCTATGACGTGAAAATTTAGCTCTGGTGCCTCCCATTTCTCTTGATCATCTCTAAAATGCTTCTACACCTTGAACAGAGTCCATCTGTGATAAATTCAAAGAGTGGACATGATTTAAGAAAAGCACACATCTGTCTGTAGAGATTATCTAACAGCTGACAAGGCACATTAGACCAAAAACCAAGCCATAATGTCAACGGATCTTCCTGAAGAGCTCAGAGACGAGTTTGTATTGAGGCACAAATCTTGGTTGAAGGCTATAAAAACATTTCTGCTGCACCGAAGGTTCCAAAAAGAACAGGGGCCTCCATAGTTCTTCAGTGGAAGAAGTCTGGAACCACCAGGACTCTTCCTAGAGCTGGATGCTTGGCCAAACTGGCCATTCAGGGGAGAAGGTCCTTGGTAAATGAGGTGACCAAGAACTCAATGGTCACTCTGGCTTAGCTCCAGAGGTGCTGTGGGAGGATGGGAGAAACTTCCAGAAGGAAAACCATCACTGCAACACTCCACTGATCTGGGCTTTTTGTGGCAGAGTGGAAAAAAAGGCCCTCAAAGTTTCTCTGGTCTGATGAAACCCAGATTGAACTGTATGGCCTCAATTCTAGGCATCATGTCTGAACCATGTTCCACTCATCACCTTCCAAATACATCCTGAATTAATTACTGGCTGATAATGACTTTGAGTTTGGTAAAGAATTATTTTAGCAGCCTCTTATGCCTTCAACATCCAGTTAACAGCAGCGTAAGTCAATGGATAGAGTGGAGGAGTTACAATAAGCACAGCTGCCCCTATGCATTTGAAGCCAGGACCATGCAGTTCATAGTCAAGACTTAAAGGTGGAATCCCTGGATTCTCTATAATCCATAAGTAGGGTGTAATAACCATGTAAGACAGTGGTTCTCAAACTGGTGGGTTTGGCCCCCTGGCGGGGCATAGAGCCAATGCAGGGGTGTATGGATGACCAGAGGAAGAATGTTGAGTGAAACTAAGCTGAATTAATATTTTTCAAGTGGGGATAATAAACAAACAATGGTGATGTGTTGTCCCTTATTTCACTAAAATTCAACTTTGGCCTTTTTTGTTATTTGCTTCCCCATCAATGTTAATGGTTGAAAAAAAATGTCTGTGTGTAGTTGAGAACTACTGCTTTAGGAAAGCAAAACCATACCAAGACACACACATATACATATATACATATATATACATATATACATATGTATATATACATATGTATATATACATATGTATATATACATATGTGTATATATATATATATATATATATATATATATATATATATATATATATATACACAGCCATTCTTGATTTAAATTCCATCTTTGTCATATAATTTTACATATCAACCCATGTTGTTCAATGTATATATTTTTGCTCCGTCTACGCAATCTTTATTACCTGAAAAAAAATTTTGCAGGGTCAGTTGCTCGTTCTTGTTTCAGACTGCACCTCTGTCAGCATTTACGCTAATATTACTACTGATTGCTGTTGTTCATATCGCAATCTACCATGACCTATATGCATTACATTTAAGTTATACACGATTCTTTCACCATGAAATGCGACTCTATTCATGTTTACAGAAATAAGCATTCACCAGATCTGATCACAGTTTAGCTTTGCTTTTAAGCGGCAAGGCTGCACACTCCAACCCACAGACTACCTTTCGGTATGTACATAATTCAAAAACAAGGACCTACTCAAATAACCAGCGGTTGCGTGTCATCACCACGACCTTCTTTGAGCTTTTTTTCCACCAAACTCCGGTAGGATAAGTTGAGCGACAGTGAAGATTCTGGACCTATTCTTTCTGTACTTTATTTATCCAACATTTTTAACAATTGCTTAGTAGTTCGCGTATATAACGAACACATCAGTTGACAATAGTGGTTCTACGAGGTTTCGGACGCTTTGCAATTATACAAGGATAACATTAAATTGTTTTTTTCATCCTTTTTTCTTGGCAGGTCATTTTCTCCATTTTATGCTAGCGTTAGCTAAGTGACGTGGAGTGGAGGCCCAAGCCTTAACTCCAACCATTGCACTTTCATTAGGTATCGAATCACACAAATATCCCAATAAACAATATTCACATAATGCACTATGTTTAACCAACGTTTAATGTGACTGAAACGTGTCAAAGATAGAGTTAAGAGTTTTACAAACCTCCATCGGTTGATCCCCACGTTAGCTGCGCCAGCAAACCAGGGATCTAAGATATAAACACAGCGCACTGTGTCTGCTCCATTGAGGGCCTCCTGCAACGCCGGATTATCGTGCAACCGCAGACCTTTCCGAAACCAATGCACTGAATTCACCACCATAATTACTTCTTATTCCATCAGTAGAAAAAATACACAAGGAGTCGTTAAAACTAAGCCAAAAAGGCAGCGATTCACTAACTTAAACAGTCAAGGTGTCGAAGACTCCTGAGAAACTTTAGTTGCTGTGAAACGAAAACCAACACGAGGGCGTGTCTAGCACGCCATAGGCGTGGCTATACTGGCTTTACGGCTCCTGTGGGATGGACCATGAATTTTTTAAACTCAATGCTTGCAACACCTTGATCAAAATCTCTGCAATGACGAAAATTATCCAATTCATAGAAAGCCCCGGAATTACATTAGTCACTTAGTCAATTACGTTCTCTAAGGGTAAACTTAGAAAAGCTAGAAATTACACTCCTGAGTGAAAATTGTCAGTGATTGCTTCATTATGCATATGTAGGTCAACACTTTACTTTTGAAAAAAAAATCATGTATGTAAGTTTTATTTAAAAATCTATGAATGAGCGACCCAGACTATAGAAATAACTTCATGCAATCTCAAACAAATCATATTAACTTCTATAATGCTACTTGAGACAAGCCTTTTAGTCTTTCAGCTCTGTAGTTTTTACAAACACATAAAATGCAGGTTGCTTCTCTGTTCCAATTTAATGAAGTAATTATCATAATGTATCAATGACATCCACGACTTATTTGCCAAGCAGGAGCAGATATGTTTTAGTTGTTGTTGGTGGAAAAAATTGGCCGGACAGAACATTGCAAAACATTTTTTCACATTGAACCAGGTTTTGTTGCTGTCAGCTTAGCATACATAGCCATCAATTGACACAGCTTTACGAATATTTAAAAATAAGCTCTTGAGGCTCATGGATATGTTGTGCTTGTGGCAGGTATGAGATATTTTTGTTTCTTTCAACTTAATGTTCATGTTACTTAATTGCTAAAAGGACTACTATGGTCTGTGTTTTGCCTCTATCATAACCGGACAAAAATCCTACATTTATCTACTTAATAAACCAAAATGATGTAAGTACATGACTGACTTTTGTGTTTGCAGGATGTTACGGATTTCATGTCTGCTGATTAGGAAAACATAACCTGTAGTCCTATAAAAATGGGTAGGATGACATACCCGTCTGTAGCAATTTTGTAATACAATTTAATAATCAAATTTCTAACCTATATTCTTCCAGACTATGAATCAGAAGCTGCTCCTTCAGCAACAACAAGCTTAATGCCACAGCCAACACAGTTGAGTTCTGACAAGGGCAGCCGCTTCTCTCGTGTGCCCAACCCAAGCTTTAACAAAACTACAGAAATTCTTACTCTATTACTCTATCTTACGCTATTTCAAGTGCCAGCCCCACCATTTACAGTAGTTCACTAGATGTTTACAGCAGAAGTGCCAACATGGCTGAGAATAATGACTTCCAGAGTGGCTACACCAATTTCTGGGATAGATACTATTACAGCCCTGAGGTCAGAGAATATGGGGTTGTTTATGCAGTCTCTCACACTAGTAGGTATGACAGCAGTGCTCCATAGCGGTGGCTATGGAAGCTCAGTTAGAAGACATGCAGGGGGCAGCTCTTACGGGTTTGTTACAACCCCACAAGATGAGGATTGGAGCTCTAGAACTGCTGCTAACTATGGTGCTGGTGATGAGAAACCTTAACCAATCTTCAGTGACTTGTCTGATCTGAAGCCAATCTCAGTGAGGAAGAACAGTATTTGCTCAAACCCACTACACCCCGGGAGAGCCTCTTTCTCTACTCATGCCAATATCCACACACATCAGCATATGTCTAAGCAAAGAGGTTCTTCCGATGCTCCAACCAAAGGTGGCTTCTAAAAGACTATTCTGGTAAGGTGCAAGTCAAAGTCGCTCAATAACAGCTACATTTGCAACATCTACTCTCTCTTGACCTTTGTCTTTGTCTTCCAGGTTTCCATGTTGAGATGTCTTATTACCTCCTTGTGATCATGTTAGCCGAATGAAGGGACTCCACTAATGACTGTGCATTTAATTACATTTGTGATTTACTCTCAGTAATATTGTCTCATGGTAGTGCAGCTTGTCTGTGCTTGCTAATCATGTTGCTGCCGTTGGCATACATGAGGGGGCCTCTGTGTTGGTATTAGACTTCCCTGCTGAGAATTCGATGTCAGTGTTATAGGTGCAGCTTAGCTGTCCACCTTTGTTCAACACTGCCCAGGTTGCAAATGAGCACTTTTAATCAGTGAAGACAGCAATTTTTTTAGCCCACTGGGTATTCATTAAAAAATTTCAGTCACCTCCCATTTCTGTGCAAGGAACTTCAAGTTGAATTTTTTTTGATAATTTTTTGATCTTTATTTTCCATCATTTTTTAGATTGGATGCAAACTCCTGCTGGCATATGCAATAATTCTCTCAATCCGATCCTGAGCCTAGCACAACATTGCTACCTGGCCGGGCTCACTGACATCTATGTGTAGAAATTGAAAGGCAGAGAGGGGCTTGCAAAGACTAACCATAGTCAATGGTCAAGTCAAGAATGGAAAAATATTTTGCCCAGGACAATGTGATTAAATATTCTTCCATTCTTGGCAGAGGAAACGCATCTTTGATTGTGATGACATTTACTTTGCAGCAGCCAACAGAGAACCTTAAAGCGCCATCTTGCTTCCTCACCAACACAATGATGGATGCCAAGGTACTGGAGTTTGTTGGTTGTGCAATTCCAGCACTTTTTCTGCTCCTCAGTTCACAAGTTGGCATCTGAAAGGTCAACTGAGACAGGATTAACAGTTTCTTAAGTTTTATTTGAAACAACCTCTTACAACCTGACTTCTATAGTACCTGAATTGGTCATGGCCAGCACCATATCACTCTCTGGTTGGATTAGCTGGTTCAGCCTCTGATACTGGTGGAGATGGATTGCAGAGGCAGTAGTGTTTTGAATATAAGGGGCTGCCCAATGTCACCACAGCCTGGGCTACTAGAAATGGGGACGCATCTGTCATGGATTCTACTAAGGCAGTTTATGGCCTACCTGCAGGGTCACCTTGAGCAGGTTTTCCTGTTTTGGCTGGGTGAACATATCTGTTGTGGCTCAAACATAAACAAACATGTCCCCTAGTTATGACAACTTGGCTTTATGTGTTGTAGTGGATTGGCTTCTATAGTGGCAGTATAGGGGCCTACTATATCTTCTGGGAACAGTTTTACAGCATTCAATCATTTTCATTCTTAGGATCCCAGGAATCTGAGTCAGGCAGTGGTCCTGTATCATCATTATTCCACAATGTTCCACTTTCACTAGATCCACCAAGATGTCTAACACTGCACAACCCGTATAGGGGGATAGTTCGACCATTAGCAGTGGTCAGGGTCTACCACATTGATGGGTAAGCTAGCCTGGCCAAATCTTCACGAAGCAATTCGTTTGAAGGTGCTTTCCTTCACACTTTCCGTTATCATGACCTATGAGTTAGTGTCCACAAGGCATAGCATAGTTTCACCTGCCATTTTCACTTTAACAACCAGGCATCTCCTGCCAGGTCTTCTCTGGATGGGCCATTGCTGGCCATGCTCTCTTGCCCCACTGTCCATCCACTGACAGTGGGTCTCAAAAGTTCAAAGCAAGCTGGGTAGAACTGTGGCTTTGATCCCTTCCCTGTCGCTGGGGGCAGTGCTGATTAATGGCTGGTGGTTTGACAGTGCATGCAGATAGGGCACCCTTGGCCATAATACCTGCTCAGGCTGTAAACAATGTGTGGTAGTGGACTGTAGTGAGCTCCTGAAGACTCAGTGAAGAATCAATGACCAATTGTGCAGGGTCCTGTCTGCAACTGAAATTTAGGGAGAAAAGAGCCCTTCAGGTATTTCCCCATATAACTAATTTAAACTAACAGTTATGTCTACTTAGTTTTCTTAAGTTAATTTATATATATGAAACGTCATGGCCCTTCTCCTGGCCTCATCTAAAATCTTGACGAGCCTTTTTGCTTCACCTTCTAAACAACCAACAGTTATGTCTAGTTAGTTTTCTTCAGTTAATATATATATATGTGTGTATTTCATATGTGTATATATGTGTGTGTATATATATATATATATATATATATATATATATATATATATATATATATATATATGAAATATAAAAAGCTCTCCATGCATGAGGCACTCGAAACTGCCAGACAAAGACTAACAGCTCTGGCCACCCGGTTGAGGAAATACACCAAGAAGATAGAGGCCAGGAGAATAAACAAGATGTTCTCCACTGAACCAGCCAAGGTGTATTCTCAGTGGCAGGGAAACAACAACTGGTCAGACCCACCAAGAGCTGAGACGGGAAAGTACTGGAAGGATATATGGGAAAGAGAGGCATCACACAACACCGATGCCCTATGGCTAGCAGACCTAAGAGCTGACCACAGCAACCTCCCAGAGCAAGAACCAGTAACCATCTCAATGGCAGACATCCAAGAAAGAGTGTCAAAGATGAAGAGCTGGAGAGCACCGGGGCCCGATATGATCCATGCGTACTGGCTGAAGAAGCTAACTGCACTCCATGAACGCCTAGCAGCACAGATGAACCAGCTGCTGAGACAGTCCTAATCCTGAAGGACCCCCAGAAGGGACCCATCCCATCCAACTACTGGCCAATAACCTGTCTCTGCAGGCCCTGTCAGGCATCATTGCAGCTAAGATGAGTAAGCATGTGGCTAAATACATGAGCGGGGCTCAGAAAGCTATTGGCAGTAACACCAGAGGAGCCAAGCACCAGCTACTGGTCGATAGAGCAGTCGCCCGAGACTGTAAGAACAGACACACCAACCTGTGCACTGCCTGGATTGACTACAAGAAAGCCTATGACTCGATGCCACACAAATGGATACTGGAATGTCTGGAACTGTATAAGATCAACAGGAACCTAAGGGCCTTTGTCCAGAACTCGATGGGAATGTGGAAGACAACCCTAGAGGCCAACTAAAAGGTGATTGCCCAAGTCAACATCAAGTGCGGCATATACCTAGGAGATGCACTATCACCACTGCTGTTTTGCATAGGCCTTAACCCCTTCAGTCAGATCATCACAAAGAGTGGCTATGGGTACCAATTCCGAAGTGGGGCAACAATCAGCCATCTGCTCCACATGGATGACATCAAGCTGTATGCCAAGAATGAGCAAGAAATCGACTCACTTATCCACACCACCAGGATCTACAGCAATGTCATAGGGATGTCATTCGGATAGGACAAGTGTGGCCATATGGTTTCAAAGAGAGGCAAGATGATCAGAACTGCAGGGGGTTGACCTAGCAGAAGGCAACATAGGTGATATCCAAGACAGCTACAAGTACCTTGGTATCCCACAGGCTAATGGAAACCATGAGGAGGCCACAAGGAAATCAACCTCAGCCAAATACCTCCAGAGAGTAAGGCAAGTCCTGAAAAGTCAGCTGAATGGTAAGAACAAGGTCCGAGCCATCAACATGTATGCACTACCAGTCATCAGATACCCCACTGGGATCATAAGCTGGCCAAAGCAGGAGATAGAAGCCACAGATATCAAGACAAGAAAGCTCCTCACCATGCACGGAGAGTTTCACCCTAAGTCCAGCACCCTGAGACTGTACACTAAGCGGGAAGAAGGAGGCTGAGGACTAGTGAACGTCAAGGCCACGGTCCAGGATGAAACATTGAAAATCCAAGAATACATCAAGAAAATGACCCCAAAGGATGAGCTGCTAAGTGAATGTCTTAGACAGCAGAGACCCAATGAGAGTGCAGAGGAGGAGGAGCAGACAACCTGGAAAGACAAGCCCCTACATGGCATGTACCACCATAAAGTTGAAGAAGAGGCTGACATCAAGAAAACCTACTAGTGACTGGAAAACACTGGGCTGACAGACAGCACAGCGGCACTAATCATGGCAGCTCAAGAACAGGCCCTAAGCACAAGGGCCATAGAGGCCAGGATCTACCAGAGTACATCAGACCCAAGGTGCAGGCTGTGCAAAGGTGCCCCTGAGACAGTCCAGCACATAGTAGCAGGGTGTAAGATGCTAGCTTGATCAGCTTACATGGAGAGGCACAACCAAGTGGCTGGGATATTATACAGGAACATCTGTAACCAGTATGGAATAGAAGTACCCAAATCCCAATAGGCCATACCACAGAAGGTGGCTGAGAACAACAAGGCCAAGTTTCTGTGGGACTTCAGCTTCCAGACTGACAAACAGCTCCTGGCTAACCAACCGGACAAAGTGGTGGTGGACAAAGAGCAGAAGAGAGTATTGGTGATAGATGTGGTGATACCAGCTGACGTCAACATCAGAAAGAAGGAACACGAGAAGGTTGAGAAGTACCAAGGTTTGAAAGAGCAGCTGGAACTGATGTGGAAGGTTAAGGCTAGCGTGGTCCCTGTGGTAGTGGGAGCAGTGGCAGTAACCCCGAAACTGGGAGAGTGGCTCCAACAGATCCCAGGAACAACATCTGAAGCCTCAGTCCAGAAGAGCGCAGTCCTAGGAACAGCGAAGATACTGCGCAGAACCCTCAAACTCCAAGGCCTCTGGTAGAGGACCTGAGCTTGAGGATGACATAGATAACCACCCCACGAGGGTGAGAGGGACATAATTTTAATTTTTAGATTAGCTTGCCATTCTCCCAGGCTCAGGGGAATGACAAGAACACTAGGACTGCTTGAAATGGTTTGGCTAGAGCGACCTGGTGAGGATGTGGCTGTCAGTTGCAGACTCTGCCCAACAAAATGATCCCGCCGACAACGTGGACAATTCAACAAGCGTAAAGCCACAGCCTTATACTTTTGAGCAGAGCACCTCAGTAACCCCAAGAGGGGCTTGGAGCTGTCATTTTTTGCTAGGTACATACTGGGAGAGGAAGCTTTATGTATTAATGTACATTAATGTACTGATGGGTGAGAAATTAATGGAAAAATCAACATAAAGTGTCTCGACAAGGTGTTGGGCCATCAAATGTGGCAAGAACAGCTTTAGTGAACAATGGCATTGATTCTACAAGTCTTGTGACCCTCTAAATGAAGGAGGGACATCATTCTTCCAAAACATAGTCCCTCATTTGGTGTTTTGATGATGGTGGTTGAGAGTGCTGTCGAACACATCAGTCTAAATCTCCCCTCGGTGTTAATTCTGGTTGAGATCTGGTGACTGTGAAGGCCATAGCATATGATTCACATCCTTTTCATACTCATCAACCATTCGGTGTATTTTTGCATCCTATGGATGGGGGCATTGTCATTCTTTTTCTCCACTCATTTTGTAGGTGTGTCCTTAATTTGTCACCCAAATTCCATAGATCTAACTGCCGAGCCTGCTGCTAAGAAAGCAGGAAAAAGGACTTTCACATAATTATGGTCTCACCATCTCATCAACTTACTACTGTCATACTAAAATGTGCAAACATATCTGCTACAAAATATTTTAGGAGTTATTATTTTCTTTGGCCATGACTGAAAGTGATGAAATGAGACTACCATGAATATTTCTGTTGGATGTGGATAATGCTTTTAGGAAGTAGCGCATAATGTTGCTGGGGGTTTTAAAAGTTACATCATTGGGGGGGGGGGGGGTGTCCAGTTAAAATTGTACATTATGCTGTTGATAAACTTAGTGATTTTTACGGTGAGTATACTGCTACTGTAGGGGTGTGTAGGGTTGTTGTAGTTGTTTATAGTGCACACCTTGTTAGCAAGTAACCCCCCCCCCATGCACACACACACACAAACACACCCATACTGTTGGACAAAACAGTGCATTATGTAATTTAATTTTGAGGACCTGGTGAAATTAAACCTTTTTTGTACAATTCAACTTTATTGTCTATAGCAGTAGAAGTTTGTCTTTCAAACGTCACCTTGATAGAAAAAAAGCACGATGTGCAGAGAATGCAGTGCTTGAAACTCAAAACTTGAGGAAATCACTAACAATGAACTACCAAGCAGAGTATAGGAGATAAATTTTCATTTCAACATGGGAGCAGGGTCCGTAACAAATTTTTAGGGAGTCTGAACAACCGTTCCATTTTCTCCAATTTTCCACTGAAGCAAAGAGTAAACATCTGTATAAACATGGGTTTAATCATGCATTAGAGAAATATGGGTGAGTGTGAGCTTAATCTTGGATCTTTGACATTAGAAAAGCAAAGAGAGTATTGACAAGAACCAAAAAAGAATTCACATCTCTCCTGTGTTAGCTTCTCTGCATTTGCTCCCTGTGAAATCCAGAATACAATTTAAAATCCTCCTCCTCACCTACAAAGCCCTTAAAGCCCTTAATCCTCCTCTCTCCCCGTGTGCATTAACATCTCAAAAATGCTTGTTACAAACTGTGCTTCCTCTCTCTCCCACAGTTTTGTGCTTTCTTGTCTCTCTCCTGTCTCCGTCTGTTGCGTAGGTTCTTTGTCAGGTTTTTTGCCTCGTGAATTTGTGAGGCAAAGTAACATGAGGATCAAATTAGGTGATTACAAATGTTATTCAGCATGATCCCAATGTCCACCGTATGGATTTAAAGTCTTGAGCATGTTTTTTTACGTGTGACATATTAACCTCAGATTTTACTGGTCACAAATTAAAAAACTCTGCCCTCCTATTCCTCATGCATCAATTGTTCCTCCCTTGCACCATCTTGCAAACAGGCTCCTAACAATAATACTAGTGATGCTGATGTATTAAAGTCTATGAGGGTTCAATCCTTAGGATACCCTAAGTCCTAAGGACTGAACCCTCATAGACAATAAACAATATTGCTACAATAAACATCTTTAAACTACTTAAAAGGTTGGTTTTCAGGAAATCTGATTTTATTGAGGCTTGGAACAACTGTATCTGTAAGTCATGCCTGCTATGTGAAGAAAAAAAAACTCTTGAATTTCCAAGATTTCTTAGTTATTCTGTCTTGTCTGTAAAAGCTCCCAGTAACTAAATTCAAATGCAAACACAAATACTAATGAGATTAGACTAGATTCCTGGTAAAGGTTGAATATTTGACTAGTTATCCAGTAGATTAGATATCAAAGGTATCCCAAAGATGACTTAACCTTCTATCTGGAAATTTATTGTAGAGAACAAGAGGTTATGTTGATGCCAATATTTTTCAGACAAGTTGTCAAACCATGTAGCCTCAGATGGGGCAAAACACTGGTTCTGGTGTAGCTTTGCTATAGCAAAGGTTCATCTTAAAAGGCTTGCATAGCAGAATGCATCAGATCCTGTGGGTCTTACCAAGCAGGGGTCATGGGTTTCCTAACCTGAATAAGGTGAATGCATTCCTTTCTCCCCTGCCTAACGGCATCTGAACAGCTTAGTCTGGATGTAAGGACTAGCTGATCATAGGAGAACCCTCTCAGGAAATGTTTTGACAAAATCCACTCACTGAGCCCTTTATTAGGAGCATCCATACACCTGCTTAATTTATACAAATCTCTAGTCAGACACCCATGTGGAGGCAGTGCAATGCATAAAATCATGCAGATGCTCAGGTAATGTTCACATCAAATACCAGAATTGGAGAAGGGGGATCTCACTGACCATGGCATGACTACTGGTGCGAGAAGTGCTGGTTTGTATATTTCTGACACTGCTGATCTCCTGGAATTTTCACACACAGCCCTCTAGAATTTATTCAAAAATAGATGCAAAAAATGGCCAGTAAGTGGTAGTTCAGTGCACAGAAATGCACTGATCAGAGGAAAATCTCTAGAGCAGCAAGCTGACGGACTATCATAATGGATAACCTTTACACCTGTGGTGACCAGAGAAGCATCTCAGAAGTCATCCCTGCCAATCTTGTCAGACAGAAATCCAAAGATTCAGTTGACACAAGCTCAAAAACTGGAATGGGAAACCATAGCCTGGTCGGAATCTAAATTTCTGAGGTACACATATGGTAGGATCAGAATACGGTGAATATAAGAATGGCATGAGTTGTGTCAGTAGTCCAATAGTCCAGAAGTCACTGGTGCAATGATGTGGGGAATGTTTTCTTGGCATACTTTGGGGCATTTAATACCAATCAATCATTGTTTGATTGCTACACCCTTAGCATCTCAAGGGCGGAACCTCACTATTTGGTGATGTCAATGGGTTCCAGACCTCAGGCAGTTACTGACTTCAAAGGATTTTCATCCAAATATTAAAAAAAAAAAAAATCATAATTATGTTGGTGTATCCATTTGCTTTTTTATCCCCTGAAAATGAGGGGCTGTATTTAAAAAAAGACTGTAATTCCTAAACAGTTAATATGATATTTTTGTTAAACTCCTTGAATTAAAGTAGAAAGTCTACACTCCCCCCTCTGACACCATCATGACTATCATTCATTTCACCTGCACCAGTATATTGAAGACTGGCATTGCATTATTTTCACTCTTCTGCTCTGCACAAGGAGTGGGAAGTAACCAAATTATTGATCCTTTTGCATTTTTGAGTTATCCTCCATTTTAAGGTATACCTAAATTCAAGTTAAGTTACTTAGAAGATGAAGTCTGGCATCATAAATTTTGACACTATTCTCTAAAAGATCAAAAATGCCAGCCATGAACTTCCTTTAATCATCTTTTGGTGTTTCAGGTTGACGGTGAAGGTTTTGATGTAATCAGATAGTGGTCCTCATGTGTTCCAATGCTTAGTTCTGTTACTTCATTATGTTTTTGTCATATTAAACAATTTAAAAGTCAAGGGATGGAAGTAAACCTCTGTAGCCTCAATCCTCAGGGATCTCCCCTCTAATCTGAATAACTGCCCTGGAGGATATAACCACCCAGAGGCTCTGGCCCAGGTATCCCCAGCAACAACAAACTACATTGTGGTAGACCAAGTGCTGGTTAGGTTTATCTCTGTGTTTATCTAAAAGTAGAGGTGGTTGCATACATTTGATAAAGGGGAAAAATAATTACTAAGGTTATTAATGTACATCCTGCTTATTCTCTCTTACTACAACTGACCTGTTCAAGACTTGCTCTTGCATGTCCTCAAATAGCAAATAATTGCACAAATATGGCATGGAGTACTTGCAGCACATATGGGTTAGGAGCCCCTGCTTCAAAGCCTTGATAAGCAGCTCACCCCTCCGATTTGGTCAGGACTGTGTGCAATCTTTAACAACATGGGAGGAATTATTTTGTTTTATTATCTGATGTGAACAATGGGCTGGCATGAGGAGAAGCGGAGAGAGGTTTCCTGTGGTGCGCTGCTTTGGTAAACACAGTGAGCTGAAGATCATTGGTCGTTCCTTTGTTCCACTTATAGAGTTAGCCAATTAATGCTAACTCTGTTTCATGGCTCCATTTGCTTGAAAAATCAGCTAGAGGACTTGTGTTGTAGCCACTAGAACTAAATTAAAGTTTTTCACGATTGATTTGCTCTTATACAGGCTCTCTGTTGCTGCTGTTGAGAAAGAGTTAAGTACAGCAGTCTGCTACGAGCAGGCCTGCAGAGAAAAGAGCTGTGAAGATAGGAGCTGTTGCTGCCCCTGTGGGAGCAGTGAAGAGAAAAAAGAGTGAGGAATGGGAACACAGGAGCTTTGTTGGTTTCTACCCGTTAAAAATGAGTTTTCCTTACTATTGTCACCAAGTTTTTACTCATGGGGGTTTGTTGGTCCTATAGAAATAATAACTACAAAGCATATGCTCTAGACCTGCTCAATATGAAAAGTACCATTACATAACTTGCTATGTTATCGCACTATATTAATAAAAATGGATTTAGTTGAAATAATCCTCAGAAGTATTAAGACATGTTATATACCCAAGATGTTGTTAAGTTCTTGAAAATGATGAAAAAACTAACTGGCATGCATTGTGCAGCGATCGCTGGTGATTGATTCTGCGCATGCCTGGTTCATCTCAAATGAGCCTGTTGACTGACAAGTATTGACAAGTATTGTTGTGGCAAGAATATAGAATAAAAATATATTAGCTCAAGTTCAAATGGAAAAAAAACAGGCAATGCTTAAATGTCCCACTTTTTCAGAACACACCCTACTTCCCTAATGTCATAATATATTTATATACATATATTTCTATATGCCATGGCAATACATTTGAACCACCCCTTTCAGTATTTACAAGACACCCCAATTTTACACAACATATTACTTCTTCTGGTATTGCATACAAAACCATGTGGAAAAGGGAAAGAAATACACACAAAATAAGATACTAAGATGACAAAACAAAAAAAATGTTTTGAATGAACTATTCACACAAATAAACTGTTACATGTCTATCAACTGACTCAATAATGATATTCTTTTTTCCCCCAGTCTTTTTCCAGATAACTAGCTAATTCATTTGTTTCATATGTGAACAGGAAACCCAATCTCTTTTTACATTACAAAACAGAGCATTCTGAAGTTCAAAAAAAATTACAGTAGAAAACAAATTTTACAAATTTGCTTTTCTTCCTCTAGATTAACACATTTTCCAATCTCCACAGTAAGTAGTAAAATACCAAATCTCAGCTGGAAACAGAGATCTTTGCTTTTAGACGAATTATACACAACATAATTATCTGTACCATATTGTTTATCATCTCAAAAATACACAATTTTGGTTTTGTCCATAGTTCTACAGTCCATCGTCCTTTGTTCTCAGCAAATACAGATTCTATAAACAATATAAATTTTGAGCTTTTCATTATAAAAAAGAAAAAAAAATTGCAGAATAATGTCCACACCTTATTAGACGAAGACCCAATAATTTGTTTATCCCAGTTCTTGACTTTATACTTTCCTCCACGTCAAGTAACTGATGCTATATCTGAGCAATTCATATATTCCTGTGAGCCTCACATGATTCCCATTGCACGTCTCACACTATAGCCAACATTGGTACATATTTATGGACACCCAGAAAATATCTCATGGCACTGTTTTGCACTGATTCACACACAGAGATATTTCTAGACCCCTGTGTTTCAAATGATTTCTCTAACCATAAGATCTGATTTTTGTTTAAGTTCATTTCCAACAGGGAAGAAAAGAGCTGAGCTGTTGCTTAGCAAAAATTAAAAAAAAAAAAAACAACAAAAAAACAAAAAAACAACTTATGGTAATTCAAGCGCAGACTTAAACTTCATTCTAAGTTTTATTAATAATTAGTGATTGCTTAGTGGGAATTATATTATACACGTCTGGGCTGTCAAAACAGTGAGATGATAGGTCAAAATTGTTTACCACCGCGTAATTTTGATTAACATTAAGTATTGAACATGTACGATTTTTCTTTGGCCATTTTCTTTGGCGCACTAAACAGCTTTTATTTAGTTAATACTGTGTTTGCGTGAATCTAAACGACTCTATAGCAGTATTGTGAAAGTAGCCTCAGATAATTCCATGAACCCAGGAGGATGCGTAGTGACGTATAATTTCAGCGCCATTTTGAGTCGTTTAAGCTAGTGCTTCAGTTAACTAAATAACACACTCGTGGGGATTAGGTTACTTTTATTCGTGTTTTAAACAAGTCTTGTAAATCATAGCACGACTTGTGTAAAATAACTCGTCTGTGTGATGGCAAGATGACTTCAGCTATCATCTCAGCGATAAATACTCTCACGAAACCTCTTGACGGTAAGTAGATAGCTTGACAGATCAAGGATAACGGAGGTAACTGAGATAAAAGATATCAGTATTTTTTCTGATTTTGTGATAAATAATTAACAAGTAATATAGTGTTATGATTGGCTGTGATCACAGTTTCTTTTCGGCTGCCTTAACCTAACAGTTAATGACAAAAATGTACCCCAAAACTCCTATGTATTCCATTATCGAGTACGTGATAATTTAAAGTAAGTGTTCTGTTGTCACCCTTTTCACTTTAAAGTTATTTAGACCGGAGCATATGTATTTTTACGTATGTATCAGCAACTTCGTTCCCACTGAGATGCCAATTAGCACAATGCCTTTACAAAGGTGAAAGTTATTCAGTTTGATAACTTGTCAGCAGCGTTAGAAGACACCTACATACAACGGTCTTGTACAGAATTAGTCCTACACAGCTCATAATGTGATATTCTTTGTGTCATTGACTGTAGAGGCATTTGTGCATGATGCTCAGTCCACACACCAAGAGGCCCTCTTGGCAGTGCTGCGGGCCAACAGAGCCCTTCTACTCCAGCAGCTTTACAGTGAAAGCAGCTTTGAGGAAGTGAGGAAGCTGAGGGAGGAGATGATGGCAGCAGCAAAATGGTTCTCCAGTGATTCAGAAGATGCTACATGGGGCTTTGTCCAGGAGTGTCTCCTGTTGCTCCTGACCTTAGCACAACACCTCTCTATTGAACTTGAACTTTTCAAACAGGCCAGTGTTCCCTCTGCAGCTGAACAATACACTTCTGAAATGGCTCCACCTTTACCTCCTGATGTTCTTAGTGTCACCCAGCAGAAGATGCTTGGAGCTGCTCTTCAGTTTGTGGTCTCCCTGGGGCTCTGCCCCTACTTGGCCCCTGGAGTGGGTGTGCCACTAGGTTGTAGATCAGCTTTTGGAGCCATGGTGGAAAAACTTGTCCATGATACAGCAGTCTCAGCAGGGGGACGCCGCCTTCTTACCACCACAAATGTCCTATTGCAGTTGGCAGAGCTGTCATCTCTCGCCACATTGGTGTTCACACAGCATCTAGGGGATATGATTGCAGCATTATGCCAGCTTGGCTACCAGCCACACCGGGAAGAGAAAAAGGGCACTGAGAAGGAGAAGGTAACATCTGACTATGGGTTTGTTATTCCTTGTTTGGGAGGATGCTGCTGCTCCAAATGTAGACACCCTTGAACTGATTAAACATCTGTCTTAAGAGTGAATAAATGATAAACCACCTTTTCTTTAGCAACTAGTGACCTTAAAAGAGTAATACTTTTGACAGATTCAGTCAAGAGTAAAGACATCTGTTTTCTTTCCTTTCTGCAATTTTTTTTAAATGCAGGACCTCAGTTATGAAGAATGTCATAATTGCAAGGAAGCCCTCAAAAACCTTCTAGGAAAAGTCTACCAGCCAATAGTTATCAAGGAGCTGCTGATCCTCCAAGGTAGACCCAAGCAGGTATGCATGTGTACATTTGGTGGGGTAATTATGGCAGGGACAGCTGGAATAGGGTTTGTTAATCAGGAATTTTTTACTTAATATATATTTGAAGTACTTTTGTTTTCACTTCCTCTTGGTTAGATGTTAACTTTCCCAAGCCTTAATCCTTGAAATACCATTTGCAACATAGAGGGTTTTATTTTCCTATCTGACAAGCATGAATTCCACCTTTCTGGAAACATTAATTTGTGTATGTGTGTGTGTGTGTGTGTGTGTGTGTGTGTGTGTGTGTGTGAGTGTGAGAGAGAGAGAGAGAGAGTGAGAGAGTGAGAGTGAGAGTGTTTTCAGGCCGCATGCGGACAGTGTAACATGTAGGCACAACACTGACCTTATTATCACCTTATAATCTTGATATGACGAATGTGTTGGCAACACATCAAACAGCACTGATATAGCACTAGTAGAATTCATTTTGACAGGAGTATCTGATCATGAGATATATGCACTCTCATAATGACACTCATTTTTGCTGTATTTTGGTTTCCATCAATGCTTCAGAAATATTATCTGGCTCTCTGGACTGTTAAATGCTGAACTATGCTAGTTGCTAGCTTTGTTGGTGGGTTGTTTGGTACTGGACAGTTAGTGTGCACTGACTTCATCAAAGCTTTTTTTGCTGACAACAGCTGTCTGGTGCTGCTGGAGACTGACCAAAACAAACCAAAACAATAAAGTTGGAATAAAGTGCAACAATAAAGTGGCTATAAAACCAAAAAAGAGCTGAAAGATGATAAAACACTCCAAAGAGCTAAGAAGAACTGTAAAATGATCATTTTCTGTTGGTTGTCATATGATATAAACCTATTGATTAATGTTGAATTAAGCAAAGAAAAAAAAATTGAAATGGTGCAATAGTTTCCAAATAATTTCATTTAAGCCACAATATTGGTTAATATTTAATTAGATATACTGATTGATTTAAAATGATTTAAAATCTATATTTCAGTATAAAACACAAGATAAAGATGGCAGAGTTCTCTGTTATTGAAGGTACTCTGTGAGTTTTCCTATAAATAAACCAAATTTTTTTTTACATGTGTTATTTTTCACTAAATAACATTGTGTGTATCCATTGGGTTTAAAAATTTCGTTGAGGGTATTTATCCCTCAAAAGACATTTGCAAAGCATTTTGAAACCTGCATGGTTTACATCCATGTTTACTTGCTAGCAGTCTTCTTCCCTTTTTTTCATTGCTGTGTTTCTTTGTGCATTTCTGTAATCTGTAAATCAGTAGACTAATATGTAATTATTAGTGGCAAAAAATTGCAAAATTCATGTCATAATGCATGTGCACAAGAACAAACTAAACAGGGGGCACACTCATAAAAACATTGCTCCATAGTACCACTAGCCTTTAAAAACATTACATTTACCTTTAATGTACCAGTGAGCATCACCCATTGCCTCACTTGCCATTTCCAGTTGCTCACATTCATTTTCCACTCTGGATTTGTATGTGAATGGGTGAATGTGGCATGTAGTGTAAAGCGCTTTGGGTGGTTGATAAGACTAGAAAAGCAATTTATAATGGCAGTCAGTATACCATTTATATGAACCAACAAAACTCTGACTAAATGTCAAAGTTTTTTTCCATTTCGATTTCCCAGTTTAGTTGTTCACAAGTCTGTTAGGCGTTTATTTATATGTATTGTTTACTGTCCGTCCTTCCAGTCTGGTGCAGTCGGAAGCCTCAATGGTTCAAGCAGCATGGCAGCTTTGGAACAAACTCCAGCCTGGCTGAGGCGTCTATGTGGTCAGCTACTATCTGAGCGCCTGATGCAGCCTAACGGTGTCCAGGCTGTAGTCAGAGCCATCCTGGAGGGAGGAACAGGTGTGTAGGAGGGGAGGTAATGGTTCCACAATGGAGGAAGGAAAATTAGTGAGGAGCACAGTCTGAGTAAAACAAGTTGATATTTAAATATACACTCAAATGTAATGCATGTTATCCATTCCATAATATCAGCACAAAGCAATACATTAGCATTTGATTAGTCTTACTAATTTGTCTCCTTCACACTATATCTGATTATGTTATATCCTTAGCCTAATATCTTATATTTTACATTTTGGAGGTGTCTAAACCTAGATGAAATACTGTTTCTGTCCTCTAGGTGGCGATTCAGACTGCAGGAAGTGTGATGGTGTGGCCAGGATCCTTGTGGCCTGCCCTCAACAGTCTGCCTCAGCAGACAGCTACTATAGACAAGTCTGTCCTCAGGTCAGCTCAACACGGGCACACACATGCACACAAAAAAATTGGTGTTCTCCTGGAGACATCTGGCTGGTGAAATAATTTGTCTTTTATTACCCAAATCAATTTTTATAAAACATGTTTATCATTTAAATGGTACTTAGGAAATCAACTAACTAAATAAATTTGACTGTGTCCCGATTACTCATAGGCGGATGAACACACTGATAGACCACAGTTGAGACCGAAAAAAAGCATTTATCTCAAATATACCATCAATAATGTTGCTTAGGTTGACCAAACTACAGGTACATTATATTTGTGTTTGTAGTTTAGATTATAAGGATAATCTCAGTTTATTACAATTTGGATGTTATTTTTATCACACTGCCACATCACTAAAACAAAGTCAGATATGGCAAAAGCATGTGCAGTCAGTTGATCATACACTTTATAAAAAAACCAAAACAATTCAGCTAAACTTATTTAAAAGAGAAACAATCCATTGTAAACATCCGTCGAGTTTACTGGTTCAGCTTTGACCTATTGTGCTTAAAATGTGCTGCTTGCACACAGTTTGCACTGTGAATTGAAGGATTAGTATTGCATTTTAGATGTGCTCACTTTCAGTTTCACCTTCAGTTAAATTGGTTTACATAATATGGATAAACCAGTGACTTTTTTCAATTTTTCTGATTTTCTGACCGCTCATGTTTGTTGCCTCATCAGAATTTTGTGTAGCAATGTCCTGGAACTCCCAGGTCTCAGTTAGTAATGAATTAAGTATGACATTACTAAAAGCAGTGGAAAAATTTACAAAGATTAATTCAACTCATCATTTAGGGGAATTATGTTTTGACATAACATCAATAGACCACTAATTAGGTGTGATTTGGACTACTTAAGTATTTGTATATTTTTGATATGTATTTGTGTTTTTGTTGTTTTGTAGATCCTCCACCTCCTGCACTTCAAAGACAAGCTGACAGCCAAACAGTTTCAGAAAGTGGCCACCAGGGTGGTAATCTCCATGGTGGAGGAGAAGTCCAGCTTTGCACATCAGTACTTGCTTACTCCTCTGCTTGAACCTCTATACCGCTGTACCACTGCTTCCGGTCAGTAAAATGGCCATCTTATAGATGTGTGTTAGATGTTAAATTCAAAGTAGTGTTAAGCAACATTTGCCATGTCCTCCTCGGGGATCCCAGGTGTTCCCTGACCATATGAGACATATAATCGCTCAAGCTTGTTCTGGATCTGTCCTGGGGTCTCTTACCAACTAGACATGCCTGGTAAACCTCTAGTATAGGGGACCCAGGAGGAATCCTGATCATATGCCTGAACCACCGAGATGGCTCCTTTTGACAAAACTCCACGTTATGGAGGAAACTTATTTGGCCCACTTGTAGTCATGATCTCATTCTTTTGGTCTCTACCCAAAGCTCATGAGCATAGATGAGAGTTGGACTGTAGATGATCTGTAGGGTGCATTCCAGCATAGTCAGTATGAAAAAAGAAAAGATATTTTCGGTTCCATACAGTACACTAGTAAACATGGAATTGAAACATCCTCCAGTTTTGAGAAGTTGATAGTTTAATTAAATCTTTAATGTATTTTAATATACACAGGGAAATGCTTGTTCTTTACAGTAATTATGCATATTTTTAGATGCATTTTATTAAGATGAATTGCCCAACTCCATGGTGGATTTCACATATAGCCATTTTTTTCATTAAGAATATAGCCAATTATTTCTTTATTTATTCCAAGCAAGAAGTTATTTAGGAAAATAGAGTTAGTCTGCAAAAAGTTACATATTTCCATCTGAAAGGCTAATTAGCTTACATGCTATATATATATATATATAGCAGAAGAAAAATCTTTCAGGAGAACTGGCAGTAATTGTTGTTCTGTTTAATCTACTAGCTATCATCACCTGGTTACAAAAAAGCAGATAGATGGTAAATCATATCTCAGCAGGGCTTAGCGCTGTGTTGTTTGTGTGTGTTTTCCAGACAAGGGTCATTCCCAAGCTTCTGTGGAGGAGTGGGAGCTGACACGTTGTGTGGAAGACATTTATAAGGTGAGGACAAATAAATCCATCCACTAAACACTGCAATAATGGACCTTAAAATCCTAGTAAAGATCATAGCTCATGCCCTTGCTAATGTCTCAAGATGGACTACATAGTACTTGGTGTAGTTCAATAGTACATACATGAAGAGATTGCACTCATAATGTCTCATTTTCCTTGACAGTGCCTTATGTATGTTTGGAGGCACAGTAATTATCAAGAAAATCTAAAGAAATGATTTGTGTAGTGACATATTGTTATTGCCTTGCCTTGAAGTGATAACACTGTATTTTTTTTATTTTTATTTTTTTTACTGATTGATCTTTTTGGTGTCCTTGTCTTTGCTCTTGTGTCTCTTGTTGCTGTCAGATCTGGGTGGTTGGAAACAGCCAATCAGCTTCTCTACTCAAAGCTCTAGAAGAAGTTCTACCTGTTATTTTCACACTCTTCTGTTTCACCAAGCAAAATGTCTCCCACCCACGGTAACATTTCTATGCTATTAACTGGGAATTTCATTTATAAATAATGGCACTCTCAGAAATAACAACTAAAATACCCTAACTTCCACAAAGTAAGAACTGCACCAGTGTTTTAGTCTCTTAACTGCAAACCATCATACCCAAGAAGACTCTAGGCTGTTATCACTAACCAAGATGCTTCAACTACGTACTGAGTGAAAGGTCTGAATACTTATGTCAATGTGATATTTCAGTTTTTCTTTCTAACAAATTTACAAAAAAAATCTAAAATTCTTACCAAAGTGAAGAAAGACCAAGTTTTCAGGCAGTAAATTGCTGGTTAATTATGAGTACAAAACCTAACTCTTCTCTGTCCAAACTCTGATGGTGTTTTGGTGGAGGTGCTGAACCAACAAATGAATACTTATAGATGCTATATATAAGAATGTCCTAGGTCTGGTTTTATGAGAATGATACAAGTTTATATTTGTTCAAATCTATTTCTGAATTTGCAGTATGCAAGAGTATGCAATTTGACTAAATTTTTGTGATTCACACAAACTTAAACTTTATAAGTTTGTAAGTTTACAAACTTATAAAGTCAGGTGAGCATAAAAAGAATTTTGAAAGGATTATGTGGTGGAAATTTCTATTGCTTTTGCAGGGAGGCACTTTGATGCATTGAAGAGCATTCCAACCTCCTATTTTGAGACTTGGTTGCTGAGAATCATTGTGCTCACGTAAAATTAAAACTTGAAAGCAAAGAATGAGCACACATTATTATTTAAAAAACTGTATAATGACTAAGTTACATTTCCTGTATAATCTCTTGATATTTTATATTTTCATATTGTCAACAAATCCCATTAAAAGACAAAAATCAACCAGTGAATTAGATCCTAATAACAAGAATTGTGTGTGTGCCCAAAGCATGATATGTCTTACTCTTCTGTGCCATAGAGCTCCATTGCTATTAAAACCTATTAAATTACATCAACAAGCAACATTGTTGCGCTATTTAAATGTTTTATTACCATGAACACACAGTCGTTTATTTTTATTCAATACCACACACTGCCAGAAATAATCATCAGAGAACCAATGTAAATGTACTAATGTAAATTTGATTAAAAACTACAGAGACCCACAATTTTTGGCAGTACCAGGGCTTTTTTTTTTAAAGAGAACATTAAGATTTACAGTATGTTTTCAGTAGGAACCAATGCATTTGGGGCTGAGTGCCACAGATCGGTAGGGAACCAAAGAATATTGAGGAGACAGGCTAAAATATTGTTGGTTTTGGTTTGTTGCAGATAATTAGAATACAGAGTACCAGCCAGTCTTATCCTTTAAGTAGTCTTCTAGATTTCAAAAAAGTCCTTGCTGGAAATTTTATTTCCACATGTCATGATAATAATGGAAAATTAAGTGAAAATATAAGAACAAGTAAGAAAATGGACACATTTTTCACAATGAATGATAACCTACATTGAGCAAGTTTAAGGTATCTACCTGTTGATTTTGTTTTCTACTAAAAACCTAGTCAGTAGATAGGTAAAGTATACATGATTTATAGTCAGTCGGACCTGAAATAAGATACTAAAAATGACTTGTGTGTGTGTTCCACAGTGCTTACTGCCAGAACATTTTGTTGTGGTACCTGAGCCACACTGAGACGTCTGTAGCCCTGTCAGCACTGAGGCAGCTTTCAGGCCTGCAGGTACAGAAGAATGAGACAACAGACTTCCACTTCAGCCCAGGCAGTGATGGAGGGGCCAGATTCAGTTCCAGAGATAACTTGAGGTGACTGACAAAGAACCAACATATTCTCACTAGTGATCTGTGTGAAAGAGTAAGGTGTGGTGCATGTTGTTAAGGATGTTAAAAACAAAAAAAAAAAAACATGCTGAACAATGCAGATTAGGGGTGTTTCTTTGAGATGTCTTGGGCCAATCAGTAACAGGAAAAAAAGCATAATGTATTAAATTTCACCTCAGTTACTACTCTTTTTTTTCTTTAGGGATGAAGACTTTCAGTGTAATTTCTCACCATCTCCCTCACTTCTCTGCTCTTGACCCCCAGTGATGAGGACGATGCTTTGTATGAGAAGCTGTCCGGAGAGCATTGGAGGCTAGAGTGTTTGATGCATTTGCTAGCTGAACTCAAAGACTGTGACCTGCCTGGAGACTTCTTCCTGGACCTACTGCAGGTCAGTACTTAAACACTTACACACACACACCTGCAAAATATAATTCAATCCAGTGCATTACATTTTCACACTTTGTTTAATTTTGCTGAGTCTTTGGCAGAGAAGTTTGTATAACTCTGTGGTAATTTTGAGGCTGCAGTGTATGTAAATTGTATTCTATTGTACAGTGTTTCTGTTGTTTGTTCTGTGCATGTAATAGAGAGAGTAATCTCAGTCTACATTCCATCATTTCCTTGCTTCTCCTGCAGGAGCTTACCAGCTGGGCAGCTGCAGCAGAGGAAGTGAAGAAAGAAGAACAGGAGTTGGACATGTCAACCATGACACTCCTGGAGGTGGAGAAGCGACTGCTGGATCAAGGTGCGAGGCAAGGCCAGAGAGTCGTTTTACTTCAGGTGCTGGCTGTGATGGTTGAGTCTCTGCAGCATACTGTGCTGCTGAGAAAAAACACACAGGTAAGGAGAGAGATACACAACACACAGAGGGAGATGATAGATATAAAGAAATGAATTTTGGGAGAATTGTGCAACGCAAACTGAACATTTATGTTAAACCTGTTTAGAGGTTTAGTCCTGAAGTGTCAACCCCCCCTGTTAGGTGTTAGCTCATCCTCCTGGGTAGTCTGTCTTTCTGCAGCGTATTTTACAATCATTATGTGTTCTTATAATGGAAGTAATGGAAACAAGCCACATTGAGTCATGCTGCTATACCAAAATAGCCTTGGGGGGGGGTTTGGCTGACTGGTGGGCTGACATTTTACAAACATTCTCTTACAGATTAGGAAACATCTCTGATAAACTGGTATTACGTCAGTGGATAATGTCTTATTTTTAGGCGTTTTAACTTTGCATTTCTTTATAAGGGCTGAATGTTTTCTGGGAATTAGCCGAAAACTTTAGAAATGTTGTGGTACTTCAAATTACACTTAACTCTAGTTTTTAGTAGTATATGTCATTAATTGATCAGTCTTAGTTAAAATCTTTGGCACCCCTTAGTTTTAAGTACAGAATTTAGAATAACTTCAGAAATATAATTGCAAATGAACTAATCTCTATAATCATCAAAACATTGTTTTAAAGGTTACTGAATAAAGAAAAACAATAAAGAAAATGAAAGACAAAACTTGCATAGTAGTTAAATGATACAAACACAAAATGTAACCCAGACACAATTATTTGCAACCTTCTCTAATATTTGTTTGCAGAACTTTTGGCAAGAACGGGCCTCTAAACATTCCCTGTAGCATCTAGAAGCTTCTTGCACCTGTCTGCCGATAGTCTCTGCTGCTCATCCATTGCTATGTGTTCAAGCTCTTTTAAGTTTCCAAGTCCTTTTTACACTGACACATTATAGTTTTCAATGGGATTTAGGTCAGGACTTGATGCTGGCTAGTTTAAAAAATTCCATCTTTCCCTCTTCCACCATTCTTTTGTGCTGCTGGATGTTTGCTTTGGGTCGTTGTCCTGCTGGAAGACCAAAGACCTTAAGCTCAAACCTAGTTTTTTGACACGGTGTAACACATTTCTCTCTAAAATTCCTTGGTAACTTTCTGATTTCATCCTTACTTTGATACATCCAATGCCTCAAGTTCCAGAGGATGCAGAGTAGCCCCACAGCCTGATAGAACCTGCACCCTGTTCTACTGTAGGTAGGGTGTTCTTTTCCTTACGGGCTTTATTTCAACAACTATAAACAAACTGAAGCTCTGTGTTCCCATACAGCTTGACTTTGGATTCATCTGTCCATAGAACATTATCCCAGAAAGATGACACTAAAACATTAATCTTGCCTTTTTATTCTTTCAGTAGTTGTGTCTCCTCCTACTTGGTTTAGTGTGCAACATATGAGACAGGCTGGAACTACCACTGATCCAGATCAGCCCTAAAATCTTTAGATTGTCTTGTGTGGTGTTATTTCCCACAACCCATGTCAACCTTCAGAGACTCCTCTCATTGAGTTTCCTCTTGCACATCCTGGAAACATCTGAAAGGTTTCATGACTGTGAAACCTCTTGTCGACATTATGAACTGTTGAAACAGGGATTTCAAGATCTTTGCGATTGGCTTGTAGCCTGTGGAACTGTTATGTTTTTTGATGATAACATTTCTGATGCCCTCTTTTCTTTGCCATTGTGAAGAAGAAACTGGAAACAATCAGCGTGTTTTTTGAAGTAAAACCATCATTCATGTTCTCAGACGGCTCTTCTGTCTTTGCCATTCTTAAAAAAGAAGCTGGAAACTATTGGCATTTTTATGCAGTAAAACCATCATTCATATGTTAATTCAGGTCATGTGAACACAGAAAATTAAGCAAACATGACTTTTATGTGTTTTGTTTTGTTTTGTTTTTTTAAATTTTGTTTGAGGAACTAATTTTATTCAAAAGTTTGCCAATATTTTTGTGAAGCGCACATTTTATGTCTTATCTTTTATTTTACAATTCAAAAGCATAAAAAATAAAATAAATATTCTGATTATATAAAATTGTTAAATATGCATTTATTTCTGAAGACCTTCTAAAATGTACTTAAAATTCATTGGTTCCAATAATTGCCACCAGGGCTGAATTTAGGCCCCTGAAACTCTCTTTAGGTATTATTTGTGTTCAATTTGTCCTTTTTCCAGGTGGTGGACTTCATAGTATCCCTGATTCAGAGGGCCTGTGTGGGTCTGGATTATGTCACTGACCAAAGTCTTGCAAACCCAATTGAGAGCCAGACACTGAGCATGGGGATGGGCCTGGTGGCCATTCTGCTGTCTAGACCTCAGGTGCTCACAGCTGTAAACTCCACATATCAACATGTTGCTTATTAAACTACATCCATCCATAACAAACAGTTTTTGTTAGGGGTTGATCGAGTACTTGCCTTGCCGGTTATCATTTTCAAAAAGCAGCATTTTTAAGTTTCTTTTACAATTCACACATAATAGCCTATCAACTCTGAAGGCTACAATTCCACATATGGGCACAGAGGAACACATTTGCAAACTTGAGCAGCTCCGGTGAGTGAGT
The DNA here is from genome assembly GCA_016859345.1 of Istiophorus platypterus. Classification (NCBI taxonomy): domain Eukaryota; kingdom Metazoa; phylum Chordata; class Actinopteri; order Istiophoriformes; family Istiophoridae; genus Istiophorus; species Istiophorus platypterus. The sequence continues at coordinate 615,112 of CM029121.1, forward strand.
GGAGCTTTGTTTCAAGGGTAATGAAGCAGATGTTGCAGAAGTTGCAATTGATAAAAGAATCTTTATGAACTATTTCTATGATGACATGCATGCCCAGTTAAGTAATAATGAAATAATAGAGTTTAGTTGTGAAGCAATAGCGTTATCTCTAAGTAATGTTGGTGCCAGTGCAACTGGAACTTATTTTAGCTACTGTATTGTAAACATAAAAGTACTCACCCAGATGAGTTTGAGATTTTACCTGTTATAGGTAGCAGTTAGACACATTTATGTAGGCTAATATTGAATGTCATTGCATTAACTTAAATATTATAGTGAATCTGAACAGGTTCATTCATCGATCCATAATTTAGCCAGCTGACAAGCAAAAAAATTAATAGGCTTTAGATAGAATGGAACTGCATCTAAGGCCTGTGTTAATCCATACATAGACTGCATAGATGGTGTACAGATGCCATAGTTTAATAGTCACTTCTAACATATGTCTGCTTGCGGCCCACTTTTATCTCCCTCTTTCTCTAAGCCCTATTTGCAGATTGATGCACTAAATGAAGGTCTGTAATTGCAGTATAGTTGTATTTCTCTCAACCAACACCAAGGAAGGCAGTCTGCAACACATTAAGCTATTTTGTTTATAAAAATTTTCAGCTTACTTTATAAGAAATGCTAGTGGGAGCTCCCAGCAGTTTAAGATCATTTTTTTAAGTCCTCTTTTAATCAACAATATGCTTAAAGGCATTTTATCTCTAAAAGACAGCAACGTTTTTTGTTGGTGTTTGTGTTATTCTAAATTTTGACACAAATATTTTTAATCTTACTTCAAATGTATATCATTTCTCTGTCTCCTTGGCTACTAATAATTGGAATAGGTATCAGTCTTTAAAAAAAACATATCCTTTGTGTAGCTTATATTCACTTGTTATAATATATCTACATACGTTCTATAGTAAGTGAACTTTCAACCTTTAAAGATATTTTTGGTATATATAGTTTATGTCATCCTCAGTCATGGTTATCCTGGCTTCACTTATAAACTTAGTTGGCACTTTTTTAATAAGTACACCTAGCTAAAACTAATGGAGTCCACTACAGTTCCTACAAATCCAACCTTCTTCATTGTTATGATATTCAGTTTATGTTGAAAACTAAAGTATATCAGCAAAACAAAATGAAATTTGTGTTTTAGTTGAAATGAAATCAGCATTTTTCAATAAAGATATGTGGGATATGACAATATTTTTTGGGTTTTAGGAACATCCTTGGAAGATGTATACAGCACATTCTAAATGTGTCTCAGTTAGCATCTTCACTGCAGTTTGCGACACAGTCTCTTAACTGTTTACAGTTAGCTCTGTGCATTCTGCAAAACCAACTAGACAACACTTTTTGCAAGGCTATGGTAGAGATTCATGCCCTAAAGAAAATCCAACACTTCTGAACAGTAGAAGAACAACACCTATTTTGGAACATTATTAAACACCTGGATATGAACTGGTTTTGGATATGCACAAATATTGAAATACTGACTCACTCAATACTTGTAGGGCAACAAGTTAGAAAGGGCAAAGCCTTAGGATGTACAAAATGGAGGCATCTTAGCTAACAGAAACACTTCTCAGTATATCACAATACAGATCAACAGAATAACAGGCTACATCATCCAAAAATATAATAAAATTGAATCAACACCCTTTCTAAAACTATGACTGAACACTATAACTTTGATGGAGGAAGGATTTATTGCAGGGCTGTTGCAGGGTTTTAATTTTAGCTAGGTGTACGTAATACACTGCTAACTGAATGTACTACACTGTAGCAAGATAACGACTTTAGCCACAAGAAGTGAAAACAAGATATCTGTTAGCTGTTAAAAATACCCTGAGAAGCAAACAATTATTATTGTTATTAACTAAACTATTTCTGACACAGAATACTTAATATCAAATTACTGAAAGATCAGCAATCCTAATAAGAGAGAACATGGCCAGACTATAGAGAACAATTAGTCTGAACACAGATAGAATAAAACTAATCAAATTCAAGAAATGAAGATTACACTGCAATAGCTTATACAGCAGTAGCTCAGTGGAGGAAGATACATGTAGGTGGGATCTGAAGTCTATATGTATCTTCCTTAGAATAGGAATATAGTACCATGACAATCAAATGCACCATAAGTCTCAGAAATCAGTCAATTTAGTGACAAATAAAGAGCTGAAAACTGAAGGGGCTATCAGACAATAAGCAGTAGTCACCACTACTACCTGCATTGTTTCCAGTCTAACGAAGTTAGGTTTTAAACCTAACCTTAAGAGTACTATACAGGCTATTAGTGGGATCCAATATAGCCTCGAGTTGGATTGGCCAGAATTGTGCTCTGCTGCTGCCCATTCAAAAACCAGAACACAGATGTCCCACCTGGCAGATGCAGTGGTAACTACTCACTGTCTGAAAGTATCATAAGTTTGATTTGGTAAGCTCACCCTCCTCTCTCCCATCTATCCTCTTCCCTTTTTATTATTACAGTTAAGCACAGAGGACTACTCTTCTATGTCAAGGTTGCTACCACCCCTGGAGATTCTGTCTCAGAAGCATTCTGATGTGGTCATCCAGGAGCTGGCATCCAACCTCAGAGCAGTAATTGCCACTCATGGGGCCTACTGGCCTGAAAACCTCACTGCTGCCTCACAGCCCTCGAGAATCCCTGAAAGAACAGCAAAGAACAACAGTGTGCCTTCTAAGAAAAAGCAAAGTATCCAAACTGAAGCAAATATTTCAGAGAGTTGTTCACATTCATCATCCCCAGACAGTAATTCACCTTGCAACACCCACATCACACATCCTATCACTTCTGGAGTGTCTTTAGCAGGAATAACTCAACGAGCTGGAGGAAGGACCAATGGCACTAGTGTCCTTTGCCACTCTTTCAAGCCTTTATCTGATTGGCTGCTAGAAGCATGTGACCCGGATGTGCCAACCAGAGCATTCGCCCTAAGACTCCTGACCCAGATGGTGCAAAATGAAAACCCAGAAGCTGTTCAGGCCCAGGAAAAAGTGCTCATGGTAGGCTGCTTGGTTATAAATTTCATTTTTTTTAATATATTGTTTTACCATATAGTCAGTTAAGTCCATGAAAAATGGACACATAAGTATTTTAAGTCTCTTTAAAACTTGAGGACTTTTCTTACATGAAAAAAATGGAAAAAGTTAAATAAATGTTATGTGTTAGTCTACACATGTGTTTGGTCACTGGCCAGACAAACACAGTGGAAATATAATTTTACATTTCTTGTATAAATTATTTAGCCAGTTCCTGTGAACAGCTGGGCTAGTTCAAGCTGACAGAAAGGCTAAGATAATTCAGATAACCACTCTTCATAATTGTGGTGAGAAGAGAAGCATCTCATTATGCAAATTGATAGTCTACAACAGCAGGAGTCCATGTGGGGCTCAAATCCTGTCAGCCAAGAACAGATATCTGAAGCTACAGTGGGCACAGGCTCATGAAAATGAAAGAAGACTGTTTCATGTGGAAAAAAAAAAAATTAAACTCCTTAATTAAAGCTGAAAGTCTGCAGTTCAATAACATCTTAATAGCTTCATTTCAAATAAGCTATAATGGTGCATAGTGAAAATTACAAAAATTGTGTCACTGTCATAACACTTATTGACCTAACTATATATCTGGTTTACTACCTCTGTATCATGATGTAACAGCATGCTACACCACACTGCACCACTAGCTCCTGAGCATAACTGGCAATGGCAAATTAATGGTGCTGCAAAATAAAAAAATACATACAACATGACAAGGTTATTGTTTAGTAAATACATTAACATTAACATTAATTAGAAGTGTACATTTGACATTAATTTGATGACCATTAATTGTAAGTAGCAAACACTATAAAGACGTCTAAGTATATTCTGTTATATAGCCATGGTGGATATTGCTTGGTTGAAATAGAAGCGGTGTTGCTCATGCCACTGATAAAGACACTGTGATATTGATGTATGCACTCTCTGTGTGCATCAAGAAGGGTTGGTAGTGGTTTCATCTGAGCATCCTTGGACATTCTGAACAAGCATGTATAATAAATAAGTCCATTGAACATCTTCCCCAGGGGAGTCAGAGGGAACAATGGTGTGCCCTAGGGACTTGTTGAGGTAGAGAGAGCGAGAAATGAAAATAACTCATCTGGTATTCTCTGTAATCAGGAAGCTCCTTGCTGTGTGTAACTCAGATTGCCTTCTACATATTGATGTTACAGCAGCAATTTTATTGATTTTCCTCACTTTTGTGTCGTGGTTGGGTTGAGTTCTCCAATATTGTATGGGCTACCTATCATATGTTCTATCTTCCCATCTCCCTCCTTACTTCACTAGAAATTCCAGCTCATTCTATTCAGTTTATCAAAGAAACCCTTTGTTTTTCCACTCCCCCATTTTTCCTGCACCTACTCAAGTCTATATCTTCAAAGGCCCCTTATAGTACGTGGGGGTAATATTTGGATTATTCTCTTTGATAGTTGATCTTTTTGTTTTCAGTGTATTCAGTGTGCCCGTGTTGATCCTCTTTTGTTCTATTGGCAAGATCCATATTCGTAATGTTTTTGATGTTTTTTCTCAGAGAAATGATAGAATATTTCTAATAAGGTGAAACATAGACTCGTGTGGTGATTAATCATGCTGTATGTTTGTGTCCTCCAGCTCTTTTTAGAAAACCTGGAGCATGAAGACTCATTCATCTACCTGTCAGCCATTCGAGGTAAAATAATGGTACAGCTTGGCCAAATGTGAGGCAAAGATTGATTTTTGATTTACAGACTGCAGACGTAGTCTGTTTAATCCACTGATATTACCTGCCTAGCTGAAACACTTGTCAGTACTCTTGAAGGCACTTGGAGTGATTATAAAGTGTCATTAGGTCTGGCTGCATTAGCTGATTCCTACCCTGAGAGAATCCTGGAAAGGCTCCTAAAAGACTTTCAACATGGTCCCTCTCTGCCTACATCCATCATGGAGAGGTCCCTGGAAACCCGCCTCAAAGTGGGAGAAGTCCTCATGAGGGCTAGCAAGGCCATGGGTGAGCATGATTTGCTGTTTGTTGACGTCATGTATGACCAGACTAATGAGGACATATTTGGCCAGAGAAGACCAATGCAAAGATTCTGGCCAGAGAGGACTGATCATTTGAAAAAAGAATAAAAGAAGCCATCTGCAAAGTAAATACTTTTACTTTCCCTTAATTAAAAATACTTTTTATTGCAGTACAAAAGGTTTTCTTTCACATGTGTTTCATTTAACTTCACCTTAAAGACACAAAAATACCCCCATAATGGAGGGGGTTTGAAGTAACAAATTGTTGTCATACAGCCAAAAAGCATCTGCCACCATATGTAAATGAGCTGCAAATGTATCTCTGCTTGTAAAACATGAACAAACAACTCTAAACTATATTATAATTATGGCTACTGAAGAACAGTCTAAACTTCAATCACATCATGATTCGTTCATTTCAAATCTGTTGTGGTGGTGTACGGAGGCAATATTATGAAAACTGTGTCACTGTCTAAATACTTAAGGACCTAACAATATCTCGATACTTTGGCAACAGTGATAAAATGGATTGGAGGATTCAGAATTATTATTCTTGTTAAAGAAATGAAACTCTGTAGCTGAGTCTGATCTCCTAATTTTAGAGGTTCCCAAATATTTAAAAATGTTTGCCCTTGTGTCACTAATAATTTGACTTTGTAAATGACATTGTAGGAAAAATATGTGCCAGTTTATGTGCCCATATTTGTTGACATATATATTTGTTGGTAGTGAACAACTATCAGCAGGCAGCCACCACACCACAAAAGCCACAGTGCAGGCTTGTTTTTCATACAAAACTCTGTTCTCAGCTCTGTTCAGAAGGGACCCTGTGTATCAGAACCTATCCCTGATAGAAAAGCCTATTTTGGTTATCTCCCCAGTCTTTTTTGTTCTGCCAGATTGCCATCGTACCACTTCCCTTGAACAATCAGGGGGTTTATATCCTTGCTGAGAGATTCGACGGAACTTCAGTTTGCTTCATACACCCAGAGAGCCTCCTTGTTTGTCTTTGGCCCTTGAGTGGCTAAGATTTGCATTTGTCAGGCTGTCATTTGTAAACAAGAGGTTTTCGTAACTGAATCGCCTGGTCGAGTAAATGTTGAATAAATCAATGTTAATTTACAAGAAGAGACTGTGTAGGCTAAATACGGTTTAGGAAAATTAGATACGGTATCTGTGGGAGTGTTATCAGTTTTCCTGTGTGGGTGTGTGTGGGTGTGTGTGTGTGTGTGTGTGCGCAGGTGCATGTATGCGTTCAGACTTGACTTTCGGGTTCAGGTTAGAATTCAATTTAGGGTAAGGGTTAGGCAAATAGTAGTTGAGCTTAAGGTTAGAGGAATTCTCCAGGAAAAGAATGTAAGTCATGTTAGTCAATGTACTGTCCCCTGAAACTATGGAGACACAACTCTGTGTGTGTCTGCGTCTGCGTCTGCGTCTGCGTCTGCGTCTGTGTCTGTGTCTGTGATTGAGCGTGTGAACCTATTTGGTCCTTACATTGTAAGGACCAGTTTGATTCTGAGACCATTAGCCTGAGGACATGTTTGCTGCTCCTCACTTTCTGACAAACCTTCAAAGGCTGTTTGAGGGTTAAGATTTGGTTCAAGGGTTATGATTAGAATTGGGTGTAGCTTAGGGTTAGGATAAGGATTGAGGTTAGGCATTCAGTTGGGAATGCTGAGGTACGGGTAAGCAGCTGGGGGAAGCATTATATCAATGAGTGTCCTCCCAAAGATACAAGTACAAATGTGTGTGTTTCGGGATCAGGCAAATATAATCAGCTGTAATTTACATGCGTAGACACACACACACACACATACACACACACAAACACACGGGTCAATCAGGCCTTACTACTACTAGTCAGTCAGCTGGTTGTCTCCTCTCCATGGAGGTTTCTGGCTTTCCTCCCTGTTGCTTGGCAGGAGCAGCTGTAGTCAGCAATCAGCTCTGTTCTTTGTATGTCTGCCTATGTAACAGTGTCACCCACAGACACAGCCTGTTAAGCTGAATATGACTATACTGACTACACACCAATATTAGTCTTGTGTAAAAATTTGGATTTAAATGGCCCGATCAAATTTAAAGCTCCTCTGGTATCAGTGCTCCTTTCAGAAATATTTTCCTCTGAGTTGGAGTATCTCGGCTGTGTTTTCCCCCTTTAATTTCTCAGTTAAGTTGTTTCTCTTTCTGCAGCTTAAAAGGGTTGAACAGAAACTCAGTCCAACAATCTGTCGAACCCTTATTTATTCTGCATTTTTTATTCTCTTGCCATGACACAAAATTGTGAATGCATGGTTTTCTGCAACACAACACAAGATTTGTTAGGAGCTAAGTGAGTCAGCTCATGTGGTAACGATTGATCAAGCACATTGTATGTTCGATTTCTAGAAGAGAATGTTTCAATGTCAGGACAAAAATGAAACCCTTACAGGAGCTAAATTCTAATGTAAGGATGCTCAGAAACATGCTGATTCCCAGCAGGCATATTACTTAGCATGCTCACCATATTAGTTTAATTTGTTAGCATGCATTAGAAACAAAATAAAAGTACATATTAAAAAAGACTGCAACTATATGCAGGTATTTATTCATAATACAAATTTATCCTGAGGGAGACAAGAATGTCTGTACCAGAATTCATAGCAGTCCATCAAGGAGTTGTTAAGACATCTCACTCAGTAAACGCAAATGTCAACCTGCTGAGGTTGTGTCAAGGAATCATAAAAGTCAGTAGGAATTAGCTTAAGGGAACCTTGAATGTCTGTACCATATTGCATAGCAATCCACCCAAAACATTTCACTTAAAGACCAAGGTTAATTGGTTTAGAGGCTAAGTAGGGGTGCATCAAATTCTGTAGGATTAATCCGATGGGGAACATGAACATCTGTACAGAATTTCATTACAGTCCATAAAATTGAGATATTCTAATCTGGACGGACAGACAGGTATTTTATTTGGAATTTTCTAAAATAACAGTACTGACTATCTAACCCTTTCTGGGACACCATGGTGAGAGAAATTCAAAACAGTACTGTAATACTGTAAATAACTCTAACATTAGTGGATAAGGGAATACTACTACTATATATGCGTCACTCCCAGAGAGGATATGACCATTTCCCAGAACAAGCACTTCAGCTGCATACAGCTATACTCCAAACTCTCCTGCTACAATACGTAACGTCACACCAAAAAAAATTCTGGGCTATTTTACCTTTATTTGGAGCTGAATATCTGTTGGCAAGTAATTTTATATTACACACAAATGTGACACTGGTGTCTGATTGCTAAAAAAACACTAGGGATTAGCTATCTGAAGCAGTGCAGTGCAGGTCTCTTTGTCTGCAGTACCAGTCAATCCAAAACTTCACACAGTCTGATGGTGTTGAAAGGGTAGACTTTTCCTTCTCCTTTCCCTAGAAAACCTTAAATTGGCACCATCTCTTGGCATGATCAAGATTTACAGTATCTTGCTCCTACTTCCCCCTTTCCCTCATCTTCCATCCTCTTGTTCTTCTTTTCTATTGTCCTGTGCATGAGCCAAACTCTCCTTGATCCCACTTATTTAACTTGTTTGATGTTAATAAATAATCAGGCCTGTATTTTACTACTGTGTCTATCTGAGATGCACAACCTGAAAACTGACCCGTCTGTTTGGTCATCCTCCCCTCTCTTCCTCCTCCAGGAGATCTGGCGCCCCATCTTGGCCGTCCTTTGGTAGGTGTCTTCCTGCAAGGAACCAGGGATCCAGACCAAAGCGTCAGGGCCAGCAGTCTCTCCAACCTGGGGGAGCTCTGTCAGAAATTGGACTATTCCCTAGGACCACTAGCTCATGAGGTGAGATGGAGCAAACTCAAATGAAACTTGTATGATGCTCCCACAGAAGAAAATAGAAAAAAGACATAGTAACAGCACATATTGACTAAAGAAAATACTTTTCGATCAAAATCATACACAAAGACACCTCAAATATGGGTATGGTCAATTGCTGTTTTAAGTCAGTGCTCATGGAAGTTCATCTGATTTTAGTCAGCAAATAACAGTAACAACAAATCAGATGCTATACATTGCACAAATGGTGAAACTCTGTCAAATCACAGATGATCCCTAAGTTAGACAGTTTAGTTATAGATAATAAATCAGGGTGTTCAGTTTCCTAATTTTGTTTTCTTTTAAAAGTTGCCATAGTTTAAATGTAAACAATGGCAACTTTGTTATTTTCTCCAAGGAAATAACAAAGTTGGCAGAGGTATACCTCACCTCCACCTTAGCTTCTATTGTCTTAGATTGGGACACCTCATCATGCGTTAGCACTTTCATATTGAATTGCAAATTATACTGAAAGGTAAGAGAATACAACTAGTGATGAAGAAAATTACAAAAAAAAACTATGTCATGAGACAAATCTACACTGTCAGACAGAATTTTCGTGTGAACTGCTTTTTGCATTCTCTCAGAATACATATACGTACATATAAATATAAATTTGTGTTATCTCAGTACTTTTTGGACTCCCTCCGATACATATTTAGAAAAGAATTGAGCATGCTTTTAAGTTTCTGAGCACAAAACTGAGGCCTGCCAAAGTGTCAAGATAGGAAACTCAGCATTTGGTGATGACAACGGGTTTGAGACTTCAGGATGATGTCAAAGGATTTTCATCCAACTATTAAAAAGTAACATTATATTTATAATTATGTTGATTTGTCCAATTGCTTTTGAGCTTCTGAAAACTATTGACTAAATATAAAACTGGCATTAATTCCTGAACGTTTCATGCGATACTTTTGTTTAACCCCTTGGATCAAAGGTGAAAGTCTACACTTTCTGTTGGGGATGGTTGGCCCTGGGGGCTTTTCAAACAGCAGATAGATACCAGTGGGCCAGAGGGGTTGCAGATGAGGCAGTTGCAGATGCAAAAACCCGGGTGTGGGAGGAGTTTTGGGAGGCTATGGAGAAGAACTTTCAGTCGACCTCAAGGAAGATCTGGCCAACCATAAGACAACCTAGGAAGAGATAGCAGGGATTGGCAAGATGTGTTCAGCAGGAGAGGAGAACTGCTGCCTCTGATTGGGAATGTTGTAGATGGTGAAAAGAGCACTTTGAGGACCTCGTGAACCCGGCCAACATGTCGTCTCAGGAAGAGACGGAGTTTGAAGACTTGGCAGAAGCCTCACTTATATCTCTGGCAGAAGTCACCAAGTTAAAAAGCTACTCCATGGCAAAGCACAAGTTGTGGATGAGATTCATCCTTAGATGCTAAAGGCTCTGGACGTTGGGATGTCTTGTTGACATGCCTCTTCAATGCGGCTTGGAGGTCGTGGACAGTGCCCGTGCAGTGGCAGACCAGGGAGATGGTTCCCATATTTAAAAAGTGAGGGTGTTCTCCAATTATTGGGGGTATCACACTGCTTAGCCTCCCTGGGAAAGACTTATTTCATGGTGCTGATTGTTCGATGACCAGGTTGGAGTCCATTTTTGCTTCTCCTGGATCTGAGGTTCAACAATGGACCATCCCTTTACCCTTGCAAGGTTACTTGATGGTTTGTGGGAGTTTGCTCATCCAAACTACATACGTTTTAGGTTTTGTGGACTTGGGGAAGGCCCCCAAAAAGACCTCTCTAATGAGGGGCACTGCTGGGGAATGGGGTACTGAAGCTATCACTACAAGCCATCTGGTCCTTATATAACTGGAGTTAGATTTTTCCCTGTACTCTGTGAAGGAAAAGCAATTCCAGTTGGTGTTTGCCTCCACCACAGTTGTCACTTCTCGCCCAACATTATCATGAATGGGAGGCACAGCTAAGAGGAGGAGTGCTTGTGTTTTGGGATCTCAGAAATGCCTTGCTGCTCTTTGCAGACAATGGGGTTCTCTCGGCTTCATCAGACCATGTCTTCCAGCATGTACTGGAACAGTTTGCATCTGAGTTTTATGTGTCTGGGATGAGAGTCAGCACCTTCAAGTCTGAGGCCATGGTTCTCTCCCAGAAAACAATGGATTGGTCTTTTTCAGTTTGGAGCCAGTTACTTCCTTAAGTGAAGGAGTTTAAGTATCTCAGGATCTTGTTCACAAGTGAGGGTGGAATGGAGCATGAGATTGGCAGGAAAGTAGATGCAGTGCTGGCAGTAATGCGAGTTTTATACCAGACTATTGTGGTGAAAAGAGATCTGAGCTGGAGGTCAAAGCATTTGATTTACCAGTCGTTATAGGTTCCAACCCTCATAAGTTTTCATGGACTTTGGGCAGTCACAAAAAGAATTAGATAGTAGATACAAACATCTGAAATTAATTTCCTCTGTTAGGTGGCTGGGCTCGCCCTTGTAGATAGGGTAAGGAGCTCAGAGTAGAGCTGGTGCTCCCAGGTGTCAAAAGGAGCCAGTTCCATTTCTGATTAGGATGCTTCCTGGGCCCCTTTGAAAGTTTTCTAGACATTTCCAACTTGTAGGAGGCCCTGGGCTATACTGACAACGAGCTGGAGAGACTACATCTGTCATCTGGCCTGGGAACACCACAAGGTCCCCCTAGGAGAAATTTGGACTACCTTGCCAAACCTGCTTCCATTGTGACCCGATAGGCAGCAGAAGATGGATAGATGCAGGCTTGTGCTCCGTTTTAATTCTCTTTAACCAAAGCTCAGCCTTTGAACAGATAATCACAAAATCTTATTCAGCCCACTGAAAACCATGTTGGCATCAGTAGTGTGATTCTAGATTGGTTTATCTCTAATTTTTCCAACAGGTTCTTCTCAGTTATATTTGGAAATGTCTCCTCCTGTTATGCTCTTCTCTTTTGTAGGGTCCCTTAGAGGTCTATTTTGGATCCTCTTTTATTTACTATGTACCTGCTACCCCTTTGGCAAATCATGCATATACATAATTTTCATTGTATGAAAATATTTTGATCTGGAAAATAAAAGGTTTCTATGTAAGATGTGTCAGAATAAATTTGACCGTGTCAATGTTAAATTCTGCACAGGCTTGTGGATGTTAACATGACAGTCGCTATGTCTGTGAGCATGCAACATCTGTGACACCTGAGGGTTTTCTTAGATGCTGGACTTATTGTTGATAGACTGAGGTCTTGCCTTTAACCTGAATATGTTGATATGTTGATTTTTGTTAAAAAAAAAAACATCAGTCCAGTAAGCAGGCCTACCACAGTTTGTGTGTGTATAGTAATGTCATATTTGGAAGTCTAATAAAACTGCTAAGTGAGGCAAATGAATTGTTTTTTTATTGCTAGCTTTTCTGATAGCTGATTATTATTTTTTGATATTTTATTAGTATATTAAATGCTATGTTAACTTTTTATTTATTGAGTTGTCATGTTTCGTGGGATAATGTGCAGTGTTGAAAGTTCAAGGCGCTGCACATTTCAGCAGCATTTAAAGTACAATTTGGTTATTTAAGAATCTGTTTAAGGGTTCCAAATGGCTGTTAAATAAACACTATTTTTTCAGACTTTTTTAAAACTTGACAATTAAAGTGTGCTCAATTGCTTACTCTTAGACTAGTTGACTAGTTTTAATTTAAATTTCCATTTAATCGATGTGGAAATTAGTTTTTAGGGATATCCCTAATGTAGATGATTCACAACTGTATAAGTTAAGAAACACAAACCGCACTATAATTTACAATAATGTCAGGTAATTAGTGACTCATGATTGTATGCGTGTGTGAGAGCAAAGCTCCAGCACCGATTCAAATCGTGCTGTACTTTTAACATAGGTGAAAAGCTAAAATACAGTTAGAAATAATCTCTGTCCTCCTATTTATATCCCTGTAAATTGTGTGTGTGCACAGCTGAGCTCCTGTCTGACTGCTCTGATAAAGACAGAGAAGGAGGCAGAGGTGAGGAGAGCTGCTGTCCACGTTATTGCCCTGCTGCTTCAAGGCCTTAGCAACAAAACCACCCAGGTACACACACGCACATCCACATCCCTTCACAACTACCTTCATGCTTTTGTACCATCCATTTTACACCAATCTACTCTGTAACCCTTTTAGTAAAGACTTCATGACCTGAAAATTGTGTCAGTAATTTTTCCTTTCACCTTCAAATTAAACTGAATACGCCACAAGTATTCCCACGCATTTGTTTTCCCTGTCAGTATTTAGAAGTACAGTAGTGTTCAAAATAATAGCAGTCCAATGTGACTAACCAGATTAATCACTGTTATTAGTATATTTTTTATTGCTACATGGCAAACGAGTTACCAGTAGGTGCAGTAGATTCTCAGAAAACCAACAAGACCCAGCATTCATGATATGCACGCTCTTAAGGCTGTGCAGTTGGGCAATTAGTTGAAAGGGGTGTGTTCAAAAAAATAGCAGTGTCTGCCGTTGACTTTACAAACTCAAAACAATTTTGTACAAACTTTTTTGTTTCTAGGATTTAGCAATCCTGTTAATCACTGAACTAATATTTAGTTGTATGACCACAGTTTTTTATAACTGCTTCAGATCTGTGTGGCATGGAATCAACCAACTTGTGGCACCTTTCAGCTGTTATTCCACACAAGATTCTTTAACAACATTTCACAATTAATTTACATTTCTTGGTTTTGCTTCAGAAACAGAATTTTTGATGTCACCCCACAAGTTCTCGATTGGATTAAGGTCCGGGGATTGGGCTGGCCACTCCACTTTTGCTCGTTTACTAGTGTGTTTGGGGTCATTGTCTTGTTGAAACACCCATTTCAAGGGCATGTCCTCTTCAGCATAAGGCAACGTGACCTCTTCAAGTATTTTGACATATGCAAACTGATCCATGATCCCTGGTATGCGATAAATAGGCCCAATACTGTAGTAGGAGAAACATGCCCATATCATGATGCTTGCACCACCATGCTTCACTGTCTTCACTGTGTACTGTGGCTTGAATTCAGAGTTTGAGGATCGTCTCACAAACTGTCTGCAGCCCTTGGACGCAAAAAGAACAATTTTACTCTCATCAGTCCACAAAATGTTCCTCCATTTCTCTTTAGGCCAGTTGATGTGTTCTTTGGCAAATTGTAACCTCTTCTGCACATGCCTTTTTTTTAACAGCAGGACTTTGCAGGGGATTCTTGTAAATAGATTAGCTTCACACAGACGTCTTCTAACTGTCACAGTACTTACAGGTAACTCCAGACTGTCTTTGATCATCCTGGAGCTGATCATAGGCTGAGCCTTTGCCATTCTGGTTATTCTTTGATCCATTTTGATGGTTGTCTTCCGTTTTCTGCCACGTGGTTTTGCTCTCCATTTTAAGGCATTGGAGATCATTTTAGCTGAACATCCTATAATTTTTTGCACCTCTTTATAAGTTTTCCCCTCTCCAATCAACTTTTTAATCAAAGTACGCTGTTCTTCTGAACAATGTCTTGAACGACCCATTTTTCTCAGGCTTTCAAAGAGAAATGCATGTTCAACAAGTGCTGGCTTTATCCTTAAATAGGGGCCACTTGATTCACACCTTTTTTTTCACAAAATTGATGACCTCACTGATTGAATGCCACACTGCTATTTTTTTGAACACACCCCTTTCAACTAATTGCCCAATTGCACAGCCTTAAGAGCGTGCATATCATGAATGCTGGGTCTTGTTGGTTTTCTGAGAATCTACTGCACCTACTGGTAACTCGTTTGCCATGTAGCAATAAAAAATATACTAATCACAGTGATTAATCTGGTTAGTCACATTGGACTGCTATTATTTTGAACACTACTGTAACTGCCTCCTGCTATGTTCAACAACAGGAAGTAAGGTGTTTCTGAAAGTTTTATAGCTGGTAGTGGTTCCTTAGGACACATCACCCCCTCAGGAATGGAACACCAAACACAAAATATATCTGAAGTTTTCAGGGATGTCATTAGTTTTTCTCGTATTTAGTCATAAACCAAGGTAGTTTGCAGTAGTTCACTGATTCAAATTTGTATAGAAGTCACAACTCCTGTTTGTACAGACCCGCTCAGGTCCTGTAGTCCCAGTTTACCTGGGAATACAAGATTAATTGTTACTTTTTCACCAAGAACAGTTAGGAGACTCTCTCACACCAACGAATGTGAAACAGTGAGAGGGAGATGACTGGAGAAAAGTCAATGGTTACTGTTGATGTTGCTGCTGAAATTTTGTTCAGAGATAGTCAACCACAGGGTCCAGGCTAATCATATCAAAGCTCTTTGACCCCTTAAAATGGAAGCAGTAATGCAGCGTCACTGACTGTATTTCTTAATTCACTGATCCTTTATTTTTCTTATATATTTGATGGCTAGTTTATGTATTCATAGCACTTTAAGCCACTTATTTAAAAAATGGGATATGTAAAATGTACTTTAGAAATGACAGCATTTGTGAGGAAATCTGTAAAAATGTTTTTAAAAATGTGCCAAAATGTAAATTTATTTACATTATTATATTATATTATATTATTACATTATTATATATTTATTATATAAAATTACCAATTATATTTATAAGTGACATTACTTAGAGATCTGAAAAGATTCTGCAGTGCTCTGCTCTTACAAAACCATTTTGTCAAGCATTATACATGCTCACAGAAGTGTTTCATAAGGGAAGACAAAATACGACCTGTTTTCTGTCATGTATTTTAAAACATGACACAAATGTTCTTATGATCTGTAGGTGGGTGCATGGCAATTGTCTTTATACGATTTTGGTTTGGTTCAGTCTATGTCTACCTCTGCAAATTTGTTATGATGTTGAGTTTTTACTCACTTATTTCCCACTAGTTGCATAGCTGTCAGCAGGAATGAGCCATCATCAGCTAGAAATGTACGCAGTTAATCGACTGAACAATTGACAATTGTTATCCTCACTAGTTGGCATCAGATATACTCTTCAGTTAAACTAATTTATAATATTTTATTAATGTACAACACCTGTGAAGTGTTGTTTTCTAAGATGTTATGCAGCCACCTACCACTAGCCAGGGCTGCAGCCCTCATAGACAGCAACTCCCCCTCCCTGTGCCTGTGTGTTGAAAACAGGCAAGTTGAAAAGTGAGACAGATCACATCTCATTAAACCACTATATTATTTAACCTCAGACACTGTGATCTTACTTATTTCCTGAATAAATTGTACTAAATTTTGACTGTTTTGAGTTTTTTCCTGCTTTTAGATTAGTTGACTAGTCTAAATTTCAATAACCGTTTAATTGACAGCGAAATTAGCCATTAGGAATATCCATATCACCAACAGCAGCTCAGCTGCTTTCACTCAGACAGATTTCAGACCTCTTACAGAGGACAAGAAATGAACCAGTTGTGAGAATAGATTAATTTAAGTCTAAGGTGCCGAGAACCACAGATGGTACTTAAAGGATCATTTCATTGTTGGTTTGGATGGTCTTATGATTTATTGTCAATAAAGAAGAATCAACAGTAACTTTATCCTTTCATTGCAACACATCCTGGCTACAGGTTAAAACACTATAGTATTGTATTAGTCAGTTGTGTTTTGTTTTTGGGGTTTTTTTTTTGGTTTTTTTTTTAAATTTAATTTCTAAAGGACATTTAGTTTATCCTGGAACCATATTAAATGAATACAGGGTCTTATCTTTAGTCATACTTCATGCAAAACCTACCAATAACATTGAAAATGGTAAATGAATTCATTGTCGCTCATATGGTAGTGCAGTAGAAACACACCTATATGTAAGCTGGTGGCCACTTGCTCAAGTGTGATGTGGCTATTAAGCCACTGCCACGACTACAGTCAGATGTCCAGCTGCTGGTCCCAGTTCAGGTCCTGTCATTACTGGAACAGCTGGAGAAGGGCAACACCAGCTGTGCAGGGCTAATGATACACAGGGTGAATGAGAATAGATGAGAAGGACAGACCCTGGCAGATTGGATCACAAAGGTGAGGCCAAAGACAAGAAGAACAGGCCAAGTAAGGTGGTGTGTATGATAGAGGAGGTGCTGGGGTGGTTGAGAGGCAAACAGACTAAAGAACAGTGAGGCAGGAGTCAGGGAGTTCATCAATCCAATTGAGGGTCTAATAAATATGTAATTCTTGTGGTTAGATGCAGCACTTTAGCAGACGGCCGCCCACCGTGAGCCAGGATCTACCAGTTAAAAGGCAGTTTTTTGTTGCCACTGTCGCCAAGTGCTTCTCATGGGGAAATGTTGGGTCTCTGTAAATAATAACTATAGTCTGGTCTAGACCTGCTCTATGTGAAAAGTGCCCTGAGATGATGTCTGGTATGATATGCTGCTATTTAAATGAATTGAATTGAATTGAATTGTGGTTATAAGTGCTTGCTGTTTAAGTTGTAATCCTTGATGTCAGTCCTGATTGATTTGACAACACCCATTGTTACCGTGGTAACAGCAAATAGGATTTAATACTACAGCAAACACTTTAAAAAAAGCAACTTGTTTATCTGGTTACAGCTAACCAAACAAAGTCACATTATTTTATTAAAGAGGTTACAATGTAATAATTCTAACCATAGTCTGGTTTCATGATGTGCACAGTGTGAGTAATTTTCCTCACAACAGGAAACCATGAAATGAGTTGATTACCTTGCCTCAGGTTTTGGAATTGTGCAGCAGGTCACCTGCGGCTCTTTATCTAAAATCTCACTGTAACTGCCCCCCCCCCCCGCAATATTTAAAATTTATCTAGTAACAACTTGTTTCGTAGATGTGTTTTTGATGAATGATTGCAGTCAGCACTAACCTTGATTCAAAATCTTAATTATAACTTTTAACCATTGGTTTTATTAGCAATTGATCTGTTAACTCTTTCTCAATTAATCAGTTAGTGCCCATTACTGTTCCCAAAACTTGAGTGACACCTTTTAGTTGCTTATTCTGTTTGAGTTACAGGTCAAGAACCAAAGATGTAGTACATGAAAATATGAGACAGGGAAGGGCAACATGGTGATATACTTGAGGTGTGACGTAGGTAGTGTTTGAAATTTTTTTCCTGGATTGATTAAAAGAAATGATCGAGTAATTAACAGAATATTATAACATTGTTTTGCGGAGGAACTGATTTATAAACCAACTAACAGTCTCAGCCCTATCCGTAAGTTTTATCTTTGTAGGGTTTTTTTTATGGAATATAATTATGTGCCAGTTTTGTTTTGTGTCTGACAGTGTTCTGGGTGGGAAGGAGATTATATTAAAGATAGAAAATTTGAAAGAAAAGGGGCAAAAAAAGGAAAAAAAGCCTTAGCTGATTTTTGAAAATTAAAAAAAAAAAAAAAAATAATAATGTTGCTATGATTAAGGTAGGATCAGGTATTTAACTTGTAAAATGTTGGTAACATGTAAAAGGTAACATGAAATTTTTGATTTATTCACCTCAACATTTAACTTCCTCATTTCCTTTTTGTTTTTTGTCCATCTGTACTCAACCAAGGAACATTCAACTTACAAACAACTTCGGTCTTATTTTAGAACTTTTACCCATCACTTCTATCAATAATTATTCAGTTGCCAAACTTGGATGAGAAACAAAGGCAAACATTAACAACAAACTCCATTGTATCTATCTCGGTCTGCAGACCAGTTTAAAGTTTTGTTTCAGCAATTTAACTTCTGTCTGTCTCCTATGACTTCTTCAGGTTCTCAGTGATGTTTTGTTGGATCTTTACCGAGCTCTAAAGTGGGTGATGCGCTCAGACCCGGATGACGTTGCAGTAATGCATGCCCAACTGGCTCTGGAAGAGCTTGATGATGTGATGAGGAGGTTCATCTTCCCTGAGCAGAAGCTGGAGAAGAAGATTGTTGTCTTGCCATAGAACTAAGTTTTTATTTCTGCAGGGTTCTCATAATCCTTTCATGGTTTGTACTTACAGAGGACCTTACTTTTATGTGCTCTGCTTATAGGCAGTACTAGATCTGCCTCCATGTAATGTGGATTTGTGGTCTTCAGAACTACAAATCAAAGAAACAGCAGCAGTTAAATCCTGCATTACGTCTTTTCTTAAAGACAGGAACACTGACCATGCATCATTGTGTTCTATTTTACCACCAGTTTCAACTTACAAAATAAAATTTTAACACATATTCTCCTTTCTTATCATAAATTATACAAAATATGCAATGTGATATACTGTTTTGAAGTTCTGCCACTGTCTTACCCCTGATGTACTGCCTAATTCAAATAACTTATCACATATCAGCCAAGCCAGAAAAGGGGACAGTATTGTCTTAAGTAAAGAATTAAACAAATTTTTCACATTTTAAAGTCAACTTGCCAGTCATTGCAAGTACTACTTAGTCTGGAGGCACAGTTGTATAATGTCCTCTGTAACATCTTCATATTAGCGTTCCAAGTCAGACTGGCCATGTTTTAAAAAATGTCAGAGTAAAATAATAAATAAAACTTTAGACTGTGGAGATTGAAGTCTTGCATTGAGAAATCAGCAGATGTGCAATTATGTGACAGAAATGAAGAGGAAGTGAAGAGAGAGAGGGGTTTGATGTTAAGCTGGATGACAAAAATTGATGACTGCATGACAATGATTGGGAGGAGGCAGACAAGGGGACCTGACAGTTACTGAGATCAATGCATGAAAAACATTACATTGTATGTGAAGCAACATCTTCAGGGCCAGCCGTGGATGCTTACCTGGACAGTGGCCTGCATTTAACTCATGTGCAGCTGTTGAATAGAATTTTCCAATCTAATACCATCATGCAAAAGTTGTAATGCTGGAACACTCCTGCTCGTGAAATTAAAAAAGAAAGAAAAAAGTTGTCAGTCCCCACAGTTGACTGGCAAACTTAGATTTTTAGAAAATTCTAAGTAGGAAGTGGATAATGTAACAAATTCTCTTAAATCCCTGGTGTGTTCCACTTAAGATCAAATCTGCTCATATATAGAATAGGGTTGAAGATGCAGTTATAATTGACATCTCACAAATTCAACTGGTTTGATGTCATTTTGGTTTTCTACAGACAATAAAGCTTACAGAGATGTGGTTGCATTATTGTCTTTGAAAACATGGTGGCATGCAGTGGATGAAATGATTTTATCTTTGGCATATCTGAACACTAACATGAAGTAGAAACTGGACAAAAGTTGGACCACCTTGTAAACAAGGCCAAATGGGTTCCAGCAAGGTTTGAACTGTCAGACTCAAGGCTGACAGAGAGGTACAACACATTCCTTCTTTTGTTCCATCCACTGAGCAGTAGGCTAAAAATGTAGGAAGTATAACCTTCTCCGTCTCTTCCTCTGTGTGAACACGGAGCAGGCAAACACAAGGAGCTTCAGCCTTCTCTGCAATCAATGGATATATCCCCCTGCATAGAGTCATGGTATCAGTGCGGCAGGTGGAGAGAGATGCGGGCTTTTCATCAAGGGGGCAGATTTAGGCCTGTTCACAGCACTGTTAGCATTGCCCTTATGAATCGCACTTGTATTAACATTTAAGGTTATTTATTTTTGTATTAGTAATGCTTCAAATACGTACTGGGAAATTTTTTAACACTAACACTAGTGTTCATTTGCATGTCACATAGTCATTTCCATTAAATTAAAGACATTTAGTAGAAAAAGGTTAAAATGCTTAATGTTTATTGGTCTTTATCATCTGGAAAACAGGCTAAAGTGGGCTTATACATGTCTAGAAATTAAACAGTGAAAGATGTAAAGGATGTTTACTATTTTTCAAGTTATAAAGTTCCCTCCCATGCGTTTCCACCAAAAATGATTCCTTGTTGAGCGGCAAAGAAGGGATAGCGAAAATGGGGAATTTCATACTAAAAGGACTAACTGGAAAATACCCACTTGATTGTCTCACTCACACAAGTGTAGCCCCATATTAGCTACTGATAAACTTGACATATTTTTCCACAGAATGAGGAATGCACACCATTGTCACTTGAGAAATTGTCAACATATTATTTAAAGATTTGTACCATAAGTGGTTGCAGTTTATTTCCACTTAATATTAAATTTAAATTTTGCAGAATGTTTTTTCTTGTTGTTAGAGTCAAGCTCATTTTAGGTTTTTAGATGTGTAAAATCTCATTCACAAAGGTCCAAGTGTGAAAAATAAAAGGTTTGGGATTTTTACATGAATTCATTTGACTACAGCACACATTTTTAGTAGATGCTTTGTTACATGGTAAGCAAAGTTTTAAAATTGACCTCGCTTCATTTGACAATGGAGCATTGTAAGGTTATTTTCTTTCTCTGTCCACTGGGTACTCCAAAGCAAGACCCAAATTGGGGTTTTACACAAAGAATTTGTAGCTCTGTTGTTGTGTTTTTTTGAATGGGAAGAAACACCAAAACTAGAAGCTTTAAACATGCAGTGATTGATTTTAGTTTAAACTTTATCAAACTCTATTTTTTATTGACTAATTGTAGTGTGAAATGCTGATCTGATTAAGCCACAGAGAATTATTACCAGCATATTTTATCTCACTATTTAAGTTTTATTTATTTATTAAATATTCTGATTATACAAAATTAGTTAATTAGTTCTTATTTCTGAAAATATTGTAAATTCTGTGCATAAAATTCAGGGGTGCCAATAATTTTAACTGGGACTATATGAGATGGGTGTGCTTTGGCTCCTCTGCAAGCCTCTGTGACCATAACACCCTTTTCTTTGTAGCTTTGCAAAGATGTGCATTTGCATCTCTGTGGAAGCATTATTCCAGCTTCACAAATGATATCATGTTGCATTGTGGGAATTGTCAGATCCATTTTTTTTTTATCTTTATCCATACTAGGGATTAAAAGATGTCACGTAAATGAGTGTACTGGTGTGCTCCTTACGATACCAGTTACCAACCTTGGTTAACTTTTAAGAGACTTTTGAGAAAATCTTTTGTTTATTTAACTCTGGTGACCTATCTCAAATAATTTGTTATGGTCATCTATAATGAATTAGTCAGTGTTGCCCCTTGTTTTCCCACTGAGAGAGAGGGCGCTGTGCTGAAGCCATGAGAAGTCAGATACGGTAATTACTATATCCAATCGTGTCAGGGAACCAGGGAGGAGAATGTATGATGGAGATGATTGTGAGCCACTTTAGCCTTATTTCCTAATGATAGTTTGTTTTAAATAATTTGCCTTCTATTAAGTGACTAAAATAAATGTGTTGAGTGGCTTTGGCACCAGTGTATCGATTCTCAGAGGCATACTGTAATTTGTCTCAGGCTGCCAGCCGAGCATGGTCACAGAACCTGCAGGATATCAGCAGCTCAGCCATAGAGGAGGGGAGAAGAGGGAGGGAGGGTAGGTAAATAAGCCCATAAAGGATGCTTTGAGTCAGGCAGAGTGGAGGAGAGGAGAGGGGGCTCCAGTCAAACAGTCCCCAGGCTTGTTGGAGACTGCTGGCTGCATTGCGGAGAGATAGGGAGCTTGCTGGGGTGTTTCACGGAGGGGAGGGGGGAGAGGCAAGGAGAAGGGGGTTAAAGGAGACAGAGAGAGGGGCTATGGAGGAGAAGCTCAGCGGTGTTGGTCTGCCAGCCAAGCGGGGCAGTGTAACAGAGGAGGAGAGAGAGAGAGAGAAGGGTTTAGGCTCAGCTGAAAACAGAAAGCAGCAAGGAGCTGATACTGCAGCACAGCACAGAGGAAGAAGGGCTGAAGAAACCTGGGGATGATTAACTGCAGGGGACAAAGAAAAAATCAGACTTAAGGACGAGGCCAAGATCAAGCTAAATACTTTGGCCCTCAGTCTTCTCTTTCACTATCACTTTGGCCCCAGGCTCATGGTGGAAATCAAGAGCCAGGATGGAGAACACCAGAGGCAGAGACCAGACAAGCCACTGCCCCCAACCTATAATCTACAGATGTAAGACTGCTCCACCACCAGCTGCTGGCTGAACACCTCTGACCACACCAGAACTGGAAAGGGGGGCTCCATGCCCTGGGATAGTCCTGGTAGACTGAGGGAAGAGGTAGTGGTGGAGGAGGAGGAGGAGGCAGCAGGGAGGCTGGCCCAGAGGGGTGGAGGGTGGTGGTTTAAGCTGCCTGCTGTATTTTTGTATGTGGGATCTCCTGAATTAAGCAAGCAAGCTGGAATAAAGATGTAGTGTGAGCTGGTAGAAGGAGGGGGACGGAACAAGGAGTGTGCTGTGCTGAGGAGAGGAGAGGGCTCGACGTCCTGGCTCGACGGACGGACCAGGCAGATCTGAGGGGGGCCCTGAGGGAAAAGCGAAGACGGAGGATCCATTGGGTCAGGAAGGTAAATGTTTTAAAAATATGTACCTTTTTTCCTTTTGATATATATTTACTCCACTAAAATATAATGGACATTTCCTTCTTTTGTAGGTTTTTACTTAAACAAACAGTTCGGCTTTTAAAGTTTAGTAAAAAAATAATTAGATTTAAATTTTAGTAATTTTTGTAACTCTTCAGGATTGACAGGAAGTGAAGACGGTAAAGGTTTGGTAAAAAAGAATGAATGAAGTATTCACAAGTGAGAACAAATGTGTTCACATGAACAGAAACTGAATGGAAAGTTAAAAAAAATTGGAGTAGGCTACTTGAAGCATAGTTAGAAATTGCAGGGCAAGGGTTGAGTGTGTTCAGGCTTGTGTGGTGATGTGTTTGCAATGTGAGGTGATGAAAATATATTTTTCTGCTTGACACCGTGACTACTGAGACTGTGAGTGACAGAGTGAGTTAGTTGAAAAAAAAAATCCCTCGAACTGGACTAAAAAAGCTTTAGAACTGCTGCTCATTTATGTATTAATTGCTGGGGAAAGTTGCAAAATTACTGAATAATAGCTAAAGAATAGGTGTGTGTCTATGTTTCCAGGCAATGTTTATACAGTATCACTATGTTTTGGTGCTTGTGTTGCCTCTGGCATGTACTACATATGCTGCTATTTCCCTCTGTGAGGCCAGAAAGTAACTGTTAGGAAACAGTTGACAGGAACGTCTCAGTGCAGCTGTTTGAAGGCTTCTGGCGTCTCCGAAGAAAATACTGGCCTGTTTGATTTTCCATGGCATCACTGTTGTGCTGGACCTGCTGAGAAAGGAAATTGTCTGGTGACCTTTTTTTACTCAGCATGCTGGTGTTTTACAGGCTGGTTGTACACAGTAAGACCTCAGGTGAAGTGTTGTGGATACCATCCAAAACATGTTCTAATCCATTCAAAAAGGTAGATAAGTGATAACATTCAGTTGCAAGGTATCATAGGAAAATAAACCTCCAGAGATCATATTAAAGCAAGCCTATGTGTCTTTTCAAAGAAAAAAACATGTTCTCTTCCTCTTACAAATGAAAAATGTAATTCATAAGGCATAAAATGCAGCCATTTTGGCATTGCCATCATCAGGACATATGATGCATATTGAGATTTATGTCAGGTCACATGTTAAAAGATTGTTAAACTGATCTTATCTCCACAAAATATGAATAGTGGACCAGAAGCTGCGTAGGGCCCAATGCTGTAGCAGGTAATGTGAAATTAATTGGCGTCAAACAGAGCTGAAATAAAGTTAAGGCATGATTTTCTTGTATGTTTGTTTTGAATGATCCCCTTATGATAGCCTCCAAACTTTTTACACACATATTTTCAGATGTGAGAATTTTATTAGATTTTCCCCAGCTACATCAATTCTCTCATTATGTGATGAGAACTGTAAAAGGGGATTCTGTGCCACACTATTGTGAGATCTGAGTGAAGGCCACTAGAGAGAGCCCCCTAGTGGCAAGTTTATCTGAAATCCAAGACATGTTTTTCACAGGTTTAGTTTTAATATTCCCTTGTTCCTAAGTCAGTACAAAGTTAATCCGTGTTTCACACCAAAACACCATTGATTATCATATCTCTTCATATCAAGTTGTAATTTTCTTTCTGTTCAGCTTTGACTTTGCCACATCTTATTAATCATAACTCACATTAGCAGGAATTGAAGCTGTGGGGAGCTGTCAGGTTAATTTGTGTAATTCACACACACATATTAAAGTAATTATTAGACAGGGGGTAACTTCCTCTAATGTTTTATATTCCAAACCACATAATGTTTTAAATTGTAATGTGAATCTAATATGTTTTCAGATACCAAACGTGTTTCATTTATTTAATTTTGGGGAAACAAATGCAAAATGACACAGCATATAGTGTATTTTCACTCTTAAAAAAGGTTGAATGAACTGTAGCAAAAAGCAAATACATAATATACAATATATGTCATACTGTCACACAGTGTGAAAAATACTACTACCCCCAGTTGGCCAAAATATGAATGATGCAGGTTTTAAAACCAAGTGTATGACGCATCTGTTTTTCTTGAATAATACAATAGTGTAACAACACAAAAGTACAAAATTATGCAGTTCCATTCCATTGTCCTTTATTCATTTATGCAGACAAAGCACATTATCCATATATTTTTTTTAAATAGACCAGTATTCCCCAGCTAATTTTCAAATGCAGCCCTTAGTAGGATGTTCTGACACCACTGAAGTAATCCAAGTGATACATGCAACAAAACAAAGGCAGATCCAGAGCAAACTTTACAGACCTAAAAATCATTTTAGTTGTGGACTGATTTCGAAATTAATGACTTCCATATTTCTCACACCATCCCCACATTTATTTGAAGGGCTCTAAGTTCTTATTGTTTCCTCAAATTAACAGTCATCTACATCTCTAAAATGTAGATGGCTACATTTCTGCCCCAGAACAGGTCTGCCTCTCAAACTTTGACCTCCACTTTGCCATAATTTATGCTTTATTGGAAATGTGCTTTATTGTTAAGTAGTGTTAATATACCATTTATTGAGTCCACCTTACTGTCTGATATTTTATCTTGGTCTCCTTCATGTCCTGTTTCCTAACTTCCCTCACTTCCTAACTTTCTCTTGCTCCACCCAAAACTCTTTTCTAAACATATTGCCCCAACCCACCTGTCTTCCTTTCTCGCCAGCTTGTAAGACTTCCTGTCCCAGAGCCAAATAATAATTCCATAACACCCCACACTCCCTCACCTGAACTCCCAGGTCATTCAGTCAAATGGCTTGGATGCAGGGAATTCTTACCATGTGGCACTGACACAACTGATATAATTACTGGTTTGGGTTATGAGTTTTTACCTGGAAATGTTGATTACCTGTGTAATCTCTCTTCCCCTAACCTTTTTTTAACCTACATCTTTACCTAATAAACCCCTAGCTTTCAGTGTTATGGCTATTAATCCCATTTAAAATAGAGAAAACTAATCCTTTCTAATCCTTTCTGAAAGACAGGCTGACTTGTCATTTATTGAATTCTAATTAATTTTGCTGTTCAGACAAAAGGAATCCAAAAAGTTCACAAATTATAAACCTTTAATTTTGCTCATTTTCATTCAGTCAGTTAAAGGTTAAGTACAGTGGTTTCATTTTTCATTTCAGTCATTCAATAAAACACCAACCAGTCACTGTGCTGCAGTCAGTATAACACAGCAGATGTTACCTTATGGCTAACTGTACTGACTAATCCCAGTGACCAACATGCCAACAACCCCTTATAGTAACTTTGGCCCTCAAATCAAACAATTCATGTTACTGTCTGCTTGTTATGTGGCCTGTGGCCCCTGGGCATTCAGACTACTGCAAATCACATATTTAGCATCAAACTCTTAAATCTCTCATTAATTCTATTACTACATGATTAACCATAATACCAGTATCACCAGAATAGACAGGCAGGAGTCAATACCAGGAAAATAAAGAGAAAACAGAAAATAAAAGATTATATATTTCTTAAAAATTAGGGATAACTTTCTCTAACTGTCTATAGAAAGTTCTGGTTTTGAGATTATCCTACAAAAACAAGTAAATTACATGATGGCACTTGAGAACATTGCTTGTAGAAAAAAATATTTCATGTTTCTTCCAAAATCTCTATTTACAAAATTTCCTTTTCTATATTACAGACAATTTCTCATGGATAACCTATCTGCTATTTCTATTTGAGTGTATATCCATATAGAAGGAATTGAGTGCCAAGATATAATTATGTACATCCACTCAGAGAGGAGGAAAAATTTTTCTGTGTCAGTGATTTGCATACAGCTGAGTGTAATGATATAAATAATAGTCTGTCTCTCCTGCATGGGCCTGGCCAGGTGAGGGCAGGAGGTACTTCCATGAATGAAAGGATAGGATTGTTCCTCTGTTCAGCTGGTCCTGAGAACTGCCCAAATACTGGCTTGTCTTTATTTAGAGCTGTTAACCTTGAAAGAAGGAAGAAGGGAATACCAGAAGGGCTGATGGGAGGAGGGAGAAGGGAAGAAGATGGAGAGGAGAACAGACGTTCAGGAAATGTTCAATTGTAAATTTTGTTGTGGAATCAGAAACAAATAGTAGTAATAGATTTGGTAGTGGTATTGATTGCAATAAAATATTTTTTTCCTCCTAAAAGTAGCAGTAGTAGTAGAAATGGCAACAGCAATACTGGTAGTATTATTATTAAATGTTTTACAGTAGTACTACTAATTGTAGCAGGAGCTGTCTAGTAATAGTAAAAGTAGTATCTGTAAACCATTGCTACAATGGGTAATTAGTATCCACCCAGTTCCTTGTGGCTCCACCTCTCCATAATGCTAAGGACTGATACTGGTGTGTTTTTCAGTTGACATTGGCTGATGAAAGGTTTAACAAAAAAAAAGGAAACAGCAAATGAGGCAACTAATGAGGAGTTGCAAGCTCAGGTCATGTGACTGACTCTGTGCGACCCACTCGCTGTCTCACATGTTATGTGCAACTGACTTGTGTTGATATGGCCACTTTCCTGTGCTAAATAACATGCTAAATTTCCTCACATATGTAGTAGTGAAGTGAATGTCAATTCAAACAGTTTATCCATTTTTAATTTATTTTCCTCTTTCCCTGCCTACCTTGTTTTTTCCCCTCTCCCTACACTTTCACCCTCTATAACCTGAACTCTTTGACAACCTTTTCATTTCCACTCCCTTGCACCAATCTCTCAACCTCTCCCTGAACCTTATTCATCACTACCTCACATCCTCCTCCAACTTCAGATGCCCTCTCGCTGCAGGAATACGCTGAACATTGTGGTGACCACCCTTTTTGCTGCGGTGGTCCTCTTCACCATCCTGCTGGCCTATGTCACAGGTTAACTTGTGAATTTCATAAAGACATTGAGAAACATGAACATGAGGATCAAAACAATTGATGGTCATGTTTTTTAAAATTTATTTCCACTTTATTTTGTTTTCATAAAGGCTACCAGTTCATCCGCACTGAACAGCACCACCTTTCCTTTGGCCTCTATGGTGCCTTCCTCTTCCTCCATCTCCTCCTTCAGAGCCTTTTTGCCTTCCTGGAGCATCGGCGCATGAGGAGCCCTGCTCGGCCTCAGTGCCTCCGTCGTTCTGTGGCCCTCTGTATCGCCGCTTACCAGGAGGACCCAGACTACTTGAGGAAGTGCTTACGCAGCATTCGTCGAATCTCCTTCTCTGGATTGAAGGTGGTGCTGGTGGTGGATGGAAACCGTCCCGAGGACCGCTACATGATGGACATTTTCCAGGAGGTGATGGGGGGCAATGACCAGGCTGGCAGTATGGTGTGGAAGGGAAACTACCACAGTGATGGTAGTGGAGGTGGAGTTGTAGGAGGGGGAGGGAGGAGCACAGTGCACATGGAGGAAACAGCACGAGTTGCTCGACTGGTCAGAGGGTGTCGCTATTCCTGTATCATGCAGGAGTGGGGAGGGAAAAGAGAGGTGATGTACACTGCCTTTAAAGCACTGGGGGACAGTGTGGATTATGTACAGGTAAGGGCCACAGACAGACAGTGGTACATATGTATGTCTGCATTGAAAGTGTACAGAAAAGAATTAGGACCATGTGAAAAAATATTTCAAAAAATATTGATCTCATATGTTATCACATTTCCGTTAAGATCTGTTATCTAGAAGTAAGATATAAATTCAAACAATAAATTCAGAAATGTCCTGATTAAAGTCATATGCACAAACATACACACACACTCTAATTATTTATACCGTTCGGTTCAAAAATATTTAGACAGCAATTTTGCCTCTGTACACATCCCCAATGGATTTGAAATGAATTAACCAAGATGTGACTGAAGTGTAGACTTTAAGCTTTAATTCCAGGGGCTTCACAAAAAATTTTATATTAACCGTTTAGGCATAACAGACATTTTTATACATAGTCCTTCATTCTCAGGGGCTCAAAAGTATTTGGACAATTGTCTGTCTATCAGTTTCATTGCAAGGTGTGGCCTTTTCCCTTGTTATTTCATGACAAATGAAGCAAATAAAAGGTCTGGAGTGAAATCCAAGTGTTGTCTTTCCATTTGGTTGCTGTTCATGGGAACTCTATTATACAGTCCAAACAGGTATCGATGCAAATGAAAGAGACCACCACGGCTGAAAAAAAAACCAAAAACCTATCAGACAGATGCAGAAACTTTAGCAGTGGCCAAATCAACAATTTGGTACATTCTTAAAAAGCAGGAATACACTGGCGAGCTAAACAACACCAAAAGGCCTGGAAAACTACGGAAGATGACTAAAGTTGATGATCGCAGAATTCTTTCTTTGTTGAAGAAAAACCTCCTCACAACATCCAGCCAGGTCAAGAGTACACTTCAGGAGGTAGGTGTCAGAATCTATTTCAAGAGACGCCTTCATGGATGTAAATACAGAGGTTTGACCACAAGACACAAACCACTGGTCACACTCAAGAACAGAAAGGCCAGATTAAACTCTGCCAGGAAACATCTAAAAAAATCCTGCCCAGTTCTCGAACAAGATTCTTTGAATAGATGAAATCAACAGTAACTTGTATCAGAATGATGGGAAGAGAAGAGTGTGGAGAAGGAAAGGAAAAGCTTATGATCCAAAGCCACCACTTCATCTGTCAAACATGGTGGAGACATTGTTATGGCATTAACATGTATGGCTGCTAATGGAACTGGGTCACTGGTGTTTATTAATTATGTGACTGCTCATAGAAGCAGCAGGATGAATTCTGAAGTGTATAGGGCTCTAGTGTCTGCTCAGATTCCTACAACTGCTGCAAAACTTCTTCACAATACACAAGGATGATGACCCAATGGCAAAGAAATGGAATATTCTTCAATGGCCAAGACATTCACTTGACCTCAACCCAAATGAGCATGCTTTTCACTTACCGAAGACAAAATTGAGAGCTAAAAGACCCAGACAAGCAGCAGCTTAGGGCAGCTGCAGTAAAGGCATGGAAGAGTATCTTAACAGAGAAAACTCAGCATTTAGTTATGTCAATTGGTCCCAGATCTCAGGCAGTCATTGACTGAAAAGGATTATAATCCAAGTATTAGAAATAATCCTTATATTTATTATTATTATGGTTTTTCCAGCTACTTTGTGAGCCCCTCAAAATAACTATGTATAAAATGGCTTTAATTCCTAAAAAATTAGTGTAATTTTTTTGTAAAATCCTTGAATTTAAGCTGAAAGTCTATACTTCAATCACATCTTGTGATTTGTTTCAGATCGACTGTGGTTGTATATATAAGGTCTTGTGGCTTTTGCCTCTCAATGGGTCAAAGGTTGTGTCCAGTTGACCCAGAGCTGCACATCTACAATGAACCAACTGGGTTCTCAGTAAAAAAAAAAAAAAATCTAATGGATTTTAGTATTAGTACTCAGTGTTCTGCAACACATGCAACCTTACTTTGAATAATGCCTTTAAATGGCTGAGTCCATGTGAGACCCTCAACATTATTATACCCTGTGTGTTTGTTGTTTCTTTTTCAGGTGTGTGACTCTGACACAGTTCTAGACCCAGCATGTACCATAGAAATGCTGAAAATCCTTGAGGAAGATCCGATGGTGGGAGGAGTTGGTGGAGACGTACAGGTAAAATACCTGTATAATACTTTTCAGTCAAGTGTATTGAAAGTTGACCAAAATGTTCGGTTTGAATTCAGCTTACAAACTTTTGGGCCACCAGAGGAGGTGATTGAAAGCTCACTATAACATTGTGAAAAATATTATTACTCCTTACTTGGCTTTTTCTGACCAATTTCTGTACGCTTGCCTATCCTCTAGATCCTCAACAAGTACGACTCATGGATCTCCTTCCTTAGTAGTGTGCGCTACTGGATGGCCTTCAACATCGAGCGAGCCTGCCAGTCCTACTTTGGATGTGTCCAGTGTATCAGTGGTCCCCTGGGGATGTACAGGAACTCCTTGCTCCAGCGCTTCCTGGAGCCTTGGTACCATCAGACCTTCCTAGGCTCCAAGTGCAGCTTTGGTGATGACCGCCACCTCACCAATCGGGTGCTCAGCTTTGGCTACAAGACAAAATTTACAGCGCGGTCGCAGTGCCAAACTGAGACACCAACGCAGTATCTGCGTTGGCTCAACCAGCAGACTCGATGGAGCAAGTCCTACTTCCGTGAGTGGCTCTACAATGCCCTGTGGTTCCACAAGCACAGCCTTTGGATGACCTATGAGTCTGTGGTCACCGGTTTCTTCCCCTTCTTTTTGGTTGCCACTGTCATCCATCTCTTCTACCGTGGAAGACTTTGGAACATCCTCCTCTTTTTATTGACAGTACAGTTGGTTGGGATGGTGAAGGCCACCTATGCCTGTTTTCTGCGTGGCAGCCTGGTCATGATCTTCATGTCACTCTACTCTCTGATGTACATGTCCAGCTTACTCCCTGCCAAAATATTTGCCTTGCTCACCATCAACAAGGCAGGATGGGGAACTTCAGGCCGCAGGAAGATCGTTGTCAATTTCATTGGGGTTGTGCCTGTCACAGTGTGGGCAATGGTGCTGCTCGGAGGTGTTGTGTATACAATCTACTGTGAAACACAGGAGCCATTTAGTGAGACAGAGAAAGCCTTGTTGATAACAGGGACAATACTCTATGCCTGCTACTGGCTCATTCTGCTGGTGCTCTACCTTGCAATCGTAGCCAAACGGTGTAACAAGAGGGAAGAGCAGTATCACCTGCCATACGTGGAGGCATAAACCTGTTAGCAGAGAGACTCTTAGGACATTCGTGCCACAGTTCACTGCAGTATGATTCTAGCAAGGTCTACATTGACCCTATGAACTGCTAGAGTGGTGAGCTCTGAACCAGAAACACATTCACATCTTCATCACTGGTGCTAAAGAGGTGTGAATGTGAAATCTGAGCAGTAAGAATCTAATACAGTGAGGGGAGACTCAGAGATGACTGGATCTACACAGCTCTCCCAATTATATCATTCTCAATGGTGCTCCACATTGAAAAACCATATTAAGTGTTCATACAAAATGTGGCATGCAGATAATTGGGTGGTTATGGGTATAGGTTACCTGTAACTGACAGAAGGGCAAAGTATCATGATGTTGATGAAAATAAAGTAGGAAAAAGGACAAGAGACAGAAAGATAGTGGTTGGTCAGTTTTTCATGTTATCATTTTAACCAAATAGAATCAAATGTAACAGAACTGAGCTTCTATCATCGACACCAATAACTAAAATAGCAGGGCAATTGCTCACATTAGTCAAAGCAACCCAAATTTGGACAAGGGGAGGGGCTCAGATGATTTTAGACATTGGAGTGCATATAAGCAGTTTTGCCCAAATTAAAAAAAAAAAAAAATTATAATCAAATATTCACTACACAGTAGTAATCGAAAAAGCAATTACAATTTCTTACTGACTACTCAGCAGCAAAACTAGCATTACTTTCATTACTCAGACCAGGTCTGTCTCCTGTTGCATCTTCCGTATTTAAGATGCTCAGAAATAAATACTAACACATTGCGGTCTGACAGTTATAGGAGATTTTGACTTGATGATTAAATAACTACGTTGACAAGTTCGACTCAGACAACAGATGTCTTGGGCAGATTTAACCCAGATTCATCCCTCCTGACCAATCTGCCCCCTCACAATGAATGTGATCTGTGACCTTGTGCAGTACCAATATTCAGCTCAATCTTAAAACTCCCAAACTGGTCACAGATTCATCCGGGCCACCCCAAGTCATATCAAACACATTTGATATTCAGTAGTTGAAATCAGGATGATTATGATTATGGTTACGTCAGTCCCAGAGCAGCTGATGGTTCCATAGCAATATATTATTGCTTGGGAACATGAGTGTTTGTTCAGTTTTGATTAGGACTATATGATACAATCCTTTGTTCATTAGCCCCTATGAGCCCCTCTAGCTGATGTTACCAAACTGTTGACAGATTTTAGAGTTTCACTCTCAGTTATTTCCAAACGACAAACAACCTGTGGTGACAATGTCTCCCAAACCAATTTTTCATCCAGACTCATCTCGCGTTTTGCCTTTTTTTTTTTTTTATCCTACTGCAAAGTATTACTAATGTTACAGTAAGTTGTTGCACTATTGTGGTGTATTGCTCCCTCTGGTACACTAATCTTAATAATATCCTATAGTGTATGATGTGCCATCTTTTTCATATCTTGTAGTGTACATTTTTGAGATTATAGAGAAGGTAATCTGTGAAGTTTCTCCCTACGATGCAACCTGATTTCAAAATCAGTTTGGATTTTTAAAGTTTAATAGTCAACATAATGTTAAATAAAATAAAAATAAGACAAATGGTCAAATTGTATAAAAATAAAAGTTCCAGTCTGACCCTGGCATTAGCCTTGATGACTCTACACTGCTCCATAGGAGTCACAGCCTTAGCTCTGTATTTCATGTCTGCCAGCTCCAAAGAAAACGGTGGTTCTTACACATAGCCTTATTCAGGGCTAATGTTAGCATGCCAAATGAGAATGTACAACATGTAAATAAGAACATTTTGGAATTACTAGGAGTCATCACAGTTCTCCTCTTGTGGTGGCAGCAGTCTCCTCGCACCAACGTCCCCCCTGTGCCAAGCTTGCACATCCTGGGCCAGTTTCTCCATCGAACACACAAAGACCAAACTGATATCAACCCTCCATCAAACTCAGCTGACAAGTTTACCCCAAAATATCAAAGTAACAGAGCTTTACTGGGATCAGTAACTGTGATATAATTACTGAATTTCAAATTGTAATCCATTGTTACTGAAAATAGTAACCATGTTACTTTAATAGACCATTAGGTAATGTGTTACTGCTCACCACTGAATATGAGGCTTCAGCAGATTGAGAGTATATTACAGTAAAAAAAGAAATTCCCTTTGTGTTTACACTTGGTAAGCCACAGCTAAAGGATACTTAAAATTGATACTTTATCCCCCTCTCAGTGTACAGTGTACTCGCAGAGGGAGGATATGTTTACAGCAACCTAATACTCTTTAAATGTACATTTAGGCACGTCAATACTGTATTAAGATTGACTTTAAAACTGCAAAGCTGTTCTTTAAGTATAGATT
Organism: Istiophorus platypterus; assembly: GCA_016859345.1. Lineage (NCBI taxonomy): Eukaryota > Metazoa > Chordata > Actinopteri > Istiophoriformes > Istiophoridae > Istiophorus > Istiophorus platypterus. The sequence goes on from CM029121.1 coordinate 649,513, forward strand.
TTATCCCTAAAGAGTATATTTTCTGACAGAGTTCACTGCTGAAAGTTACCAGTTTTCAAGAATTGCAAAGAATATGTTGTCTTGACCCACTTTTTGACCCCACAGCCACGGAAAGCACAATCATCTGCTGCAGGTGTATTTTGTGAAGCAGCTATACAATTTACCAGACAAGACAATCCAAAAACTTCTGAACCTATGTCATCAGTTGTATTTTTGGTTCTGTTGAGCAGTGTCAAATGAGTAACTTATTGTTGTACAATGTGGTCCAGTGCTCAGCTGACACGTACACGTGGGTCGTTGTTTGATTCGATGATCCAGAGATTTTATATGATCACTTTTACATATTACAAAGGTGCCAAATTACATTTCTGTAACAGTAAAGTTTTACTACTGGACTCTATTCTCTTAGTGGACATTTGTGTCATTTGACAGTGGGTGTAGACTTTGTTCATTCCATTGTCTAGAGTAATGCCTGAAAACCAAAGAGAGTTCTTTGAAGTGAGAACATTGAGAGCTTTGCTTATACTCTTTTTTTCATGTTTTGATTTTTTTTTTCTGATCAGACAGACTCTGTTCTAAAAGGTATGTTTCAAAAACTAAACCCCTACTCCAATTGTCAAGTGTGAGCACATCAGCATTTTCTTTGTCTACACTGACAGCTATGGACATTTCAAATCTTTGTGCCATTTAATTTTCATTCATATTGTTTAATTTTATGTAAGCTGTATGAGTTTAAAATTGAACATTCACACATACTGTATATTAAAGGTAAATTCTGTTTATAGCCTGTATTGGCCTTTCTGATGATCAATGAAAGAGTACTTGTTTCTTGATTTTCTGCTATTTCTCTCTATGGGCATCACAGGATACTGGAACTTTCCCAAGTCATTAAAATGCATTCTGTTTTGGACACAATCCTCCTATTCATAGAGAATGTCTCTATGATTTTAAATTACTACACTGACATTTTCCCCATGCTGATTCAATATCCTGATTATATCTTCTGTTCAATGTATTTTATGGTTGCTTAAAAAAAAAGAAATACATTTTCAAGAATTATTTTGAAAAGAGCATTAGTGTTTTAACATTAAAGGCCTACAATATTTAGTAATGATAGTCTGCACAAAGACAGGTTTTAGTGATCAATCTTCTCTTGTTATAATCTAAAATGGTAAACAGGATGCAGTAGGAGCTTCTCAACTTTGATCAGTTAATTTGGCTTTGAATCCATCTCATTTGCCAAGTTACTAAAGAGTGCAGCCTCAGCTTTAAATGAGAGGCATAAATGCTTTAATTACATCACTCAAGCTGGCATGGACTCTACAGGTTTGTGCAGAACCTGAGGACCATTGTTGTCCCAGCATATTATGACATTGTTCCAAAGAGCTTCTTTTGATGTCCCAGTATTCCTGGCTTTGTAAGTCTTGAAGAGTCCCCATAAATGTTCAGTGGGGTTGAGGTCAGGTGACTGTGGAGGAAAGTCCATGAAAGTAAGGGCTCCTTGGTCCTCAAGTAGTCTCTGCAAAGCTCTGAGGTGTATTTTGGGCCATTATCATACTGCAGTATCAATTAATCTCCACAAAGATGTAAACCAGAGGGTATAGCATGTCTCTGAAGAATGGAGTGGTACTTGGCCTTGGGAAGGGTGTTGGTGCAGGTGTCCAACCTCAGTAAAACACCTCCAGATTTGATGATTCCCACAACCATGTTTCACTGTGTCTGATACACTGGTTTTTCATTCTCTCTCCTGTTCATCTCCTTATATACCCTTCTGTTATTGCTATAAATCTGAAACTTGAACTCATTATTAAACTGGCTGCAGTAAATAGGACTGTTTTCCAGTCATCCATTGTGAAATGTTGTTATTTCTTAGCCCAACCCAAGCATTTGGCCTTTTTTTCCCCTACTTAGAAATGGCTTAGGAACAGCTTCTTGTCCTCCGTGGCCAATACAAGACAGCCTTCTTTTGACTGTTCCCTTGCTAACTGGAGTCTTGTGTTCTTTATATAGCATTTCTCTGTGATAAAGTTAATTTTCTATCTCTCAGGGAACTATGCTTGATGTTTTGAGACTTCTGGTCTGCCTGATTGTGCTTTGGATACAACCGTTTCTGTTTCTGCAGTGTTGCATGCACTTCCCCACCTTATAAACTTTTTGCCTAGCCATGATTTAACACTGACACCTCTAGTGGATGGAGCGCAAAAAAATATTGTCCAGACATATTACATGCAATGTAGTGCAACGAGTGCTTTAAAGAGGAGGAAATGGGGTGTTTTTTGCCACTTGTTTTTGATCTTATACTCCACTAGAATGATTTCTGTGATTAGTACAGCATTACAATTGTATTGGCTCATTATACAGTCTGTAGTAAAGAGTGATATTGATTATGTATGTGGTGCTAGAACAGGACTCAGGACACCATGAACCACAGCCACAATACTGTGTCCAGCTTCATTCACGCTGGCATCAACATGCACCTTGGTTGATCCAATCACATGTGGACATATGCTTTCTTTGTCCATGACGTCTGAAAATTTCAAATGCCAACAGAGACATATTACAGATACGTAAAACATATTTGGTTATTTGGTTTGCATGGAACACACCAAGGAATACATCTAGTCAGTTTTGTTTTAATTTCTTCCTCCTTTTTTTTTATCTTCCGGCAGACTAGGCAATGGAAGTGCATTGCTTCCACCCACTAGTTATAAAAAAAACAAACAAAAAAACCCATTGCATTTGGAATTGATATATTTATGTGTTTATTTTCATATAGAGAGGCAAGGTGGGGTCCAATCACAAGAGATCACTGAAAAAAGGTCTTATGAAAGATGCCATTGAATTTCAATATGGGAATTGTGGGACACAATCTTGCTGTCAATTCAGCTATATACAGTTGCAATCAGAAATATTCAACTCCCAAAGATTTTAAGGATTTATCAATTAAAGTTTTATCAAAGAGGAAGATTCTGCTTCGGATGACTTCTATATGAGTTGAGTGATACATAAAATCAACACAAAAATTGCATGATGTAGTATTTGCTTGTCAGCACTTTGTTAGAAGTTTTTAAAAAAAGGATGCGCCAGAAAGTACTGAAGTTGGGGGTTGAATAATACTGCACATGCACATGTTAAAGAGTTACATTTTTTATTTGAACTTTAAAGTTAAGTCAACTTCTGTTGTCAAAATAACTCGTATGTATCAATAAATATTTTTTTATTGCTTGAGTTTCTTTTGTCATTTATGCTCATTATCTTTCATCCACATCACTAAAAGGTCTTTTGAGGTGAGGGGATGGAATACTTCTGATTGCAACTGTATGCTCTGGCTGATTATTATATCTGAGAGAATATTGCTGCAACAAATATTGTCAAACCCTGAATGTATATGAACAAATTTTGCAAATCTTTTGGGACTTGTTGCCCAACTCAACACCTTAAACTTATTTCTCATTGTATACAACCTTTCCTCTAAACTTTAGTTTGTGGTTCATGTTAAGTTATATACAACAATTACATGGATGTGTCAAAGTGCCAAATGAAGACAATTTTACACAGAACATTTATTGATGTATATGTTGATCCTGATCTCCAAAATTCTTTTTTCACAAAAAAACCCCCTCAAAATTATCATCGGAATCAGAATCTGAATTCCATACAGAATGTCATTATTTTCAGTGTGCAATAGCTTTGAAACAGCATTTGGATGGTCACAGGGCTGTATTTTTTAGAATCTCAGAAAAACAATACAATATTCATTCATACATGCAAGGAGCCACATTAAAGTCTCTGGTTGAAATCAGTTAAGGTTGACAATACTGATCAATATAAAGGTGTAGTATTGATCAATTGTACAACAAATGTCTAATTAAATTCCATTTGAGTTGGATGACACAAACTAAAGATTACTGATTAAAATGGAGGGGGGAAAAAAAAAAAGTCTTGAACTCTAAAGTACAGATGGATCATCACATGGGACCTCTGACCCAGTGAGGAAACAGTCACACTATACTTTCTTGGGGACATTTGTGATGATGGGTTTGGGACGTGTCTTAAATATTAACTTCTGTTTGATGAGGGCAGACACAGAGTAAGACTTGGAGGCCGACCCTTGTTGGTCCGTATCCATGGGTACCTGCGTATCATCCTTGTTACTGTCATTGCCTACGGTAGCCTGCAAATGGTCGGAATGCTTGGTGAGGACAGCAAAGTGTTTCTCCAGTTTGACCCGTTTCCCATACAGAATATGATGCCCTACAATCAGCACAGGCACCCCCTGGTGGAGGAAGGAAGAAAAACAGTTAAGTAAAATGAGACTGAGGGAGAGATATGGCTGAACCTCTGGAGATATGTCACTATGCCATGAGGTGGCAACAACTTATATTGAGACTTAACAAAAGTTGTCAACAAAAGAAAGGTTGCTTCAAGTAGAACTACTACTGATTATTTTTTTTTATTACTGATTAATCTGACGTTTACTTTCTTGATTAATCATTTGGTCTATTAAATGTTAGTAAACAGTGAAAATTATCCATCAATGTGACATTTTTTAATTGCTTGTCTTGGCCAAAATCTAAAGATATTTAGTACTATCATGTAGAGAAACGCAGTAAATCCTGACTATTGAGCGGCTAGAAGCAGACTGTTTAGAATTTTTTGTTGAAAAATGACAAAATAAATGTAACAATCAAAATATTTGCCAAATTATTTTCTAATCATTAATTAATTAATTGAAGCTACAAACTCCTTACAAATTTAAGGGAAGTAACAAAGACAAGTAAAAATTACATACCCTTCATTTTATCAAAAGCACAAATTGAGGTGTAATATGTAAAGTGTATAAGTGCAAAAGTACATGTACACCATAAAGATGGGGGTTTATTTGGAGCACACAGAAAGATTAGATCTTTATATCTGGTGTTTTTAATGCTATTGCATATTCAAGGTCAAAAACAGATGAAGGAAGTGCTGACAAAATGAAGCTATTCTAATTATCTACCGGCGAGAAAATGGTGCATTCAAACATAGATACAGTACATGTACTCTCTGGTGCCAGGACAGTGGGTTCAGATTTTAGCGGTGAAAATAACATGTTGCATTGAAAAAAAAAAATAAATAAATAAATAAATAAATAAATAAATAAATGAATAAATAAATAAATATTTGTCACTGAATGAATGATGAAGTTAAAAGATTGGTAAGCTAGCTAATTTCGACATTGGCCATAGCTCTTTCCAAATAAACTGGTGCAGACAGTTTCTATATCATCATCAAGGGGGCATTTACAAGTAGTGTTGTCAACTTACTCCTGGTGAACACTGTCTACATCACCTGTGTGTGACCTCACCTGAACTTCTGTGGCCCGCATACATGTCCACACCACCAGCGTTGTCGTAGTAGCGCTGTTACTGCCAACCTTCTTTTTCTACACTGAGTTTGTCTTTGATATGGCCATCAATAATAATGATCACCATTGATGAACAGCCTGAGGGCCATAGCCTAAACTGAGTTTCAGCCTAGCCATAGTACACATGTAGCCTCCATTTTTTCAATTAAAACAGTGCAATTGCAAACAGTTTTGTTTTTTTAATATATTATTTTTCATGTCTGTAAAATATTCATTTATAGCTCAGACATTGAAAATATCGTGAACGCTGTCAGTTTTATGTATTGTTGCTAGTATGATATCGGTGTAACTAAACATCTTTTCTTTGTCTTTTCTGGCTGGGAAATTTGAACATTACACCTGAAAACTAGGCTAGCCATTGTAAGTCTAGATGACTACTTTCCATAGTAGAGTCCCCAGTATTGCCCCCCAAGAGTGAGGTCAGTTTTCCTTCTGCAGGCACACCTGTCAATGCTCTCATTCAAAAATCAGGGAGCTGAAACAGATGTGAATGAAATTATAACTCTCTCTCTGAGTGATTATTTTACAAGTAACTAAATGTGAAATCTTTAACCTCTGTGTAAGGTGATTATTCTCAGATGCCATGGTTATAAAATCATGATTTTAGCAGCAGAGAAGCAGCTTGGAAAAGGCTTAGGAGTGACTGCTGATTAACAAGTTGTCTTAATGAACGTTGTGGCTGTCACTTTAATTTTTTTTTCTTGTTTGATGAAAAAGAAAAACATGTAAATGACAGCAAATATATTGGGAATTCAGCTGTATTCAAATATTGTGTATGTTACCACAGAGAATAGGAGAAAAGCAAAAAGATAACAGGCAGTACAGCCAAATACTAGTTTTTGTCTTGTTTCTTGAAAGCTTAGATTTTATTTTATGCCTAAGTTTTATTTTTCAGAGCCAGTATAAGTGTTTCAATGCCAATGTATCTTTTTTCAGCCTTAAAGAGTAACTGCAATGTAACAACCTTACTTATACTCCTATGACCAGAGGTGTCAGAGGTTAAACAGGTTTATGCTTTTTTTTTTAACTCCAGATGTCAGTGTGGCTTTGCTTTTTCTCCATGAAAGATCTAGAGTCTTCAAAAAATACAGTTGGATCCAATAGCATTTGGATGGTGACACAAAATTTTTGTAGTTTCGCCTGTACACCTCCGTAGTGGATTTGAAACAATTCAAGGGGTTTAAAAAAATATCCCATTACCTCTTTAGGAATTACAGCCATTTTTATACATAGTATCTCATTTTCATAGGCTAAAAAGTCATTGGACAAGTGACATCATTTTCATTGCCATGTATTTCCTGTTCCTTCGTTATTTCAAGACAAATGAAGAAGATCAAAAGGTCTGGACTTAATTCCAAAGGCACCACATCAACGACAGTGTTATGTCATAGACATGTATGGCTCGCAATGAAACTGGGTCAAAGCAGATATTGATGATGGGACTGCTGATAGAAGCAGCAGAATAATTTCTAAAGTGTATAGGGCTATATTATCTACTCAGAGACAACCAAAAGCTTCTAATAAAAGTAATAAATAAAGCTTCTATTAATTGAAAACAGTCATAAGATGTGAAGGACCAAGTCAATAGACTTGGTTATCCTAAACATAATGCTGTGATCTAACCTCTTAATACAATTTTTTTCTTTTTAATCAAATAGTTCTTGGTTTAGCAAATACTCTACAAGCCAATCCACAGGGAAAAATAACTGGAGCACACCAAAAAAATAATTTTTTACTTGGTGTCTCCTTCTGAGAGTCACTAAACTTCTTTTGTCATTGTAGTTTTGAATGTAAATTATTTCTGCAATGATTTTTACTATGTCAATCCACTTAGCATCTAAAACTCAGACTGAAAAGCAAAAGTCTGCTCTTGAACTACATACTGGATTTTACCTCTTTGGTGTAGAGCAGGTCTCCCATCACATTTCCTGCCAAACCAGAGTTGTGTCTTGACACCATTTCCCCCTGCAGCTCCACCAGCAGCCATTCTGGAGGACTGCTGCCATCCATACTGCCTCTAAAGGAGTACGTACACACCTACATCAACTAAAATACTTAGAAAGACTTAACTGTAAAACTTAATATTGTTACAGTATCAAAAATGTAAGAAAGGGGACTAATAGCTCGCCCAAATATCCCCCATACTCAGTATATAGCAACAAATGCCACTGAAAGGTGTTAAATGTGGTATTGGTACAAGTGCAAAATACGTACAATATAAGAAAATGTTTAATGACGGCTAATAGCTACTTTCTAGTTAGGAATGTATCAGTTTTCACTAAGAAGCACAAGATAAATAAAATCTTAGCATTTACATTTGGTTCCCCTATTCCTCCCACAAACGTATTCTGTAAAAACAAACAAACAAACAAAACCAGCAGCGTTTAAGTTATTTTCATTTGTGTTAGCTTCTTAAAAACATTTTCCCTCTATTGTTTTCTAATATGATGCCGGGGCCTCCTCCAACAAAATAAATAGACAAATAAATAGGTAGCTTCCTATAAGTGCTGGAAATGTACATTTGCGATAACAGTAGGCTAAAGCGAAGTTAGTTCGCCTTCCTTACCTTATGATTATTTGAACCATTGTCCTGTCAAACATCGAAGACCTTCGTGAAACATTAACATTAATAAAACAGAAATGGACAATAATTTATCAATGCAGTCACACACATTGCTGACACAGCAGCTCTAATAACATCAACCAACACTATTTAGTCAGTGCTCATATTTCTATAGTATTTCCCGCCAGCTTTGTCACTGTGATGACGTATTTCCGTAGTGTGTCTGGGGGAATCACTACCGGTTCAAAGGTCGTCAACGTGGGTCTTGATGTTTTCTAGTTTGTGGATTTGCCAGCGGGGAAACTTTAGTGATCTTGAAGGCAACTAGGGGTAAATGCTGTTTTATGCTTATTGTTAATGCTGTTGAACTTAATTATTTTTTTTAAACAAAACACTCTGAATTGCATGTGTTTAACCTACGAGGTTTTGATTCCGCTAACGGACAGCATGTTTACAGGTAATCTCATACTGTCGCCTGCCCACCTTTGATAACCTGCCTGTCTGTGTTTTCCTTCATAGTGAAAATGGGCGAGTTCAAGGTACACCGTGTTCGGTTCTTCGACTACATGCCCAGTGCTATCAGAGCCATGGCGTTTAATAGCCGATCAGAGCGGCTGGCTCTGGCCCGGGCTGATGGAGGTGTGGAGATCTTCAAATTCGCTGACAATTACTTCCAAGAAAAGGTAACAACATAGAAGAATCCAGACATCCGCACACACGGTCCATTTGTGTCTGGTGTTCTAAAATCTTCTCCAGAATTCAGAGATTTTTTTTTATATCAATAACTGAATAGCAGTAATTTCATCAATAAAGTCCCATATGCAAGAAGCCTTCATTCTGTTTTTTGTGTTTTCTGGTTTAAGTAAGCTTTAGTTATGAGAGTTTAAAGAACGAGGAACATTAAAACTGAAAACTAATAAATGCGTATTAGGTAACATTTATTTCCTATTAAAGACTGCTCTTTCATACTACTTTAATTCAAGATACATTCTCCTTTACATGCACTTTCAAAGATAAGCAAGGAAATCCTGAACTGCTTAATTTGTCAGTGGGGTTTTGCATAACAGTGTCTTTCTACAAGAGATGGGTTGGTGGCTGTAAGGCAAATGCTTACAGCTGGAGGTAAGATGTGCAGATATAAACTCCAGATTTGTTTTGATTTCAATGCCCAGGTGATACCAGGACAGGACAGCAGAGCTATTGAGGCTCTGTGTTGGGTCGACCAGCGTCTCTTCAGTGCTGGTTTGAATGGAGAGATCACAGAATATGACTTGGAGAATCTGAGGCCCAGGTACACTGTGTCGGCCTATGGTGGGCCAACCTGGACCATCTGTAGCAACAACCAGGGAACAATGCTAGCGGTTAGTCAAGACCTTGGGGCTATTATATTTACCCTCTCTCCTATACCCACCTCTCTCCTATACACACATTTATCCACAAAGGCTGATCTTAAGCTTTGATTGTTAATTGACGGAATTTTTTCTGTGTCAGGTCGGTTGTGAGGACGGGACAGTGAAGATGTTTGAAATACTAGAGGAGAGGATTCGGTTTCAAAGAAACCTTGACAGGCAGAAAGGTAAGAGGAAAGGCAGATTCAGTGGAATTTTTGCTTTTCAGCTTGCAGTAACATTGATAAGTCCATCGATATCCATATCATTGCAGTTGCTTACCATCAATATGTGAGCTTTACATGCAATTGCACTTATGTGTCCAGCAACACACTTATTGTTTGAGCATCTTGATGTGACCAGTGTCCAACTTGTATTTTACTAGGTCGTATTATATCTCTGTCCTGGCATCCCTCTGGTACACTGATTGCTGCTGGCATGATGGACATGATTAGAATCTTTGATTTCGAGACAGGTAAGCAGGTGGAACTCACACTTAAAGTTATTTGCACAATTGACACAGAACCTGCAGTTAGTTCAAAGAATCAAATTGAACAGCAGATTGGGAATTTGGTGTCCATTTACTCCATGTTTTCCTTAAATATCTCTTAATGATATAATTGTGACCCATCTGGCTCTGCTTTTGTTTATCCTGACATCAGGCCATGCCATACACAGACTGCTGGTTGAGAGAGGTGTCGGGACATCCAAGAGCAAGGAGGTTGTGGTTTGGAGTGTTGTCTTCCTGTCTAACCACACCATCATTAGTGGTGATTCTGCAGGAAAGGTCCAGATCTGGGACGGAGTCACAGGAACGCTTATTAGGACTCACCTAGTTACTAAATGGGATGTTCTGGCTCTTTCTGTTTCACAGGTAAATGTGTAACCAATATTAGTATAATATTAGTACACATTACACAACTTCTAGGCACTTTAAGTATACAAACCATGTGAAAACAATGATTTAAAACTTTCTTAATAATCAACAGGATCAGAGCAGTCTGGTAGCTGGGACATCAGAGGGCAGTGTCATCCAGTTCCAATTCCTCTCCTCCACTGTGGGCCAGCAGGATACAGAGTGGGTCCGGACTAGGACTTTTAAAAACCACTCACATGATGTGAGGGCACTTGCCCACACTGACACTGCTGTGGTTTCTGGGGGTCAGTGTTAAATTAGTTGTTGTTTTTTTTTTTTTCATCTATCGATGGATGTAGAGGGATAGCTAGATACAGTGGTTGAAATGATGATGATAATAATAATTAGTACAGAATTTACTTAAGGATTCTATTACACTGTGTGGTTCTGAAAGTGTGGCAGTGAAATAGTGCCATCAGTCATTTTATACAGTATAGAATAATATAACCTTACAATCATGGGGATCAGTTACAGCTGTATTTTTTTGTTTGTTTATGTGGATGTCTGAGATTATAATGGCTCTGTCTGGACCAACAGTAAAGCAGTGTCCATAATTATGTGCTGCATTTTTTCAGTGAGACCATAATAGGGATAAGCAAAAGACCTGGCTCAACTTCTGCAATAATGCACTCTGATGTCATGCAAAGATACACTATTTTATTAGATATGTGCAAGTGCTTATCTCTGGTATCTGTATGTTATGATAAATGTCTGCTTTTAGCAGTGTGCAAAACACAGGAATATTTAACTATGCAATGAAATTATATAGTCATATTAAATGTAAAGTTGTCATATGACAAGATTATGATGATGATGATGATGTTTTGATGTTGGTTGTCCTGTCAGGCATGGACACCCAACTGGTGGTGCATCCCCTGCTGGACAAGGTGGAGAAGAACACTCGGGAGTCAGCACTGCGCAAAATAGCTTTCCCACATGTGAGTACATAATCAATACATTGTTACAAGAGTTCAAGAGGAATGTTTGGAAATGGGCTTAATCTTATTCTGTATTTCATATTATGGACTAGCCAACGAGCAGAGAAATATGAGCCTTTTTTTCATTAATTTAAAATGGAGTTTGTTATGATTTATTATACACCAATCAGCCACAACTTTAAAACCAGCAAGTGGTTTTAATGTTTACCACTTTCTGTTTTCCATGTAGAGAAATCTTGTTTGTTGTGCCAAGAAAGCAGGACTGTTGCTTTTCCAGTTCCCTGAACATTTAGAACTGTGGAGATTAGGGGAGAGTGATGGACAAGGTGAGGAAACACACAAGCATCCACAGAGATACATTATATTATTATGCAGCAATAAAAGTTATGTTTAAAACTAAAGGAGATCTAATCATCAGGAAAAACAGATAAAAAAAAGAGGCATCTCTATCTGAACAGTTGTTATAGTATTATGATTGTGCCAGTTTCTACTGTCTGTTAACAGGAGAACCTGGTGACAGTCTACCTTTGAAGAGCAAACCAGAGAAACTGATCCAGCTGAAGCGGAAGGTGTGTACCCATTGTGTAGAGTATTTGTTGTCACACACACAGTGTTTCTCCAACTTTAACAGTATATGTTCTTTTTTGTTCACTTCACATAAACCATTCCCTAACCCTGCTGCCTCTGGGGAACCTGTTTAGTTACATCTAGCTGTCTTCCCCATTTTTCATTAGAGAGTAGGGCTACAGACAAGACCAAAAAAATCTACTTTCTTATACTGTTGACCTTGTGTGATATGGTTGTCTTATAATATTACACAACAACAAACCTATTTAGAGATTCATCTCTTTTATTATTCAAAATTTAGACATTATTTCCAGACAATTCGTTTTCTAGAAGAACTGTATTAAGGTCACGTATGAGGTTACTTGACACAGTTGCCTTGGGGCGTTTTGTGTCTGTTTTTTGTTTTTTTGTTTTTTTAAATCTTTTAGCTTGGAGAATATTGTAACAGAAAGCTGACCATGTGTGCTGATTTCTGCAGGGAGAGGATCACATTTGCTGCAGTGCTTTGTCTCCATGTGGAGGCTGGATGGCATACTCTACCGTCTCCAATTTCCGTCTCTACAGATTACAGTACAACAACGACAACATCAGCATCACCAAGGTGCGCTCCTCAACTCTGATCCCTCGATTCCTTAATGTTCTTCTACCTGATTAGTTATTCACACAGCCCTCTCCATAAACTAAATAATATGTGTATGAGATCTCTAACTTAAGTAAACTTCTCGGGGGTCAGTATTCTTTACAGAAAAGCAGAAAAAAGTCAGTTTAGAGCATGACGTTAATGTAATACTATGTTCTTTTGTATGTGTTTGAGGATTGCGGTGTTACACTCTAATAGGATCTGTATGTACATAATGAATGAGGATCATCATTAAGCTCACCCCTGCTCTTCCTATCTGTCCCTCCTTCCAGGTTTCCAAAATACCCAAGAAACTTTGTTTGGCCCACCAGCTCTGCTTCTCCGCTAACTCCTCTAAACTCTTTGCTGCCTCCAGCCATTCTTCAGTCATTGTGCTTGCTGTCAACCAGACTGAGTGCAAATACATTCATACCCTCAAACCCAAGTCAGGCAAGTCTGAGTCAAGGGTTCTCACTACTCATGGGGTTTTCTGAAATATTGTGGAATTGTGAGCACTACATTTAGGGATGGGGTTTGATAGCATTTTATCCAATATGGATCCTATTACTAATCTGCTTATTGGATGCGAAGCCCTTCTCAGTCTTTTTAAGTAGTGTGTTTGGTTGCAAATAAAGATCATCTATTTCCCTCAGTATATAAACAAAGATATTAACTGTTTTTTGTTTAACTTGATATTTAAAAATTTAGCTTCTTCTAATCACATTAATAACACAATAATAATAGTTTAGATAATAATAATAGATAATAATAGTGACGATAAGCAAATTAATTTTGTTTGATATTACAGAATGACGGAAATAAAATTCACAAAATGAGTCATAAAAATTAAGGCCATAATAACATACAATCACTAAAACATACAACAATAAAAACACAAGCTACAAGATGAATTTTAAAGAGAAGACCAAAAACAGACTAAAAATATCGGCAACAAGGACCCCAAAAGATTCACATCAGAGAAAAGGCACTAGACATCTTAGGGTTAGACAATGGGCTGTTTGAACAGATGGGTCTTCATTTGCTTTAAAAGCTTCTACAGAGACTGCAGACCATATGCCTAATCGAAAAATGTTCCATAATGTTTGAATCACTACTTGAAAGGCACAGTCACCTTTGATTTCCCTGAAGACCTCAGAGACCAAATGATGTTATGGTGATGTCTCAGATGTACTCAGTTACCTGACCATGAAGGGCTCTATACGTGTACCTGAAAATTGATCCTAAAACTGATAGGGAGGCAATGTGAAGAATACAAAAATGATGAAATGTCATCCAGATGGATCTGGTTAACAGCCTAGCAGCTCCTTTCTGGACCAAGACAAGATAAAAGGGAATTACAGTTGTCCAACCAGGAGGATACAGAGACCTGACCTGACTGGACCTTTATGATTTTTCTCAGCCATAAAAGACAAGTAAGGATCAATGATTTAATATGGTAATCAAAATGCATATCATAATAAAAGATAACAAAGAGATTTCTTAAATTTGACTGTAGCTGAAGAGAGGGATCCAGTACTCAGATTGCAGGGAGCAGATGTACTCAGTTACCTGACCATGAAGGGCTCTATACGTGTACCTGAAAATTGATCCTAAAACTGATAGGGAGGCAATGTGAAGAATACAAAAATGATGAAATGTCATCCAGATGGATCTGGTTAACAGCCTAGCAGCTCCTTTCTGGACCATTTTTAGATGAGTCAGAGATGATTTGCCAAGACAAGATAAAAGGGAATTACAGTTGTCCAACCAGGAGGATACAGAGACCTGACCTGACTGGACCTTTATGATTTTTCTCAGCCATAAAAGACAAGTAAGGATCAATGATTTAATATGGTAATCAAAATGCATATCATAATAAAAGATAACAAAGAGATTTCTTAAATTTGACTGTAGCTGAAGAGAGGGATCCAGTACTCAGATTGCAGGGAGCAGTTTATAATTGAGATCAGGCATGGACCAATAGACTCAAAAGCCTTTTTAAGCAAAGATTTTGGTAAAATATCAACAGGACTGGATGAGGTTTTCATACTACATACCAGCTCAGTTGTGTCAATATTTAAAAAATGTGTAAAAACAAGATCCCAAGTATGCCCCTTAGTGTTGGTCTGCAATTAAAAAGTGGAGGAAACTCTAGTGCCTACCCTCCAACTCAGTAAACAGTTCCTCAAGACCACCGCAAGACCTCCACCCTGGTCCAGAGACCTTGGAGTGCAAATAAAAGTACAATCAGGCAGTCACAGTTCAATAACAAGGCCATAGTCCATAGTCCTCTAGCAAGTCTTGGTAAGAAACAGAAAATCCAGTGTTTTTGAAATGAATCAATCATTCAATAGAAAGGATTTATTTAAAATGCAGCCAGCACTCAACAGTGCAACCCGGTGGGTCACAGACCCATTGATAACAACAGGCTGGTCAAAGGGGCGCAGTAATGCTTTCTTCTGCTGTCATTCTTACCAACGTGAAAAAGGACCCTGGCAAAGTCAGGATTGGAATTTAAAATATCTGGGATTTTATCAACACTGTCTTATACAGTATTACCTTGGAAGCAGAGACTGTACTCTGCTGACTCTCACATATGATGATTGAGTCATCAACAATGAGAGTTGAAGAGGGAGACAGCACCTGCTCATGTGGTCTGTGGGAGTGGACAGAAGTTTGCAGTTCCCCGAACTGGATGCTATCTCAGTATAGTGGCAGGTTGAAGCCCGGTGCTGTGACCTCCTATCAGTGGACAGCAACTGGTCCTGGCAGGACAGCTAGCTTTCCCTCCAAGGCCGCCAGACAAAGAGAGACAACTTGGAATGGAGATTGAGCTGCACCATTATTCCCATTGCAATGCAGATGTGCAGATGTGAAACTGGCTGGAGACCAAATTTGGGGTTTTGATATTTGAGGTAGGAAAGTTAGAAAAGACCCGCTAGCTCGCTTCCAGTGGAGGGAAATTTTCACCAAGGATGTTAAAAAATTCAAAACAGAAGGGAAATTCTCCCCTTCTTTGACGTGTTTAAGCTAAAATGGGGTGTGAAGATGATCTTTGATACTGGAAGAAATCAAATGTTCTTTCAATGAAAGCACTTTAACTTAACAAGACCCTAGTAAGATCTAGTCAGACAAAGCGATACTACATACAAGGTTTTTAAAAGATGCTGATGATAGTTGAAAGTCTGCTTGTTACATTTTTATGAGATGCTGAGTCTTCTTCCATATGTAAAAGACGAACAGCTTTGTGAAAGCATTTCGATTGAACCTGACCGAAATGATAAACTGCCAATGACAGTTGAAACGTTAGACATTTAGTCAACAAAAACATATATACGCACACATACATATATACACACACTAACTAACCTATCATCCTGCAGCTTTCTATATTTACGGTGTATAACTACTCTGTGTTTGATGTCCAGGGTCCGGACAGCCAGTCCACTTGCTGTTTGCCAGTGAGGATGGCAAGTGGCTTGCTACAGCAAACACAGATTGTGAAATTCATGTCTACAACCTTGACAAGCTGAAGGTTAGTTAGAAATCTGATTTTTCTCCTTTGTTTTTGTCATTTTTTGTTTGGCTACAGTTCAAATTTTACCCATACAAAACTATCATCAGTTAACACCTAATGTCTCCTTATGTTTGCAGCTTCATTGTACAGTTCCAGTGTACAGCTCCTGTCCCACTGCCATAGCCATCCATCCAAAGACTAGCAACCTCGTCATGGTACATGCTGACCAGCAGGTAAATGGTGCATCAGATTTTGTCCAACTCTGTGTTCTAATAAAAGCATTTATTGTCGTCGCCATCACCATCACCATCACCACAACCACCAATTAAATACCTGCCTGTTCTGCTTGCAAGAATGAAAGAAAAACACATCAAATTTTTCAAAGATTACCTGAGATGGATAAGCTCTACAGATTTATTTAATTTTTTGTTTTCTTGTGTGTGCGTGTGTGTGTGTGTGTGTGTGTGTGTGTGTGTGCGTGTGTGTGTGTGTGTGTGTGTGTGTGTGTGTGTGTGTGTGTGTGTGTGTGTGTGTGTGTGTGTGTGTGCGCGCGCGCAGATCTTTGAATACTCCCTGGTGCAGAAGGAGTACACAGATTGGAGTAGGAAGCTACAGAAACAAGGACTGCACTCTCTGTGGTTGGAGAGGGACACACCGGTCACCCACGTCACCTTCAATCCTAAAAACCCAGCTCACATCATTCTGCATGACATGTTCATGTTCTGCATCATTGACCAGAGTCTGGTATGTGAGCATTTACACAGCCCAAGCAAGTTCTTTAAGAGCCCCGTTCTAATACTGTGTAGGACCTCACTTTGCTCTCAAAACACCCTCAGTTCTTTGTGGCCTGGATTCCACAAGATGGTGAAAACATTCCTTTGGGATTCTGGGCCATGTTGACATGATTGCATCACATAATTTCTGCAAATTTGTCAGCTGCATCATGTTCATTCATTATCTCCTGTTCTACCACAACTTTTGAGAGAACTTTTGCTTTGTGACATAGTGTATTAACATGCTGGAAGTAGCCATTAGAAGATGGTAAATTGTGTCTATAAAGGGATATACATGGTCTGCAAAATTACTAGGCTGTGGCATTCAAATGATGACTGATTGGTGTTAAGGGGCTCAAAATGCCAAGAAAATATTTCCCGCTCCATTACACTACCACAATCAGCTTGGACTGTTGACAGCGGGGCAGGTTGGATCCATGGATTCATGCATGCTTAGCTGAAAGCAAGATTCGTTAGACCAGGCTCTTCAAGTCTTCACTGTTCAGTTGTGGCGAACCTGTCCCCACTGCAGCCTCCGATTTTTGTTCTTACCTGACAGGAGTGGAATCTGAAATGGTCTTTGCTATTGTAGCCCATCCACCTTAAGGGTAGACGTGAAGTGCATTCTGAGATGTCATCTACACACCACAGTTTGAGAGTGGTTATCTGAATTACCTTTACATTTCTGTCAGCTAAAACCAGTCTGACCATTCTCCTCTGACCTCTCTCATAAACAAAGTGTTTCCGTCCACATAACTGCTTTATACTGGAGGCTTTCTGCTTCTACTCCATTCTGAGTAAAAACTCTAGAAACTGTTGTGTGAAAATCCCAGGAGATCAGCAGTTTCAGGAATGCCAGCCCATCTGGCACCAACAAGCATACAGTGGTTACTGAGTTCAAATTTTTCCCCATTGTGGTTTGATGTGAACACTAACTGAAGCTCCTGACCTGTAAATACATGATTTAATGCAATGCACTGTTGCCACACAATTAGCTGATTGGACAATGAGCGTGTGTGTCATTTAAACTGATGCTTTTCCACCATGTTGATACAAAGCCTACAAAACTAATGATTACAGTTGTTTTATCATTGCCATGTGTGTTTTTTTTGTTTGTTTGTTTTTGTTTTTAAAGGATTGTGATGGGGGATTAGATAACACTATAGCTGTATTTTTGTCCTGTGTTTCCACATGCAGCCCCTCCCTGAAGCAAAGACTCTGCTCTACAATCAGATGACACTGAGGAGTGTTCCTGAGCCAGAGAGGATTAGACACATTCACGCCTTTAAGATCTACAAGAATTTCCAGGTAACATCATCATATTAAAAACAGTGAAGCTTATGATGATGCTTATATACACTGCTGCACTGCTTCTAAATCAGGTCCAGACTCAACACAGCTGTGCATTAAAAAAGTGCAGGAGGTTACATTGGTGAGGGTGTGTTGTTTAAAAAAACAAAAAAACAAAAACAAAACAAAAAAACTGGTGAGACAAGGAAATATGATCCATATTTGAGTAGTTTTTCAAGGGATTATCAGTCACCAAAAAACTGCACTACAGTTTGTAATACTCACAGAAACGATTTTACAGCTCTTAAAAATTATCATGGTGGTAAGTATTTGCACAAAGTAGATTCACATTACAAGGCAATTAGCAAGGATGTGCGCTTGTATATAGTTGATTGGCCAACGCAGCACCTTCTAGGATGATGATCATGTGGGTTTGCTGCCACATTTGAGCCAAGTTCCACTTCTCAGCCTCATGACCCTGCATTGTGTTATCAGAGCTTCTTGCCCTGACAACTATTTGAACACCAATTCATTACAATTCTGTGTTTTACAGTAACTCTTTCTGTGTCTAAATGTTGTTTTTAAAGGAGCAACATTATTTTAAAACACATGAATGTATGCAGAGTTCTGAGGATGAATTGTTTATCACCTTCATAAAGCTGAACATGTCCCGTCTCAGAAAGAGTTGTTAATAGTATTACAAATTGTCATGGATCAATAGCAAATTCCCCCAATCTAAACATAACAATGTGCTTTTAGTCTAGTTTTTAATTTGACGAGGTAAGATAGCTACAGTATGTAAAGATGCACTATATTAAATTCCCATTTTGAGCTAGTAGACAATGTTAAGTCTAGACTTAGATATTTTTTGTACTAAAATAGTATATTTAAATTTCTCTTCAATTCTACTGATTTTTTTTTTTTTTTTTAAATGTCCTTTTGATCTGCCCCACAGCACCTCATGTGTGTTAACTTATTGGAGGACCATTCTCTGGTTGTGGTGGAACGCCCCCTGCTGGACATCATATCTCGGCTGCCCGCACCTATCCGGCAGAAGACATTTGCCACATAAATGAGATGAAGCAGTTTTTCTGAAGGTGTCTCAGCCCAAATGTTCATACCAGAGGAGAGGATTGTTACCTCATTGTGTTAATTAAGTTCAGCTCCAACAACCAAAATCATTTTCAATAAGAATTCATTAGTGACATTTTGTAAAAAAAAAAAAACAAAAAAAACCTATTTACTATCATTCTTGTGTGACTAAGAAGTGTTTGCTCTGTTTTCCTGTCTCAGAAAAAAGAATAGAACTTAATTTCATAAACCAGCTGCCAGCTTCTCACAATTTTGAGACACCTCTGAACCTGCTGGAAACTATAGTTAATTTGGTTTCACCCACAGGATGTTCTATATAAACAAGGATAGAGGTGTCTTGGTTATAGTTCAGCAATCTTTGTGTGTGTGTTTCTTTGTGAGTGAGTGATTGAGTGTGTGAGAGAGGGAGAGTGGGAGAGAGAGTCACTAACATGAACAAAACAATGCAATAATGAATACGGTCCCATTCTTCCTATGTCTGTAGGAGATGGTTGATGATTAAACACAAATCAGACTATATTCCTCAAAGCTGGCCTAATCAATGGGTCCCTCATTCACAGTTTGCTGGGTTATGACTTAATTTTTTAGGGTGAGCTCCAAACATGAAGTCAACCCTAGAAAAAAACATAAACATCATGTTTTCTGTTTCTGACAGTCCAAGCAGTCAGAAAGGTTCAAATGAGTTCAACTGTGACATGATGGAGTTTTGTCATTTGATCATTAAAATTTTTGGAATGTATTTGCATCATAGGTATAGGCTGTACTCACATGGATTGACACACATTATTTTAAATTGGATTACTATTTCGACTTAAGGGAATTATTTAAATAAGCTTGTGTATTGACTACTTTGCTGAAATTTTGACACACAGTTAAATCTGCTTAATCTTGAAATCATCACTGACAGTAAAACTGTATTCATTCATAGTCACAGTTCAAACATGAACAGTGGACCCTAATGTAGGACTAATTAAAACCCATTATCCATAATTCAAGAACACATGAAAGTACGCTTATGTCCTCATATCTACTCCATGAAGTACATGCTGGGAGGCTTTCAAACATGTATATTTCACTTGCAAAGCCTTTAATGGACAGACATCCTCCTATCTTAAAGAGCTCATATTACTTTAGTACCGCAGTAGAACACAGCACTCCCAAGATGAAGAGTTACTTGTGGTTCCTAGAGTCTCCACAAGCAGAATGGGGGGCAGAGCTTTCAGTTATCAGGCTCCTCTGCTGTGGAACCATCTTCCAGTTTGGGTCCGTGAGGCAGAAAACCACTCCATTTTTAAGAGTCTGCTTAAATCCTTCATTTTTGATAAAGCTTATAGTTAGGGCTGGCTCATGCTCAGCTTGAACCATCCCCCTGTTATACTGCTATAAGCCTAGATTGCCAGGGGATTTCCTAGGACTTTCCATTCTCTCCCTCTGTCACTTTTACTGCTTCTTTTGCTGCAGAGTTTGGATCTGACTGCAGACCATCTACTTCCCCCATGATACTGTGTGACACCCTCTGCTCTATTTATTGTTGTCACGATTATTATTATATTTAGTCTTATTAGTATAATTATTAGCCCAATTATTTTCTCCAACTAGTTTAATCTTTTGAACACAGGAGGATTGATTTGTTAATCCTGGATGAAGTTATCTTGGATAATATCTTGCTCTTATTTTGAAATAAAGGCAAAAAAAGTAAAGAGTTGTCCACAGCATGTTAGCCTTGATTAGTTAAGCCACATTTAAAGAACAAGACCCAGATAGAGGATTGATTTATTAATGTAGGATGAAGTTACACTGAATAACTCTGCTCTTATGTCTAAAGAAAGGAAACATGTACTGATCGTGTAATTCGGTGTGTAGGGAATCCACCCAGCATGTATTGCAGCAATAGATTATTGGACATTAGTCTCCTATGCATACTCCTGCATTACCAGTGTCAGTTCTACATTGTGCTACACAGTGTACACTAGTTCTGCATTTCCATCACTGATCAGCAATTGGATATTGCCAGTGAATGTAGGTAAATCATGAGAATTTGTGAAATTCTTCCCCATCACATCTGCAAATAATTATTAGATAACATTTTTAGTATTTAAATGATAAATCCCCATATTAATACCAATTGAAATGTCATGTTTTCTAGATCCATTGCGCTTTTGTTTCCATTGGTCAGAATCTTTGAGTGGAGTTAATGTCTCTTTGCTAACAGTATCTCACACTAAATTTGGTTTGATTCTTTTTTTAGTGCAAAAACTTGTATATTTTATGATTAATAAATATAGTTAACTTTAATATTAAAATTAAGTTGTGATCATTACACCAAAATTTATTAATTTCTCAATATTCTCATCTAAAATGTTAATTATAGCGGTACTTATCATTATAAATTTAAGAGAGCTACCTATTTTGACTGGACCAAAATCGACCAGAATCTATAGACACCAGTGATACTGGGACATTTGAACTTTTGTTTGATTGGTTATCCAGACTGGTATGTTCCTATACCAGCTTTGAATATAGAAACACAGTGACAATAGGTTTTCTTTACCTTCCAGCTTTTTTCTTTATTTTGCTTCAAAGAAGCTTAACTTTTCAAGTCTTTATCAGACTAAGTCCCACTGGAACAAAACCTACAAGATATCCAACATGAATAAATAAAGTCTTTCTCATTCATTCATGAGCATTCTAAGCCATTCAAATGCTCAAACATTTCACATGCAAAACAAAACAAATAAATACATATTAAATATTAATAACTGTTAAATTATTATTTTACAAAACTATACACTAGCTACCTTCCTCAGAGACAATCTGTTAATATGAACACAAGTACATGGTAAAATACCCAGTTTACATTAGCTGCATTATGCAGAGCTTTAAACAAGTCATAATAAAGAAGCAAACAGGGTCTACAAAGACCTACAAAACACATAGATGCATCAATTACAAGGTCATCATTATGACAATAAATAGGCCCATAAAACAGGCTGACATGACTTAGTTGAAACCTCTTAAATTATCCCTGAGGTAACAGCTGTATAGAAAGGTGTGGCACTGTGATGAGTTCAAGTTAATCTCCCATCAGCGAATATGTCGGACCAATGTCCCCTCTGAGCCAACGATCCACTGACCTATGTCTGTTCAACAAGCAAACTATGGGACTAGACACTAGTGAGGTAAGACTTTTTAGAGAACTTAGTGGATTTTAAAACAAACACAAAATGAAATGTAGTGTGCCAACATGACAGCAGGTCATGATGTTACCTCTAGAGGGAAGTAACTCTTGCACAGGTACAGCCCACAGCTACTTTCACTGTAACTGGCTTCAAATAGTATTTTTTTCCATCATCACAGAGCTCCCTTTCGAGAAACACCCTGCTCTGCCTTATGGGGACTGAGTTGTAGTCATGGCTCTCCACTGGGGGGTTGTTGTCCTGGATCAGAATGCATCCTGAACACAGACATTGAGCCTCAGCATAGGTGGGGGGAAAGTGATCCTTCTTGGATTTAAGTCTGGAAAGGAACAAGAAGACTCAGTGAGCATCTTATCCAAAGACATTCAGAAGATCTTAATGAAATACAACAGACATAATAAAACATGCTTTATTAAAAATGCTGATTCATAATCTGGCTTTTAGACATTAATAAATAAATCAAAATGAAATGTAATTATAGAGATACCAGTTTTTAACACACTTTGTATGTTCAGACATACATATTACATTAAAATATTTGGCAAACAGAACACAATTTAAGACTCATTGCAGTGTTCTGAACATAGAAAGTGACAAAGAATGTCCCTTACAGCGCATCTCTCCTCATCATGGCACGAGCTCAGAATGGATCATATTAAGGCTGAATTACCAATCAGACAAAGGAGGCAACTGACCCATGTCCCCATACCATCAGGAGCCCAAAAGTCCTGAGGGACCAGTGATGATTAATGGGAATGAAATGAAGAAACAACAAAGCTCTGCTGTACAAATGTACTTTAAAAAAAAAAAACAACTTTACTTATTGTGAAATATTAGTTTACCTCTTTAAATCATTTAAACTAGTTACTTAGATGGTATCATTTCAGGACTCTAGAGGAAAAATCTCTTTGCTGCAATTTGATACATCTCATTGTGGCAAGGGGCCCAAAAGACAGTTTTTTTGTAAGAGGTCACAAACCAAAAGCAATTGGGAAATACTAGTTACAACACATTTTTGATTTAACAATGCGTTGTATATTAATATAATTATAATTTATTAATTTTATGCATAAATCTCATTCTGAAAAAGAATTAGTAACTATTGCTGAAAGGTGTGGGTAACACCCTCTGAACTGTTGTGGAACATACATTTAAAATAGCATAAAATGGAAATACTTATGTACAAATACCTTACAACAATTATTTTCCACCACTGCCGCCCTGTACAGGAGCCATTGTCATAATCTAATTTCATCTCCTTTACTATTGCAGTTTTAGAGCACACTGATAAATAAATCTGTCTTAAATTAAACTACTACAAACTAACTGGCACACACAGGAAACCTGTCCAGTAGTACAAGCATTCTGGTTGATCTCTCAGAAAAATTATACAGCTCCCATTCATTGTGTGCTGTATCATGTAACTGAGACTTTGAGGTAGCAGAGTACATACACAATGCAAAGAGGGGACCAACAACTTGTTTTTTTTTCAGTTCCCCCCAAAATGATTAAACCAGCCATGGATCTTGTTTATGATCATCATATATGCTAGAATCTTTTTTTTTTTTAAACTAAAAAAAACTTAGGAGCCTCATTGGGACTTTAGAAGGCATAGAACAACACAAAGTAAACAGGAAACACAGGTTTTTCAATCAACGAAAAATAAGCAGTTAATGAAGAGCTACAGATTACAGATAGCAAGTTTCACTGAGTGAAGCAATTCAAGTCATTCCCAGCGGGTATGTGCCAACAAAGCTGCGGTCACTGGAAGTAGAAGGGACTTTCCCTGCTTAGGAGCCAAGGTGTGGCGCACAGACCCGCGTCATAGGCGCTAAGAACCTGGTGTGACTAAATCACGACTACTAACTAATACAGAGGTCATAAAGTACTTACATGTACGCAAATGCAACGCGAGACCCAGGTACATACTAATTTCCTGTTAATTTATCACTTCACCGAAGCTTTGTGGGGCTGAGTGATGCCTGATCTTTATGGCTGCACCATTCCATCATGTGCAAACATTCAGGTTGGCTCGGTTATTACTTTATAACGGATTTTCCGTAATTTCAACCTGATATATTTTGGCACAGCCTATTTCCAAACTTGAGGATATAATTTGAATTGTATTTTAGCAGTGCCCGTACGCAAAAGTGGGTTCTCACATCTTTTAAATTCACCTTAAAGTGGGATTCCTCGTGATATATATGGTGGGAATTTTAAAAATCACAGAGGAAGGGAGCAAAACTTCTTCCTTAGTTCAATATGCACTTCTGATCAATCATTGTGTGTTCAATACACCCGTCATCGATTAAGTACGGTGGCGGAGTCTGTAGGAAGCTGGTGGGTGGATGTTGGGCGCTCAAAGTGCACGATATCACGCCTTATACCTGGGATCGCCCCCAGAGTCCTGGCGGGGGTTTGGTGTAGGCACCAAAAGCAGAAGTGGTTAAGGTTTTGGAAAGAATATGTTTTAGATTGAATATAAATGAGCATGTTTTGTCTGTGTTTTACCAGACCGCAGTTTGCATGCCCTGGTCAGTTTTGAGATTTTGGACTATTTAGCTTCCGTAACATTACTTCTTTCAGACTAGTAGGAAGAAATCGTCCAAAATACACATTTAGGTGTTTATTTTTAGGTGTTTATAAGATCTATCTGCATCTATCTGCTTCTGTAGATTTCTCAGCTTTCTAAAGCAGCATGCTGACCCGCTGTACTCACAGGTGTCATTGTAAAGTTCTTTCTCTCCTGCGCAATGTCATTAGATTCTAATATGGTCATTTCCTTTGTATCGTCCACAATATCGTACAGAGTTGTTTCAACGTAAAATATATAGATTTTTACAAAGCAATCTCTACTTAAGTAGCAGTTAGGCTTACATGACAGCAACACTCAGGTTTTAGCCCTTTCTGTTTTATGAAGGTTTATACAGAGAGGATTGTTCATATGTCATTCGTAGCGTGATTTATTGCTTAATTTCTAAAAACGTTGCAAAAAATGTTTTTTGTTTTTTTTTTGTTTTTTTTTACAGCTGTTGCAAGTGTTGTCTGATTTATTGAGTGATAAAAAAAGGTGTTGACTCTAATTTATCCAAAACAAATTGAAACAAGAATTTTGGAACTGGCTGTATTCAGTGATGAGATTTTTTGTTTTTGAAATGTATGCAAATTTTCGCACATTTATTTTGATAAGTAGCACATTTAAATAATAAATTCAAGAAAACTTTTAACACAAAAAAGAATTATCTTAACGTAAATAATCACCTGGGGAAGTTTACAATATTTTCCATGTACCCTATTATTGTCTTAAGAAGTTTAAACAAGATCGAATATTTCGGTGGAAAACAAATAGGCTGCCTGTGAACGTTTTACTTATAGGTAAGGTTCAGTAGGCTATCAACGTATTTGCGACTTGCAAATACATAAATTAACACCACGTCATCATGATTAAAAACGTAATTCGA
The DNA here is from genome assembly GCA_016859345.1 of Istiophorus platypterus. NCBI lineage: Eukaryota > Metazoa > Chordata > Actinopteri > Istiophoriformes > Istiophoridae > Istiophorus > Istiophorus platypterus. The sequence goes on from CM029121.1 coordinate 675,241, forward strand.
TCGCTATTAGGTTTCTGCAAAGTATGCAGTTTAGTTGTATAGATACATACATTTTTGGAAACAATTCTCCTATTGCATCACCTTGCACGCTTTAGTAACGCAGGGCCTGACCCGAACACGTTTGGCCTTTTTATGGTTTGAAGTTCATCTCTTCGTATATGGCTCTAGAAGAGCCTCCCTTAAATCGTTCATTAAATTGATTCTGTCCTGTATTAGTCTCCATTAGGGCCCCAATTAAGCGGCTTAACCCTTTACAGCCGATGCTTCCGTTCATACAGCTTATTCTAAACTTCTTACATTTAGGTTTCTTTTATTTTAGCTTGGTACAAAATTTGTGAAAATGAGATTTAATGTAACTTACACATATCTCCAGGGGGACAGGGATCTGTCGCTGATGTGCTGAGGCGGCTTCTGCTGGTAAAGCGCCACTGGACAAGATGCAGGTGAGCCCACCGCCGCCGTGGGTGAAGGCTCCGGAGGCTGCGGGTAGTGGGTCCTTAGCTTCCTCTCTGCGGCCTCACGTAGCTCGTGCTCATCATAGCACCTGTGCACCTTGATCGTCAACACGGGCACGAGGAAAAGTGCGAACGTGATCACCTGTGGACGGGCAGACAGACAGCAACTGAAATGATGGGGAAACAAAGGCAAGCAAGTGTCAGCAGCTGCCCTGTCCTGTCTGTGTCTCACTCACCTGCTTCATGTCCATCCTCTGTCTCTCTCCGTTAACCGACTGTTAAGAAGGGGATCCGCTGTGCTTTTACTTGCCATCATGCTCACGTCCCCTTTTTATTGAACCGGTGTAGCCTACCTGGGAAAAACCAGCAGCATGAGGAAATGGAAACACAATCTAGTTCCTCGACTTCCTCTTTTCTTGGTGAAAGTATGAAAAAAATCTGTTAGCATAGGTAGGTGTGAGGGCTAGTCATGTCTAGTAGGAATGCATCAGAAAGAGCTCAGCCCAGGAATTTTCTACACACACACACACACACACACACACAGGCTGACAGCACACAGGAGAGATTCTGTCATACAAAATGTGTTGAAACTGGAGACTGCCTCGAAGAGAGCTTATGGTCTACTTAAAATTCCCTGGCTTTACTTTTGAACCAATGATACTATAACCATAACATCTACCTGAAAGTTACTCTCAAAATCTTTCATTGCCTTAATATGTATGTATTTATATGTAAGTGACTGTTTACTGTCCAAGACAGCTGCCATGTCAATTGATAGTCTGTGTAGGCGATATCAGGAGATTCCTTCCTACAGCTCTGTTTGAGACCATTCATGTTACAATTTTATTACTGGGCTGCATTTATTTGTTTTATGCCTTTGAGTGTAGGGTTAATTTTAAGGGGTTGGGGTAAGAAATGTAGTAGTTTAAGTTAGAGTAAATCTCCTGGGAATTAATGTAAATCAATGCAAGATTCCCTCTAGTGATGGGAACAAGTTTGCATGTACGGTTAGGTCCATAAAGATTTTGATGGTGTCACAATTTTCCTAATGTTGCTGCCATACACTACCACAATGGATTTGAAACAAAACCATCAAAATGTGACTAAAGTGTAGACTTATCTGCTTTAATTTGTTCAATTCAATTCAATTCAATTTTATCTATATAGAGCCATATCATAACAGACATTATCTCAGGGCACTTTTCATATGGAGCAGGTCTAGACCAGACTTGTTATAGTTATTATTTGCAGAGACCCTACATTTCCCCCATGAGCCGCACTTGGTGACAGCAGCAACAAAAAACTCTCTTTTAACAGGTAGAAACGTTGAACAGAACCCGGCTCATCGGGGGGGGGGTCTGCCTCAACTGGCTGGGTTGAGAGTAAAAAAGGGAGAGCGAGAGACGGGGGGCAGGAGGGAGGAGAGAGAGCATAGCATAATAATGGGACTAATAGCTATATATACTATAGTTATACTAACAGGGCTGATAATATTACTAATAGGACTAAAGGAAACGGTAACAGTAGCAATCATAATAATTAAAGCAGTGGGTGTGGATCAGGCTCTTGGGACAATAAGTGGACTGCAGCCATGGATCCAGACTCAGGAGCATCAGAAGCAAAAAAAAAACAACAATCTTGGATTAAAATCCTTTGCAGTGACTGCCTGAAGTCTGAAATCCATGAACATCACCAGATCTTGAATTTCCTCCCATGAGATGCTTTGCCAGGCCTTTACTGCAGCTGCCTTCAGTTGCTGATTGTTTGTGGGTCTTTCCGCCCTCAGTAAGTGAAAAGCATTCTCAGTTGGGTTGAGGTCAGGTGACCGAATTGGCCAATGGAAGAATATTACATTTAATTTGCATTGAGAAACTCGGCATTGAAATTTGTGCATCTTAACTAAACTTTGTTGCACTGTGCTCAGGTGAGATTTTAACACTGTATAAGCTCTTATGCTTTCATTTATAGGACTGTCAGTTTGGTATCATTCAACAGCTGAGTAGAAGGAAGAAGGTGAAATTTCTTGTCAGTGTCATGGATCCAGACTCAGGAGCATCAGAAAAAACCTGCAGTAAGTGACAGGAGGAAGAGGAGAGAGACGAGAAAGCACAAAACTGCAGGAGAAAGGAAGGACAGTTAGTAACGAGCGTTTTGAGATGTTCATGCAAACAGGAAGAGAGGAGGAGGCGGTGGAACGAAGAGCTTGGTGCATCAAGGGAAGTCTCCCAGCAGTCTAGGCCTATAGCATGTCATTGAATAACAAGGGAACAAGTCACACGTGGCCATGAAACTGATCAAATTTCAACTGTCCAATTACTGTTTAGCCTCTGAAAATGAGGGACTATGTTTAAAACTTGCTATAATTCCTAAATGGTTCGTATGAAATTATTTGTGAAATCATTAAATAAAAGCTGAAAGTGTATACCTCAATCACATCTTCATTCAGTCATTCAATCAAATCTATTGTTGTGCTGTACAGAGACAAAATCACATAAATTGTATCACTGCCCAAATACTTAACAGTAAATTAATAGGAACTAAATGAGAGTCCAAACTTAATATCTTGTATATCTTGTAAAGCACTGTTTGTACAGTTAGAATTGTTAAACCAGGCAGGAGTTTGCCATATAATATAACTGATTAGAAAATGTATTTTTGAATTCACTGTTCTTGGCAGGGAAAGCTATTATAAAGCTGTTTCAGTGAAACTGCTGACAACTACTGCTGGAAAAAAGGGTTGATGAGTGTTTAAGAGCGACCTAAAGCACTGAATGTGTGGCTCATAAAACTGAAACAATTACCTGAAAGTTGCTAAAATGCCCCATAGAGCTGTGATTTAGGGAATAACTCCCTGTGGGTTCATTACTACAACTGGCACCTCTCATGTGTATTTTCTTCTATTGTCAATTTAAAAAAAAACTACAAAAATGTTGATTAATGCAGCTTTAATACAGGATTTAAATAGAGAATTTTTTAGACCCACAGTATGTTGTAACTGCCAAATAAGAATAACAACATCATTTAAAGTCCAAAAAAATAAACTTTAACAAGTATCCCAAGTGGCAGAAATTTTCTTGCATGAACAGTATGACCTTTCCACTGAATATTAAGCTACCTTAGCTGTTGAGGCATCTTTTTGTCAAGGGAGCACTCAGTCACTGAACCATTAAAGAGAAAAAAATCCTAACCGGATTTATCCTCAAACACAGGAACCTCAGAAATAGCTGTAAAACCTGATATATACCTATGTAGTTACCCTTCCATTGCCCTTCACAAACTAACTTCAGCGATTTCTTCATCTAAACCAACCTGTCTCTTAGACCCATTCCAATTAGACTGCTTAAGGCTTACTTATGGGTCACAGAGTCTCCAAAAATAGAATGGGAGGCAGAGCATTCAGTTCTCAGGCTCTTCTACTGTGGGACCTCCTTAAATGTGGGTCCAATTCAGTCTTAATACCTTCATTTTTTACATAGCTTATAGTTTGGGCCGGCTCAGGCTCAGCTTGAACCATCCCCTAATTATGCTGCTATAGGCTTAGACTGGCAGGGGACTTCCTATGACTTTCCATTCTCTTTCCTTTCATTTTTTTTATTTCTCATCTCTCTCTTACTTGTCCTCTCCACCTGTGCATATTAATATCCCAACAATGATCATTACTAACTTTACTTCTTCTTTCTCCCATAGTTCTCTGCTTGTCTCTCTCCTCTCTCCTCCTGTAGCTTTCTCCACTTTTTCTGCCTCTGATGCTCCTGAGTCTCGATATGTGGCTGCAAACCATCTACTGCCCCATGAGCCTGTTCAACATCCACTGCTTCAAATGTTATTCATATAATTATTACAATTATTATTATTATATTTAGTCTCATTAGTTTTATTATTGGTTCTATTATTATAATTATTAGTTTTACAATCAGTCTCATTATTATAATACATCTTTACATGGTACTTGTACTGTGCTATGCTCTCACTCATCCCCCCTGCCTGCCCTCCCTCTCTCTCTCTATTTCTCTCTCAACCCAGTTGGTCGAGGCAGAAGGTCGCCCATCATAAGCCAGGTTCTGTTCAACGTTTCTACTGTTTAAAAGGGAATTTTTTGGTTGCAACTGTCGCCAATTGCTTGCTCACAGGGGAAATGTTGGGTCTCTAAATAATAACTATAAAGAGTACAGTCTAGACTGGCTCTATATGAAGAGTGACCTGAAATGAACCTCTGATATGATATAACACTACATAAATAAAATTGAATTGAATTGAATTAAGTATTGAATAACAAGTCTACAAAGTTAGACAACAAAAGGTAATGTTGAAATGTCCTGCTTTAAATGAGTTTGTAGGTTAAGTGAGTTTGCTACAAGAAAGAAAAGTTGCCAACTGTTTCTTGTGATGTGGCCATCACTGTGTGTGTATTTCTGTGTGTGTGGATTGGGGCATTTTGTCAGTATGATGGTCTATCTGTTAAGAGAGGGGAATGTCCTTTTATCAACATGAGTGTGTTGGGGGCATTTGCAGTTAGCTTTCCACTGGTCAGTCCCCTTGGAGTTCAATCAACAGTATGAAGCCTCTGCAGACATAAACACCAATGTCTTTGTGTATGTATGCAGAGCAGGGACCTCTGGGACACAGTATTTGGCAGCACAAATGGGCAATTACTAGTCAGAAGAGTAAAAGAGCACTGATATAACTGTCCTTGATAGCTCAATAATACATAAAAGCTACAATCACCTTGCATTTTATTAGGAACACACACCTGTACAGCTGCTTATTCATGCAATTATCCAATCAGCCAATCATGTGGCACCACTGAATACATACAAATACAATCATGCAAATACAGGTCAGCCTGGTCTGATGAACTTGGCTTGAATTTGCAAACCCTATGTGCCTTGTGTCAACAGTCCAGGTTGGTGATGGTGGTGTAATGGTGCGGAGGATGTTTCCTTGGCAAACTTTTGGTACCTTAATACCAGTCAATCATTTTATGATTGCTACACCCTATCCAAGTATAATTGTTGACCATGTACATCCCTTTATGGCAACAGTTTATCCATCTTCTAATGGCTACTTCCATCATGCACCATGCCACAAAGCAGAAGTTATCTCAAACTGTGTTCTTTAATAGCCTCCCCACTGACCAGATCTGAATTCAATAGAAAACCTTTGGGATGTGGTAAATCAGGAGATTGGCAGTATGAATTTGTAGCTGACAAATCTACTGAAGTTATATGATGCAGTCATTTTAACATTAACTGAATTTCTAAGGCCAGGATTCTTGTGGAATCCTGGCCAAGAAGAAAAAGAGACCTACACAGTATTAGTATGGCATTCCACACAAAAAGTGCTTAGTGAGTGTATGTGGCCAATATCTAATACTGAATGGAATGGAGACTGCTGTCTAGAAACAAACTGAATAAAGACATGTAGCAAGACAATCTCCCTGCAGAAGGTGACTATATCCCTCATGCACATGTTTATCACAACTTGAAAAGTATATTTAGGCATCATGTCATTATAAGTTTCTTTCTAGTCTGTATATCATAGCTCAGCTGCCTGATTGTCCCTTTTTGGGAGTGTCTATTACATCTCTTTAAAATACCAAGTAAATTTAAGTAATACTTTTGGAACTTTAGCGTTATTGTAGCCTCAAAGGGCAAGACCTTTAAAGTTCATACTTTCTATTAAATAATTAGGGATTGTTCTACCTTGTGTTTCTGTTTAGCCTATTTTCCTCTTCAGCGGTTCCATAACTGTTTTAAGTTTTCCCCTTTAACTAACAGCAAGTACTTGTCTCGATCATGAGTGCAGAGCAAGATAAAAATTGACCCGCTGCAGATGGATCGAATCACAGTTCACTCAAGTCTGGTGACATAAGCAAGCGAATAGCAGCAACAGCACAAACAATAACTTCACAATATTGTAACAGCAAGAGTTTAACACACACTAAATACTAGCATCTGCCCAGAGCTATAAGCCTCTCACCCATTTACAGGTGAAGCGGTGTGTTTAATTCGTCCTCGGTGTCCTCTGTGCAGGCAAGGTGGTGTTGATTAGTGGCTACCAGCGGCTAACGTGTCTTCTCGGTGAGATGGCCAGTCTTTGGCGAGGCAATCTAATTCTGGCTCACAGCGGGGAATTAGTGAGTCGACTTTAAAAGAAACAAGGTCTGTGTTACCCTTCTTCTTGAAACGGGTAGGACTTGTAAACTACCAGATTTCGCATCTGCGGGCATCTGGGCAAAAGGGTCAATCCATGGTCTCAAATCTGGCTGAACTGTGTTTTCTCAACACACAGTGGGAGAGTGGAGATCAGCTCGACCAGCGAGGGAAATCCGTAGGCCTGATAGTTAATCATGTACACAGGAACTCCTAACTATGACTACAGCGTTTGCCACGTGGGACGGGGTCTAGTCTTAGGAGCAACTATTGTTGCTACTTCTATCGGCGAGGAGTTCATTGTTTGTAGCGAAAGTCCAAGCCAGAAGCGTGAGTTTCAGGAGTTTCTGTGTTAATATAACTTTACAGTTCAGGACTGACCGTGATGGGTTTTACCCAGTGGGAGCCATGGATTTTGGGGGAGCGCTGCTGATCAGCTGACGCTACATGTGTTGGGGGGTCGCTCATCTCGTTGGCTGGTCAGCTGAGACCACGTGTTGGGGGTTGCTCAGCTGAGTACATTGTCTTTCTCAGCTAGCAACACATGATCTTTAGCTTAGTTTCAGGTTCAGGTGTGCATGTAGGCCTTCTTTTTTTCTAAAGTCTGTTGGTGAGGCACAACACCCCTGTGCATAGGATGTCTCAACAGCTAAGGTAGTCTCATATTCATACAAGCGTCTGCCATCCTTGTTAATATTCATTATTTTAGACTTTAAATGTTGTTCTTGTTTGACAGTTATAACATGGTGTAGATTTAATTAATTCTTTATTTGAATCCTTGTTTGTTTTAAAGCTACACTACTGTACTGTACTTTTGTGAAGATTCTCAGTCATCATGGTCATGGTACTTCTAAATGCATTAGGAAGGTAACTGTACTTGTTGAGGTGCTTTTTTTGCGATTAGATTTTTATTGAAATTCAACAGTTCATACAATATAAAGAAAAAGATGTTCATGAAATACAAACCTACAGAAACATGAAATTGTTATTCTTTCAGTAAACACACACAAGGCCCAAAGACATTAAAACATGTCAAGTGATGCAGTAGACCACATAGTAATTCTACTGAAAATCCAAATAATAATAACAAAAAGGAATGAATAAAGTGGGGAGAGAGAACACAAAAAAGAGGGAAAAAGAAAAGAAAAACACATCGCAGAGTAAACATACACAAAGTACATATGTAAACGCAAACACATTAACATATACAAAACAAGGGGAACTAAAAATCTCAGCACACGAAATTGGGAGGGCTAAAGGCAATATTTGACCTTACAGCATGTCAAGAAATCAACGTTACAGCGCTAAGCATTTAACGAGGTCTCACAGGCCCCATTAATTTGAACTGTTGAGAGCTCTATTTATATTACATCCAAAAAGGAGACGGCCGAGGAGAATGAGTTTGCTTCCAGTGGGTTGAAAACATTTTCTTGGCAGCTCAGCAAAAGCAGCTGTCCAGCTAAAATGACATACTTTTTGATTTTGGAAGGATTAAGGGGTTGAGAAGTCAATTAGAATCAAAGCACATATAATTACGTGCATTGTTTCGTGTATCTGATTAGCTAGCTTGGAAGCAACATTGTTCCAGAATTCTGTTATGGTAGGGCAGTCTCAAAACATATAAAGAAATGTGCCCTTAGCTTTTATTAAACAAAGGTTACAAAATAGATCCTTGAAGATTTTCATGAGATGCAGTTTGACAGGGGTAGGTTATGTTCTGTTTAAAAAGTTAAACTGAATATGCCGATGATCTGGGTTGCGAGATGCATCATGGATGCTGGACCACGCCCTTTCCACTGGAACTTTGCCACATCTATCACAAGTAAAAACTAGAAAAGTTTGGACACCATATCCTTGTTTTTAGCCTGCCTAGAAATGATTTCGTGAACTAGCTGATTTGGTAATTGGCATTGTCAGGAGATACCATATGCCCTAAGTGCTGACCTCAACTGTAAGTAAAAGAGAAAAAGAGGAACTAGGCAGATTGAAATGATCTTTGATATCAGAAAGAGAGAGTAATCGAGGAGGTATAAAGATATCTTTTCGATAACGCTATAATCCACTGGGACACTGTAATAGGTCTCCTACTGATCAGAAGTGCTCTATTATTGGGGAAAAATTGGGCCACTTACAGGAGAGTTGGCAATATGCTTCAGATATCTCCATGTTTCTATGAGATGAGAGATAATGGGGCCAAAATGCAGCTGACATTGTTTTTTAGAAATGTTAAAAAAAAGAACATCTTGGAGAGTCCAAGGAATTATTTTGTCCTGTAACATATACCAAGAAACTGGGATGTGTTGATCAAACCAGGAGAGCAGGGGCCTGAGGACAAACAAACAAAAATAAAGTTTAAAATCGTTAACAGCCACACCACCATCCTCCCTTCTACTCTGCATAGTGGACATTTTCAAGTGTGGCCACTTTCCTTTCCAAACAAATTTAGAAACTGCAGATTGAAGCTTGTTCTAGTAGTCCAATGTAGGAAGAAGAGGGATCATGGAACTAACAAAATTGATCCTGCACAGGATACTGAATTTTATAATAGAAATATATGGTTGAATAGAAATGGGAAGACCAATCCATTGGTCCATATCCCTCAGGAGTTGGTTTAGATCAAGGAAATATTTATGTTTAAGACTTTGGTTAAAAAGGGAAAGTCTCTAAATATTTGAATTGTTGACCTTTGGAATGTTAATTGGGCGGACTAATGTTTTGGTTGAGTAAGTTAGGTTTAAACCTGACATACTTCCATATTCCTCACAGATGGACAGATGCAGACTGGCCAGGCTTTTCTAAAACCACCAACTCATCGTCAGCATCTAAACTCAGGTAATGTCGTGTGTTGGACCATGTTGGATTGGTGAATCGCCAGAGCTAGGGGCTCCTGGGGTATGAATACCCAGGACAAATGGACGGCCTTGACACAGTGACCTGGAGACAGAAAACTACCAGGAGTAAGGTTGAGCGTATAGTGCCTGTGCTTAAGGGTTTGAATATAGAACTTTAATCATCCAAATAAAAGGGCTGCTAAAACTCATAACTTACAATCCAGACAAATGATCACTCCATCCGGTCAAAGGCTTTTGTGGCATCAAGGGAAAGTAATGACATTGGTGTCTTACTGTCAGTCGCAGCTTCAGTGATGCTAATGATATAAAGCCTGTCTGATCAGAACTGACTAATGATGGTATGTAGTGCTTGAGACAGTGGGCAAGATCTTTAAAATCAAAAGTTAAGACTTAGAGGTAAGTAACTAGTAATCATTTGGATCCTTGTCTTTTTTTCTAAAAGCAAGGAGATGAGGGCAATATTAACATCCCTTGAGAATCTGCCTCTTTCAATACAGAAAGCAATCATATCAGGAAGAAATGGACCCAGCTTTTCCCAAAAAGGTACATAGAATTCGAGGGGATACCGTCAATGCCTGGTGATTTACCTCAATGCATGTTTGAAGCTGCTTCTCTCAACTCCTTTAAGGTGATCAGTTTATCCAAATTAGTTGAATCTGGTCTTGAAAGCTCGGACAAGTGTAGCTGATTTAGATTTTGTCTGGTAGACCCAATGATTTATATGGTGTTTGAAGGTGAAATGCCTTCAAGCAGCTCAAGCAAGTCTAGTTGCCTTCATAAGCACTTAAAAACTAATCAATATTATCATAGATTTTTTAAAAAAATGAACAATAGAAAAAAGGCAGAGTTTTACAGTTGTAGTGTTGAACCACAGGGAATCATCACCTTATCTAAAGCGTTATAGCATTTTCCAGCTCATTTTAGTTTTATGCGCCTCACATTCAGTTTTAGTTTGCTCTCACATGTTCAACAACCTAATTTCCAGCAACAGCAGCTCTAATTACCCACTGTAAGACTGGGAGTGATGCTGTGCTTCCAACAGTGAATCCACAAATACTTTTTCATTTTTTCTTATTAGCTTAACTGCCTTATGTAAATTTTTTGGATATTCATTTACTCATCCATGAAGTTGCACATGAAAAGCGAGTAAATGCTGTTCAGATTATTATCGAGGCTGTTTTCCTCTCTGCCTTGGTCACCCTACAAAGGGAAAACCTGTTCTCATAGGCTGATTTAATATGAGAAAGGTCTCCTAAAAAAAAACGCTTTTACAGTGTTTCATAGTTCATTGTTGTTACTGAACAAATTTGTATGAGGAATGTGTTGTCACTACTTCACCAGCCAACTAGATACTGAAGTAACAAAGAACAAACTGTGAAATTCCCTTGATTGAGGCCCAGTGCCAGGAGACGTTGAAATAAAGGCTTTTCCAGTTACGTCAGCTAATGATGCCAAGTTGTTTTTCCACTGAACAAATATAACAGGCCTAAGTTACTAAGTATTATGTAAAGTCACGTCAATTGAACTGTTACAGCCCAAAATCCTGAGTTTGCCTCAAAAGTTTTTACAATCCGTTTAGTATAAGACATGCTCTAAATGCTGATCATTAGTTCAGGTACGGACTTACACATGTCCTAATTTGATTAAAAATTAAAATAATTCATATAGAATATGGTCAAAATATTTGACCTAACACAAAATGCTTTTTAAATAATGATGTCACTTTTGATGATTTCAATTAATTTCATAAAAAGAATACAATATACATCAAATTACGAAACATTATGACGATAACATCAGACTAAATAACTAAATAGGAAAGTCTACAGATACAGAAAAGAAGATAGATTCAAGGATACCATTCACACAGAGGGAGAGAGACAAGACCTGACGCTGGGTCTCCAAGAGGATGAAGATCCAGATCTGAGACATCTGGTGTAAGGTACTGACAGCTAAAGACTGTAGGAAGGAGAGCGGTCCTGTGGTACTGCAAACAGAGAGCAAGGGAAGGGGAACCTGTACTATGAGGACAGAAGGAGAAAGACAGAGTAGACATGCAGCTGGGATGCCCATGTGCGCATGGCTGTTGGATGGTAAACAAACAGAGGGATAGAGATATAATGCTAAGTACTTTTTTCAGATAATACTAAGGTGTTTTTACTTAAGTTATATTGAATCAATGAATTTTACTTGCAATGGAGTATTTTTACATTGTTGTATTGATACTTTTATTTCCGACAATCAAACTACAATCCAAGACAATACATTTATAATTCACTTAATGCCCTGTGTGAATCCACTGATTGGGGAGATTCTATTGAAATCAGTCTATTCTAGTTCAAAGTTTTATATAATTATGAAGGGCCATTTTTAGCTTTTAAACATAAGTGACTTAAACTTATTAGTTCATTTGTTTTGTTTTGCATCTCTAGGTTACCACAAAGGTGAAAAAGGAACATCATTCATTTAAACATCATGACACATTATTAGGGCTTACAACTGTGTTATATCATTCTAAAAAAGTACTTATTACCTGAACATGGATGCTAATTCTTAAGCTTAACTTTACCTTGCTAAAACTTTACGTTAGTGCTATGGTTACCAATGCAACTCCACAATATCTTGTTACCTTCCACATGAAATAGTCTTCTAGCTTTTACAGCTGTTTTTTCAGTCATTTCCATGTTGTGAAAAACCTATGGAAATTTCTGATTACCTCAGGTACATTTTCATTTGTTCCTCCACTCCACATGATGGACTGAACCTTGACCCTTGAAGTTGAAGATTAAACTTTCTTTTCAACATTTTAAACAAGATCAGTGTATTCTTTTTGTTTTGTATAATTTTAGAGTGAAAAAAGGAAAGAAGTTCGGTCAAAATATTTGGGCACCCCAAGATATTTGAGCTCTCAGATAACTTATACCCATTTGTCAGACCATAATTAACTTGTTAGGGCTATGGCTTGTTCACAGTTAGTTAGGAAAGGCCAAATGAAACAAACTGATGCAGACTCCTCAAAGTCTGTCCCAACAATCAGCAGCATGGGCTCCTCTCAGCAGCTTCCTATCACGCTGATAATTAAAATAATTCTAACCACAAAGTAGGAGAAGGCTACAAGAGGATAGCAAAACATTCTCAGGAAACCTTTTCCTAAGTTCATAATTTAATGAAGAAATGGCAGTTACAGGACAGGAACAGTGGAGGTCAAGTTGAGGTCTTGAAGACCAAGAAAACTTTGAGAGAACTGTCTGTAAAACTTCTCAAAAGGCAATCAGAGCCCTGTTTGACTGCAAGAGACCTTCAGGTAGATTTTAGCAGACTCTGGAGTAGAGGTGCACTGTTCTTCTAAACAAGCCTGATTTTGTAAACACGTCCTGTGGATTGATTAAATTTTAACATCTTTTTGGCAATGAACCACAGAAAAGGGGCACTGAATTTCATGAATAGAAAGGCTCTCCAACTGGGGGGGATCAATCGCGCTTGGGACTTGTGTTACATTTCAGTGGTAGAGTATAGAATGGATTCAATTAAATATGAGCGAATTCTGGGAGCATACATCAAACTATTTGTAAAAAGCTGAAGATGAAGAGGATAGTTTCTAAATCAGGACAATGATCCTAAACACACCTCAAAATCCACATTAGACCTCGAGGCTTAAGATGAAGGTTTTGCCATGACCCTCACAGTCCCCTGACCTTAACATCAGTGATAGTTCTCAAAAGAGCAGAGAACGTAAGACGACCCAAGAATCTCACAGAACTAGAAGCCTTAAGCAGGAAGACTGGGTTAAAATCCACCAAAGACTCTTGTCTGTTACAAAGCCTTTACAAGCTATACTTGTCAAAGGGTATATTACTAAGTACTAACCATGCCAGGTGCCCCAACTTTTGTTCCAGGCCCATTTTCTTTTTTGTTATTTTGAAACTGTAAAAGATGGAAATGAAAATGACTCTTGCTAAAAAATGAAAGAAATGTGTCCACTTCAACTTATATGCTCTTTTGGAAATTAGGTCATCTTTTAATCCCACAGCTATTCACAGTTAGATATTTTGACCAGGGTTACCAAAACGTTCTCATGCTACTGTATTTACTTGTATATTACACATTTTATTTAAGAATCTGGTGTCTAAATGCTTCCATAAATGTGTGACTGTGCATCTTTATTTAAATCATTGGTCTTTTTGTCTTGGCATAACAGTATAGAAGAAAAAACAGGCAAATGACTTTATCAAAATAGTTTATTTAGAATGCTGTTGTCACAAAAGCAAGACATATCTTGTCTCTAAATGTCCCCGTTCCACCTTGTATTACTCCTCCAACTAAAAATGTGACACAAATGAAACATCGGTTCATCACTTGAGAAGAGCTAAGAAGAAAACAAAATGCTGCGGATTAAAAAAAAAGCAATATTTCACATCACTATCGTCTATAATCATACACTTAAAAGAATCTGATGACTTGCTGTACAAGGTGTGACTGTGAACACTGCCCTAAAACACGGATGAGTCATTGGTTAAAGATGGGCCTGCTATGAACTTTGTGGATTATACAAAGAAGTGTTTTGAAGCTCTGGAGGCTGTCAGTACCCAAAGAGCTGACTCAACAGTCACACCACTCCATACAGAGGAAACAAAAGCAAAGATGTGAGAGAACAAGACAATAAAAGGGGGCAGAGAAAGACAGACAGAAGTCCTAGAATCAATGTGTATAAATCTGTTATTCATCATACCACATGAGGAAGATGCTTCCTTTTCAGTGGAGGAACAGAGTTCAAGTGCGCCTCACTACCCTTCTGTTTCTGTAAAGTCTACACAAAGTACACTCCATTCCTGAGATGTCCCTCCCTCACCAAATATCCAAATGTCCCATCCTGTTTCTCACTGATGAGGTAAACTGCAGCAGGACATTCAAAGACCTTCAAGGGGCGCAAAAGTCAGGCATACTTTGAACAATGCTCTAGAATGATGCAGAGCCAAACCTCTCTGAAGGCAAACAAGCAGAGGATGGTTTTTGTGGCAGCATGAACCATACAACATTTTTACACATCCACTGACAGCAAGGGAAAAACGCTCCATCTCATGACCCTCACTGTTGCCCTAGCACAGTCGGCAGGTGGGCAAACAGGCGAGGAGCAGGCTTCCTTTTATTTGTTGGGGATCTTTGCTCGCTTCCGGGCAATGGCGTCTTCCACGGCCTTCAACTGTTTCAGCAGCTCCTCACGGCGGGACAGTGTGTTGCTGGGCTTTGTGGAGCCTGACCCTGAGCTGGTGCCTGAGCCGGCGGCCGAAGCAGAGCCTGGGGCAGCTGGCTTGCCTGATGGTGCCACTGGGGCTTTCCCAGATGACTTGGGGGCTGGTGACAGAGGACGTTTTCTGAGAAAGAAAAGTACATTAAGGTCACATTCTTACAGTTTTCAGTTGATACAAGCACATCATGTGAGAAGACAAAGAACAAAAAGAGAAATACCCAAGTATAAATGCAACAACATTTAGAATAAGCTGTTGTAAGAATCAAACATGGGCACATAAGTGTGGGCCATTACCTCAATCATCTTACACACCCTTTTACTCTATTATCTGTATTTAGTATTTAGTATTCAAATCATTTGATCCACAAGTTTGACAAAATTGAAATAACTGCCCAACTTCCCAACAAATCTGACTTGACACTTGATGAAAATGCTACTTGATTATGTAAACTGGGAAGATTTTAATTTTCACATGAACTCAATATACTTCAAACTATAAAAGCCTAAATGACTAAAAAGCAAAATGTTGGCATAATCAGGTATTTCCAACTTATCTTAAACAGTATTAATAAGTAAAGTCTCTCAGTGTAAGAATAAGGTTTATAATTAAAACAAATTCATATCTACATTTGTAAAACCTTGGCAGTTTAATAGTTTAATACATATTTTGAATTTATTTAGGAAGTTATGTTACAGCTTGTACAGTGCAGTGACTCCCTGTTACATAGTTGATTGCTTGTGATTGGATGGCTTATGTTTCCTAGCAACTGATAGGCACATTACTTCTCATTCCTTTGAGATTTTGGTCCACGTTAGTATGATTGCATCACATCATTTCTGCAAGTTTGTCAACTGCATATTCATGCTGCCAATCTCCTGTTCTACCACATCCAGAAGGTGTTATACTGTATTCAATTCTGGACGTTCACTGAACTCATTGTCGGACTGTTGTACATGGAATTCAGAAATAAATAACCCAATTCATCTTGCATCAACAATCATGCCACAGTCAAAGTCACTGAGATCATATTTTTTCACCTATTCTGATATTTGATGTGAACATAAACTGGAGCTCCTGACCTGTATCTGCATATTTTTGTGCACTGAACTGCTGTCAGGTATAGAGGTGTTCCTAATGATCCGCTTGGTAAGTGTATATGAACGGGGGGATGACAAATTATTACAGAGCCTAATATGACTCAAAACTAGTAATTAAAGTATTCACATTATTTATCTCTGTACTCTGTACTTGGTATCTGAACGGAAATGATTTTCAGCGGAGCCCTCTTTCAAAGCCCCTATTCCATAATGGGGATTTTAAATGAATGTTATGACGCATGCAGAATTGCAGAAATGCATGCGGAAATATCTATGAGCTTCCACTTCTGTGTTCCTCATTTTGGCCCAACATTTGTGGTCAGGAAAACTTCATATTCTGAAAACTGTGATGTGTTTGGTCTGAGTCATCAAAATCCCTGCTAGTGATAAGGATGGTGTATCAGAAAGAAAAGTTGACTTTAAAATTTCCGACCTTCCAGCTAAAGTCCCATTTTTATTACTTTTACCTGTTGTATGTTATAGTGTTAAAAAATAAATATTACAGTCCTAAATCAAAAAAATACATAACTTTGGACAAACCTCTCTCCATGGGGGGGCATGGGCCGCGGCCCTTGGCCCCTGGGCCGATCCATTCGAGGGGAGAGTGGGGGTCGGCCAGGTATCCTTTTATCACGGCCTGAAAACAGCAGTTTGAGAGTTAATGAGGCTGTTGGTAATAAATGTTTTTGAAGAATGCCTTTTGTCTAAGAGTTCATTAAAAAACACATTACTGTGGTTCTGGAGATTACTTAGGTGTTAAACTATAATAACTGTCTAGTCTCTTTTAAAAGCTGTTGAAGTTTTTGTGATATGTCTCAACTTCCACTTTGGGTGAGGTAAACATCCCTTTACTTCCTCAAACGGAACAAGAAGTAATTAAACCATGGAGACCCCTTTGTTGTGTTTGTTTTGGTTCTGAAAATAGCTGTGATATAGCTCAACCTAACAGTGAATGTTTGGCCCTTGTGATCAAAACTATGAGCTGAGGGACATAAAAATGTCAGCAGTTCTGAACAGTTGTGTTTCTCTAATGCATGTTTTCAACAATAAGAGGGGCATTATCACATTACATCATTGTTTAATTTGATCCAAGACATTCATTAATTCAGGTTTAAGAAAAATAAACCTATTAATTCTTTCCCTGAGTCTTGCTAATGTAAGTCACTTCAATTTAGTATTGATTTTTTAATGTGAGAACAATGTTTTGATATACCTTGGTAAGTTTATGTTCTTATCCAAAATGAAAACAAGGTTCTCATTGTGTGTGAGAACAACTAAGTATTCTTGTTTTCTGTAGGCCTGAATATCACATCTCTATCCATTTGACTATATAGTCCCACGCCTTAAGAGGTTCAGGTGCCAGGTTCTGTCAAGGAGGAAGGTGTATTATTGTCAAACTCTACAATCAAGAGATGTCTTCATGAATGTAAACACAGAGGTTTGACCAAGGTGCAAATCACTGTAAGACTCAAGAACAGAAAGGCCAGATTAGACTTTGCCAGAAAACATCTAAAAAATCCTGCCCAGTTCTGGAACAAGATTTTGGGACAAATGAAACCAAGATGAACTGGTACCAGAATGATGGGAGGAGAAGAGTATGGAGAAGGTAAAAAACAGCTCAGGATTGAAAGCCACCACATCATCTGTCAGACATGGTGGAGGCAGTGTTATGGCCTGGACATGTATGGCTGCTAATGGAACTGGGTCACTGGTGTTTATTAATGATGTGACTGCTGATAGAAACAGCAGGATGAATTCTGAAGTGTATAGGGCTTTACTATCTGCTCAGATTTAGCCAAATGCTGTAAAATTGATAGCACCCAAAACATACAGCAAAAGCAACCCAAGAGCTTATTGGTTGAAGATTCTTTTCACTTCCTGAAGGCAAAACAGAGGACAGAGAGACCCACAAATCCAGCAGCAACTGAAAGCGGCTGAAGAATGGAAGGGGCTTGTGTGTTTAAGATGATTATCATTGTCTGTTTCAGACAGACGAAACTGAAATTTTTGTTTTTTAGGAATGACATATATACAAGTCATCATTGATATAATCCTTTTCAATGATTAATGAAACATTATTTGACAATTTTTGCTATTTTAAAACTAAAAAAAAAAGAATAAAAAAATCTAGTAATTGTTCAGATGATAAAATGTATAATAAATAAATGAAAATAAAGATAATAAAATATTTAATATATATTGAAATAAACAGAATGGAAATCTGTAATACTTAATGAGCTGAAACAAGCTAATATTTGGCATATTTAAATGACAATAAAATGATTAAGCAACTATTATACTTTACTGAGTAATTTCCTGTTGACTATCTGACTGATTAATCAAATAATCACTTCAATACAAATTTTGTCATTAATTTTACATCAAACAACATGCAAAAACCAAAATTGTCAGAGACTGGTTACATGTTACCAAATTTTCAGTGTTTGTAACCACCTCTTGTTCCAGAATGTACTACTAATACTACATATAATAATAATAATCATAAAACATATCTGTTTGCAATACTGTGGAATGTGACCAAAATGTCACATAAAAATTAATTCAGGTGAAAGGTTTCCCATAGATAATATATGCTGAAAGGTATCACACAAACTGCATCATATCCATCATTTCAAATATGGTTAAAAAAACAGTGTCATTCCCATATATTGGTCTTGCTCTGTATTTATGAGATAGAGTAAAAGATGGTCTAGAGGGAACAAGAGTGTAAGTTGTTAGTCAGAAGGTTTCTCACCTCTGTCTGGAGACATAGCCATTCTCTTGCTGAGGGGAGAACCTGGTTTGTCTGAAGGCAGGTACCTCTTCCTGTTACCCTTATCTCCCTGCTGCAGAAAAATGACAGAATATAGGGTTAAAATTTAAAATTACCCACACAATTAGAATTTCAACTTCAAGTTATCTGGGGGTAGATATACCACATGCATATGACAACCAAAAGACTAACTCACTACAAGAAAGTGAGACTAAGGGCATTTACTGAAATGCTGACCTATGCATTGAAGAAATCAAGTTTAATTTTGGACTCAAAACTCCTAACGAAAATATACCAATATTAACAGTTTGATTGGCTATGGGACTGGCTGACTGGTTTGTTGGTCACCTCTCTCTTATACAGTGACTTCTGATAAAGTGGGTCAAGGGTTTAAAAAATGTAAAGCAAAACATGTTGAAGTTAGTCTCGCAGCTCCTTTGCCAATAGAGCTCTGTGTGCCTTGCTGAAAATGTTTTTTTCTACCAACAGCTGTTACTGAACTCCTTCTAAGAAGATTTCACTTTGGAAATTGAAGATATATCTGTATATATCCATCAGTGCCTCGTCAGTCCTCAGAGATTTGAGGGTAACACCCATGAAGATGCAAAGCATTCTTAAGGAAAACACACACACCAGCAGCATTTTGGGGAATTGAAAAATTCCAATCTCCAATCCAATTTCTCTCTGTCTCTCTAATATCTCTCTCTCTCTCGCTGACACACACACACAAATACACACACACGCAGTATATGCTATATATTATATTGAAAATGATGGGGCATGTCAAACAACAACGATATATCTGTGATAAGCCAATATTGGCTGTTAAATTGGGTGACTGACATATCAGTCGGGTTCTGTCGAGTTTACCCCTTCCTTGGGTTAGGAAATAGCATTGTCCTCTTTCAGAGTATAAGTATACATTAATGTTCCAAAAAACTGAAATGTTATGTTCACTCCTCTGACCATCACATTGCTGTGACCAAATTTGAACAATCTGTCTGAACTGCACATCTGGCAAGTATAACAAATGTGAAAGATAAAAAAAACATTTTTAACAGATTGAATTTCTTAAGTTATTCAAGCAAAAATTTACTTGCATTTCTTATCTAAACTAATCATACATAGTTGTTGAAAAGGCTTCAGCTTTAAAAGGACTATTAGAATGTACAGTTTAGAGGTCATTTATGTTAAGCCATACTACAATTGTTTTATAGTAGTTCTATATGTATATTTTGTGTCACAAATGCAGCACTCATCTGGAGTCTAAGTTAATAACCCTCATGGCCAACAGAGAGGAATCAGGCCCAATCTTGGAATGTGGCTGCTTTAGAGATCCATGTTGTGGTGTGTGCTTCCGACCTACTGCAAGTAGACTGCTGTTAGTTGTTCTTCAGAGTGTTATTTATGTGCCATATATTGAGAATATTGTCCATTTTTTTCCATAACTAGATATGGCTCTTTGTAAATATGGCAACAATCATGCCACGTCAGTGTCCCTCTGTCTTTATTTGTTTTCTACTCAAAGTATATTACTGCTTTAGGACGCCCTAAGTCTTCAATTACTTGTGTATTTCATGTTCGGTCTGATGTATTTAGTTATTTGAGTCTTACTAATTAAGTACTGCAATTCACCCTGTTATCAGCTATTCAGTAAGAGGTTTGTACTGAAAAGAAAGTACTAAGAGATCTTAGTCATTCAAATATTTACTTTAATTTATACTTGCCCCACTTTAGTTATATTAATGTTATCTCCATAACCACAACTTAACAACATTTGGATGAACCTTCAGTCATTTCAGACACTGAGCATATTTTCATCTGAACCAGATGAGCTGGACTCTTCAGCATCCCATGAAGCAAACTGAAAGATGTACTGGCCTACAACAGCACCTGTTTGCAGTCTGTGCTCCCCAGACTACTGAGCTACTTGGAAATGTTGAGAAGTTCTGGCAGGTCGAGTCTCCCGAACAGCACGGTAAAGACTGTAACCAACTTCAGAAAGGAAAAAGACAAGTGGCCTTCTAGAAATAAAAGAACACAACTTAAGTGTAGGTTGGCAGAATCTCAAGAGTCAGTCATGCCTGAACAGTTGAATACTAAAAAGCGACTCAGAGTTGACAAAGAAGGTGCTGTAGCTTATTTTAAGGAGATCCAGAAGTAGTAAGGTGGGGCATAATTTTCAACGACAACTAGGGCTGTAAATTTTGACATCCTGACTCATATTGATGGAAACACTTTTTTCATGGCCCTGAGGAGATTCATTCACCAAGGTACATCTGGGATTATCTTTGACAAGGGCACTAATTTCCATGTGGTAGAAAGGACCTACAGAAGGTTACCGCTGTCTTGTTCCCAAACTTGCAACAGGTCTTTGCCAAATGGAAGGCCGGATTCAAGTTTAATCCTCTTGGTGCCCAACACTTTGGTGGCATGTTGGGAAGAGAAATCTGCACTGTCAAGACACCTTTTGGGACCACTATCAGTACTCAGCCTTTACCTGTGGAAGTTCACAGGACTCCTTAATTAAGTGGGGTTATCCTAAATTTGTAACAATTGGGATATGTGCCCTCTAGTTATGCTGAACCCATCCCTGTGAAAGTCAACCATTTGCTGATAGGGTGGACAGATGGATCACTGCCCAAGTTTTTCTACACAGAAACTAGGCTTCTGAGAAGATGGCACTGGTACCACCCCAAAGTCAGCAGAACATTTCTGGTCCAAATTCATTAGAGAGTATCTCCACAGTCCCTTAGAAGTGGCACGTTGCACACATTGATGGACCCACAACTTCCACTTTGTTGAAACATGCCTTTGGCCAAAGTGCAGATGGTTACATCAGATCTGCCAATGTAGAAATCAACAACAAGATCTACACCAGACCAAGGCTGGCAAGGATGGTAGTCCTCCATGCATTCATTGAAGGAACAGGTAACAGTTATTTATCTTTCTAGCTATCATTTTGTAATTGTTTTATAGTAGTTTTATGGGAGATCTTAGTCAATAAAATTGTAGTGTTACCTGAATAATAACACCTCTATATGAATATTAAGTGTCACAAAGTGCAACCTACTGGCAGGCTAAAGTAATACCCAGGTTCAATGTTTGGAATGTGGCTTTTTTAAGAGGTAAACTCATTAGGTGTAGTGCGTTTTGACCTACTGTAGTTTCCTGTTTGTTCTTCCTTCAAGGGTTTATTTTTGTGCTATGTACAATAGAATATTATCCATTTTACCATGATTAGGTATGGTGCTATGTCTATATGGTAAATATAATGTCAGTAATAGGTTCCTGTATTTCTTAATGTCCACTGATATTTACTTTACATGGTAGATACTCAAAGTATATTACGGTCTTAGGGTGGCTTAAGTCTCAGTTTACTTGTCTTGTTCACATTCAGTTTGATATGCTATATTTTGTTATAATTTTGTTACATTGTTATTGGTACCTATTAAGTGCTTTATCTTTGGTGATCAGCTTCCATGCACACACACACCTATCCTTTCCCTCTTCATCAACCAAGCCATCAATAAAGAGGAGAGAACAGTTATCAGAGTCTCCCATCTTGTGTCTTGACTGGAACAAAGTTGCAAGCATGAAATATCCACCAGCTTACAATAGAAGCTTGGTCCCACACCTACACCTGTTGAGTGTTCAAGTGTCAGTTCATGCCTTAACATGCTTATCTAGGATATGTCGTGTCCTTGGCAAATAAAAACAAAGAAACAAACAAAAAAAATGGAAGAGAAGCAAAAGTAACCTTGTTGAGGAGGGTGAGTTTGATGTCTTTGTGGGAACCTGAACCACTGTAGCTTCCAGGGGGACCCATGCTGCCAGGTGGGGGATGTAAAGGGTGGCCCCTGCTACCAGTCCCTGATCTTAGCATGGGGTTGCCACCTCTAGGTGGGGCACTAGATGGGTCGATCTTCCTTCGATCCTCCCTGAAGGGTTCATCTTTCTTTGACGGTCTCTCTGTGATAAAGAGAGGAAAACATGAAAACCAAGGAACCACACAATGTTAATCATGTTATTTATATGTTCCATAAAAAAAAAAAAGATTTTATTAAAGATGATGAAAAACAAAATTGTTTAATTCTAAAGATTTAGTGTAAAATCTCATATTTTATTCCCTCTGCAATGGAGTAGTAAAATTTCACCAAACCACTGCTCTGAGTTTCTCTTTTCTATTAGAAATAGAATTTTCATTCACTAATTTTGTAAAGGGGCTTCTACTTTTCTTCCTGCACAGATGTTTTTTTTTTAAACGCTTTCCAACAGCAAAATGGTACAATAGCGTAGGATAGGATTCTACCTTGAAACATTTACAGGAAGTGCTGAGTGGTAGTGATAGAAGCTTAACAGCAATTATATAAAACACTAAGGAAAAGACTGGAAAGTAATGGTCAACTAAACAAGTACTTGTGTTTACAAGTGAAACTAATCCCAGAGAGGTATGACAAGACTGTACTGACAAAAAGGGCAACTTATTTCAATCAATGAAGATATCAAAGATGATTGGCAAGTGGCTATAGATCTGCTGACCAGTTATCTTACACTTACATATACAGTATATTGTGGAATGGAGATTATATTTTATTTGATGTCATTTGATCTATTTGTGTATATTTATTTTTTTACTTATTTAATCTCTAACTTTTACTTTATTTATCCAGTAAAGCTGGCTTGTATTTTTTTGTGGTGGCCATTTGGCTGTTATTTGAATACTGCCTTTTATAAGAGAATTTATGATTTGTATGTGATGCTGTTGTGTCCTGTGTGCCATCTTAATGGGGATTTTGTTAACAAACTAACCTCTGTTCTTCTCTCTTCCATGTGGAGGCCGGTCCCTTGCAGCTCCTCGCTCCTTCCGAGGGTGATTTGGTGTGGGCGACCTGGAGCTGGCAGAGGACACTGGGCTGGCTAAGTCAGCATACATGTCATCTGAGTCTGCACTACGCACAGAGCTGCTGCTGGATGATGCTGATGAAACTGATGACACGCTGCTCACACTCAGCGACCTGCAGCAAGAGACAACAGTTCAACCATGAGGTGTAGATTCTCAGTTACATAGGGAAGATAACAGTGGCACAGCTGAGTGAGCTCTGTCATCATAGTTGTGGAAACACAACATATGTACAAGCATGCGTGCACACACGCACACGCACACACGCACACACACACACACACACACACACACACACACACACACACACACACAGTCACATTGGACTGCTATTATTTTGAACACTACTGTATCCTGAATAATAACAATCATACCTGGATTTCCTGCAAGGTTTTCCCACAAAGACAGGACATGAAACCAAGAGAGAAAAAAAAAGCACTGATCAATATTATTATTATGTGTACATTCAAATTACCTTTAATTTCTTGGATATTCAGCTTGAAGACTTACAAAGTGACTAAAGATGAATGCAAAAGATGAATAAGATACAATTCTGATGGTACCAAAACCTAAAAGCAATTGCATTGTACCAGCACTGTGAAACTTACAATACCCTAACAATGTTTCTGTGACAACAGTGCTAAGGTCTCCGGAAGATTCATAAAACTAAACAAAAAGCCCTTTCTGATGCCATATGTTTTGAGATGATAATGAAGATGTTCACATGAGCAAATACCTGGATTTTCTGGATCTTGAGCGTGAGCGTGAGAGGGAGTTGGATGAGGATCTAGATCTGGAGCTAGAACCAGTATAACTGCTACCACTTCCACTAACACTCCCACTCACTGTCCGCCTTTAAGAGAGATAGAGACAACAATGAGAACACAGGAGGTGGTGTGCTACCCAGCTCCCTTTTCAGCAATTTCCATACAATTCAGCACATTTAGAGAGAAAAAAAAGTAGTTAATTTTCTAACTTATATGTCAAGTGCCCTCTACATCACAGTCCTCTTCAATACTAACTTTTTGTAGCCTTGGGGAAACCTGCCTCTGTGACAATTGGCATTAGCAGCTGTTCCTTTTCACTTGCCAGCAATAAAAGCTCAAAGAGGGTTTAACAGTGCAAGGTTTAAGCCATTTCCACAGTTCAACCCCTCACTCTGCAGGAGTGAGCTATAAGTAGGAGTCACTAAGATAGTTTCAATGATTATAAATATAGCATTGGAAAATGATCATTACAGCCCAATAATCCAAAACCTACACCTGTCTTTTGAGCAGCAAAAACATTCCCTATACAGCAGGTTCTTTAAAAGTCTGCAACTGTGGCACACACCTCAGACAAGTGTGAGACAAATGTGTCCCCCAGAGCCAGCCCTTTGTCACTCCTGTTATCATTATCATATTACTTCAATCTGGGGGAATAATCATGCTCTAAGTTTGGGGAATACAATGCCATGTTGTTTTGGGGGTTCAAACAGGAAACATAATGTTGGCATGGAGTCAGTTAGCTACAACATAAGGTTGTTCTTTTAGCCTTTATTTTGATAATTTTTATCAAATTGGCAGCACTAAAAGTATGTCAAATTAGCTATTAACAGTTCCTACTTGCAATGTATAAACAACTATCTCTGGATTCATTTAATACTGCAGAAAACCAAAAAACCGTGATGATTCTCTGTGTATGATTTCTAAGCAGATTTATGGGCAGTTATTTTGCAATGCCCGTAGAAAGATATCCTCAATAAGTGTAAAGGGAAACAAAAAAGGTGATGTCACAGAGCATAGTGCAAGTTGATGCGTGAAACACACATTGGGCACCAATATCCATAATCAGAAAAAAACATGGCACACACTTTTCTTTCTTTCTTTTCTGCACCTAAGAGGTACTGGTATGGGACACAACTTTGTAAAGATGTAATACAGATTTGATTCATCTCATAGATTTTTTTTTTTTAAATTTGTGAATTTTTACATTTATGAAGTGTTATGTTATATTCCTGTACCCTCACCAAGTTAAATGGTAAAATTAAATAAAAAATGTTAGTCACAGAAATTTCATATATACTGTAAATGGAAAAGTGAACATAATGCCATTTTTCAGACAATTTGCTTAGAAATACAAACTAAATTAGTAATATGAATTACTATGAATATAGTCCCTACCAGACTGAACTTAATTCCATGTATCACATTCTCTCTCACATTACTTGTTGTGCTATATGATCAAGAATATATGATTGAACTGAAATTTGATACAGTATTTCAGCATAGTGTGCTTTCTAAAAGCAGCTCTTAGACCATTAACATCCACTATGATGGATTTTCTGCCATTTCGAATTTTTTTTGAAAGAAATATTTTGACATCTCTTTTCTGTGGATAATTATTGGACTGAACTGACATATAGCTTGTCGATATCTTATTTGGTTTTCAAGACATTGACCAATGAACTTAAAATGGGCATGGCTAAGCACATAAATAGACCAAGTTTAATAGCTATTGGGCCAATTATCACAATACTTGCAGCATGTAAACACATAATTAATTGAAACATATCCTTTCATTTAAATCTATCACAAGGAGGTACAAACATATATTAACCCTTTAGGAATTACAGCCATTGTTATACACAGGTTCTTATTTTAGAGGCTCAAGAGTATTTGGACAAACTAACATAATTATAAATATAAGGACACTTAATAAAAAAAAAATTGGATTAAAATCCTTTGCAGTCAATGACTGCCTAAAGTCTGGAATCCATGAAAATCACCAAATGCTGAGTTTCCTCTGTTAAGATACTCTTCCAGGCCTTTACCGCAGCTGCCTTCAGTTGCTGCTTGCTTGTGGGTCTTTCTGCCCTCAATTTTTTTTCCAGCAAGTGAAAATCATGCTCAGTTGGGTTGAAGTCAATTGACTCGCTTGGCCATTGAAGAAAATTTCATGTATTTTCCTTGAGGAGCAAGGAAAACAACCTGCTACTTCTCTCAGCACCAATGGACAACAGGAAGTTGTTGTAACACATATATACTTTATCCAATCCACCCAAACTTCACATTTGACAACAGTCTTGGCCTGAAGATATCTCTATACCAATATTCTGCCATAGTCATAGCTGCATCTACTGGCAACATGAAATGACATTTTTTATACTTTTATGTACTCCTCCTAGCAACCAGATCCTCCTGTTGACCAGATCCACCTCAAATGTGGAAGAAAAGCATTAAGACCTTGATGATCATTTATTATGAAGATTGAGAGTTGTTGAACAGAACTGTTCTGGCTGTGGGGGAACTTTTTTGATGTTTCACAGTTAAACAGGAAATTATTGTTTAGGGTGTCGGCATGCTCAAAAAATGACAAGACACAGTTACATGGTACAGGAATGAGGCAGTGAAAATTGAAATCTAGTATGAGTGCCAGTATTGGGTGTCTCAATAGTGCACTTGGCAAATTTGAACAAAGTAGTTCCAGCAGTAAGTTTCACCAACATGTAGGAAATTTGGTCACCACATGTAACATCCAAAGACATTTAAAAAAAAAAAAAAAAAAAGCCTCTGGAGCCATACCCTAAATCCAACAGGAAGTCAGATATTTTTAATTAACTGTGCAGTTGCGGCAGTTTTTGCCATTCTTCTCCCAGAGATCAGATCAACTTCAATTTGATCAGTTTAATCTAAAGAGATCTGAAATGCTGAATTGCAAAGCTTTTGAGTTTTCGCTGAACAACATCTCTGTGGTGTTGTGTCGTATTTTGTTGTTTTGCCATGAAACAGGAAGCTGTTGTAACTCAGACATTAATAAACAGCCATTACGCACCCACACAGGAGCTTTCCCTTCTGTGCTTGACTGGCATTTTAGTTTTATTGCACCCAACAGAACAGGTGTGCTTACATTTGTATGATTCTTCAAAGTATAAACTGACTTGTCTGCAAAGCTCTACAAAATTTTAAACTTAAAAGGGGCATAACCAGCCTACTGACCAGCCAACTGAAATCAAAAGTATAGGTGTTCAGAACCATGGTCATTTCCTAAAAAAATTGCAGAATCTTACTCTATCCTACTCACCCAGTTAGAGTCACTAATCTAGTTTAATAAAGTAGTTTATAAATAGAATAACAAACAAGTGTAGGAACTGGTTGTCTTGGATAGCTGCCACACTGCTATCCATTCTGCCCATACTTACACCCACACAACAGAGATGGAAACAATCTCACACACCCTTACTGTTATATCCTGCCGTTTAACTGCTCCTCCTCTCTGGCTGATGTTGGTCTTTGACACACACACAACAAACGCACCACACAAAGTGTAGAAAACTCACAGAAGTGCAGTTTTGCCTTAAGCCCTCTACCCACTGCCTCATCAAGACAAAAAGACTACGTCTACCCCAAAATGCCCAGCCACAGAGTATACCTGCAGTTGTACCACTTAAGCCACACACAAACTCAGACACAAATATACAGATGTCAATGGGCAATTTTATCTGGTCATCCACTGTTGACATATGTCCTTGTAAATGCAAGCCTGGTAAATAAATTGGAGGCAAACAGGTCAAAATTCTCCCACCTACGCCCACACACCTGAAACTAACAGCACAGCCTCAAGACATAGCTTCCTGTATGGCTTAACAGTGCTGACTGCAATTTCAATTTCATTTTAAAACCCAACCTTATCTTATTTTGTACAAAAAAAAATTTTCAGAGATAATTTAGACAGAAAAACAAACTATGCTTGGTTTCAGTATAAATACTGTAAATACGGATCTATAAAAACAGAATAATGCAAAATATGCTTATAGAAAAAATGAATCTACTGGTAAGATAGCTTGTGTCCATGTACATCAATATTTCCATGAATTGTAAAATGCAGACTGAATTTTATCAGCTTTTGCAAACAGTTTTCTCTAACACCTAATCCACATTAAAATGCCTGAAAAAAAATACAAAAAACAAATCTTATCTTCCTTCTCCTTTTCAGTCAGAAATCAATTACACATTACAGCCAACATCCGGTATACTGTGTTTTGATACAGCTGAACTCTAAATATAGTTGTTAACAATTTACATATTTTTCTGTTTCTGTTGTCAGACAATGGAACAAATATGAAGAAACAATTCAGTTGTGGCTCATAAATACTACATGTTCGGGAGTCACTCACAGACTGCTGTGCTGCAATGCTGACTATTTTATGATTGTGATTGTGACTCTGAGGTCAGTGGGCCAAGAAAAAGAGAAAAAATAATTTTTTAAAAATTTGCAAGGTAATGTAGCTATATTCCAACATTATAACAATATTAGACACATTTTCCCCTATGACATTAGAGGAAGAGGAAGACGGTAGATTGAGCAATTTCACCCATGCAATTATTCATATGATTTAGCATGCTGTTTTAGTGCTCATCTGTATCCTAATCCCTCTAAATTTGTGTTCTAGTTTGTGATCTCAAAAACACATATGTGACAGTGTTAACAAAAGTGTATTATGTCACATCATGATTTATTCTGGAACGAGAAAAATAAAATGACCAGCAAAAATGAAGCCTGTGATACTGCTGGATGTTTCCAAATGGAGGGGTGGCTTACGGGGACACTGGAACAGATTCATGTGTTATAAGGTCCCACTGGAGTTGAACAGACTAAGTGGAACAAACTTTTTCCTTTTCCTGATTTCTACTATATATTGAATCCCTTCAATTATAACATTATCCAACAGATATTCAGCAAAATCTGACCCCATAGGCCATAGCAGATGATATAAAATACAATGTATCCTTGTATTATCTTTTTTGACAGCACTTGTCCTACTGGCTCCAAATGGAACAAGAGCTTGAAGCTAGCCACCTACCTCCGGGGAGGATGCTGCTGCCGATCTTTCCGCCTTCCTTCCCTTGGGTTGGGAGGTTTTCCAGGTTCCCTTGGTGGTAGAGGTCTTCCAGCTCCACTGCTGCTAGCCCCACCACCTGCTCCTCCAACCTCTCGGGGATTGGTGGCAGCCTTGCCCCCCTCTAGCATGGGTTTGGAAGGCCTGCCCTGAAGCCCACCAGGTGGAGGAGGACTGGGAGCTTTCTTCATGGGTGGCTTGTCCCTGCGAGGGGGGGGCATGGCACCCAGCTTCAGCGGCATGCTTAAGGAGGGAAAAGGCACTTCTTGTTTCTTCAAGCATTTTTAGCACATTCTTCCAACCTTATCTTAGTGACAGAAACCAGCATTCCAGCACATGTTATGTTATAGCTAACGATAAATAAAAAATAATCAGTAAACAGACATGATGCAATACAATGCTGGAGAATTGATTGCTGTATTGATTAATGATGTAAATGATTTACCCTCTAGTTAACATAGGAGAAAGTTCTGGTTTGTTCTTGGCATTCCTCAGTGCTGTTGGACTCGGTGAGGGAGATGTGGAAAATGATCGAGACCTATAAATCAACCATAAAGTGGTCAAAATAGATTAGCTCTCATCACACAAGTATGTGGTGTTATATTGCTGCTTTATGCCATTCAGAGAAAAAAACAGAACTCAAGAGTTGTGCTTCGATGTGTTATAAGTATGAGCATCTGACCAACATGGAGATGCAGATCATGTTTTAGTCAACAAAAATGCTGATTGAGGAACTGTGCAGTTTAATGTTTTATTAGTGTAGTTTTGTTATATACAACTTGTATCTCAAAGATTCGAGGAATACAGATCTTACAAATCACACTTATGCGTACCATCAGAGGATAAAGTTAAATCTACGATAAGTAAAATGACTTGATTTTTTTTTTTTTGCCTTGATTTGGCAGACTTGCTGGTAAGAGCTGCTTATTTACCCATCAAGAAGTGTTCAGGCCCATCTTGTGAACTCAAGTCCAGTTTTCCCTCTCTTTAGCCCTGTATTCTACCAACTAATGAGGGAAAAATGTAGCTCTTTAGCCACTAAATGCCCCACTATGTTCATCATTAAGTTATTCACTGTCTGCCATTTGGGGATGAACAGTAAGTTCACAGAGGGTTTTTAGAGCTCTTCAGCTATCCAAAAATGACACTATTGGTTAAGAGTGAATCAAGTCAGTAAAGCTTTGGGCTCACGCTGCCATTAGATTTATTGTTATAGAAAAAATATTGATTATAGTCACTTTAAGGAACTCATTAGTTTTTTTCTAATCTTCTATTAATAATCCTGTTTTATCAACATCTTAAAATTAAGCAAGTGGAAGTAATTATCTGGTATTATTATTATTTTTGTATTACTACGAGTATCACACAAACAAATGAAGGCCAATTGCAGACAAAGGCAGGGACAAAAACACCGAGGAGTAAATTGCTTATTAATTCCATCAGTACAAAAACAGGGTCATATCATTCTCACCACTCTGCTGCTCCCTGTTTCTTGTTTCATAGAAAAACTGCTTACATTCACTAATTCCTGCCAATCTTTACAACTTTTTAGTAGTTGTCATGTGCTCTGAAGTTACTGTCAATGAAACTACTTGTATTAAAGTCTTTCTCTCATATGAGCCTGTTTCAAATATAGCAATGGTGCTCTCTGCAGCTAAGGTAGATAAACAGCCTAATCAAAAATTAAGAATTTACAGTAGGGTTTCTTGCAGACTTAATGCCAAAGAATAGTTACAGAATTTAGCCCCCTGTAAAACTGCATGGATTAAGCAGGCAAGATATAGTATCTCCTATCGCTAGGTCACACATAATGGACAAATAAGAGAGTAAATTAAATCTTCTCATCGAAAAAGAAAGCGTAGAAGTAAATATTCTAAACTGGCAAACTTTTCTCAAAGTGCTTACTCACCTAATGTAGTTGTTTCAAAAACTGTACTTATGACACCCTATTCATGTCACTGTGCTGATGCCATTGAAAAGGTTAAGGTATTTTTCTTGACATTTCTTGATGTCTATGAAGCTTTGCAGTTATAACAGCCAACTTAACATGAAAACTATACCATTAACTTATCTCCTCCTTTTAAGACTTGTAGTGGTTAAAAACACATTCTAATTTCTGTTAAGTCATACAGGAGCAGGCTTCGTGGAAGTACTGAAAACACTATAAAAATCACTTTAGTTTAAAGGGAAGTAAAGGAAAGGCTGTAAATTCAACAGCTAAGAGTACTGAGTTACTCAGACACACACACACTCTTGTGTACCTGGAGCGGCTGCCACTGAAGGAGCTGCGCTGGGAAGAGTGGCTGGAGTAGGAACTGAATGAGGAGGAGCGGCTGTGGGAGCGAGAGGACCCAGAGCCTGTGTAGGATGAAGAGCGAGACGAAGACCTGCAAAACATAAATGCATGAATGCATGAATTTCATGGGATACCTCGGACCCAGCCCATGTCCCACCAGCCTCCACACATCACTACCTTTCAGGTCACTGTTTCCCCCTGCATTGACAACTGAGACCTCGACATGTTAATATTGCCATGGTTCATGTAATGCATGAACGAAAAGGCTTTTCTTTGATATTCAGGACGCACAGCACATTATGTGCAGACATTCAAGCTAGCTGGCATTCACTGGCTTTTAAAATATCAGTCATGACATAGATGTATCCAAGACATGATTGACGTACAGTTCAAACATATGCTTTTGTTAAGGGTGGCTATTATGCAATAGCCACCCTTAAACTAGGCCTGTTTAGTACAATCATTACAATTATACATGTCTGTCTGCGATGAAAGTGGTTGATACTTAAGTATTTCATATGATCTAGGGACAAATACTATTTTTGCTATGTTGTACAAAATTGACTATAAAGTACGAGGCACCAATGATGAGAATGCCACAGCCCACTCCTTAAAGTGGCACTCAGATATGAAGTTCTGATCAGCAGAGATTTGTATATCCATTATCTTTCATCGAATTCTTTAAATTTGATTTTTAAAAAGGGATGTGAAAAAGCAAAACCTGTTTGAGTGTCAAAGCACGTGGCCATCACTATGAGCACTAGTGTCCAGAAGCAAGGCTGCAGCTTTAATGTATAAATATCACTGTACAAAGCCTGAGCAAATGAACTAATACCTTACATCTCACTCTAATTATCAAATTAATTACATAAACATAAGTGACAAATAATTCAGGAGTAATTACCCTTCATGATCTCATCTGACACATTTTTTATATGCTAGAATCAACAAAATATTTTTACTTCAAGTTTTCAACCACATGTGCCACAACCCTGTGAAGAGAGAAACGACTGTATTGCACATTATTCAGTTAACAAAATCTGTCCAATGTACAAATTGATTCCAAATTTGTTGTATTCACAATATATTTACAATTGACTGTTTTTCCTCCATGAGACATCTTAAAAGGATTATGAAATTATAGCTTTAGTGATCAAAGTTCTAAAGGTGTCCTTTGTAGTCCTTTGTGTATCTTATGAACGAGTTAAATGTAGAAGTTCAATTCACCTTCAATTGAAAGGTGATATCATGTTTCATCGGGATGGGATATAATACTATTTCAAGAGTTCAAAAACAAACACCAATATATCATTCCCTTCATGATGAAACACGATATCATGACTTGAAAGAGGAGCTCCCACCTGGAGGAGTTGGACAGAGAGACGGAAGACCCTGAGGGCCGATGTCGCCGGCGGCCTCGTGGTGGGGAGCCCAATCCAGGGCGCCTCCTTGGGGATTTGGACCGACGCCACGGGTCCTTCCACTCATCTGGTCGCCTCATTAATGGAGCAACCTCCTTCTTTGAGGGAGGCTCCATCAGCCTGCTGAAAAGATTTAAGAGGTGCTCAGTGGCTGGTTAGGGACAAGTGGCAGTGTAAGTGTCTACCCATTTGCTGTAAACTGTATATGCCTCAGCAATTTCTTGCTGTTTTAAATTTTCCAAACACTTCATAAGAAACTCAACCACCACTTCTCTTCATTTTTCTTTCGCTTTCTTTACTTAAAACTGTCTACCCATAAACAATATCTGATAAAATCAGATGTATATGCTACAACTTTGTGAGATTTTACAAAAATGTAGGCCCCGTTTAGCAGCCTTCTGCATATTTGCATCCTGTTGTAAATTTATATCTACTGGAAACATTTTCTTCACGTCAAAAAAGCAATATTTATCTAATCTTAGTGTAACAAATTTGGCAGTCAGGACAAATGGCAGAGAATGTGACTTCATTGAAATCTTCAAAACAAAATACAAATCTTGCAACAAATGAAAACATTTAAAATTAAATGTTAGAGTTTTTTATTTTGTCTCTTTAAAAATCTCTTTACTGATAAATATGTGAGAAGATTTTTCAGAGGAGCAATAGACATAGAATTTCTGAAAAACTCTTGATGTGAGGATGAATTGTTTAAGATTTGAATCTCAAACTATAAAATAAAAACTACCCTATATCTGTCATTTTCACGAATATTAAAATGAACACATACTCCTTGTTTTTGACTAAATGTGGGGACACAAGCCTGGTAGCCTTTTAGCAGCTTAAATGTGTCATTCCTCTATTTCATGTCTTCAGTTTCATTGCTGTTATAGCATCACACCTTTCATACAACTTTTTTTTTTGTACAACAGCTGGACAGTTTGGCAGATGCACACACTTTGACCACTGCAGTTACAGAGCAGGCTGTGCCAGAGTGGGAGAGTACTGTTTGACTCATCAAATGGCAACACCGAGACTGGCTCCTGATAAACATCTCTAGATATCATTCTGCAATGACCTAATTTCCTCATCAGTGATGCCCCATCTAAACAATTATCTAAAAGAATGGCTAAAATGAAACTATATTGAAACTCAAAATCATTTCCAAGCCTACCTCACAATTTAATGTGGTTAATCTATGATTTAAAAAAATTTAAAATTAAAAAAACTACCACAATGGAACTCAAAAAGAGCCATCAAGATGTTATTTAAGTGTAAACTTTTAGCCTTAACTCTAGGGGTGTAACATAAATATCAAATTAACCATTTAGGAATTCCAGCCATTTTTGATAATCATTTAACTAAACTTCAAGCATGTCTTAAGGATATAAAGATCTGGATGACCATGAACTTCCTACTATTGAACTCAGATAAAACTGAAGTTATTGTGCTTGGCCTGCAACATCTCAGAAACACATTATCTAATGATATACTTACTCTAGATGGCATTGCTCTGGCTTCTAGCACCACCACTAGGAATCTTGGAGTTGTCTTTGATCAGGACATGTCCTTTAACTCCAACATAAAACAAACTTCAATGACTGCCCTTTTTCCCTAACGTAATATCGTAAAAAAATCAGGCACATCCTTTGTCAAAATGACACAGAAAAACTGGTACATGCTTTTGTTACTTCTAGGCTTGACTATTGCAGCTCCTTATTATCAGGCTGTTCCAATAAAACAAATGTCTCCATCTGATTCAGAATGCTGCTGCAAGAGTATTGACAAGAACCAGAAATCATATCGGGAGATCATATCTCTCCTGTGTTAGTTTCTTTGCATTGGCTCCCTGTGAAATCCAAAATACAATTTAAAATTCTCCTCCTCACCTACAAAAGCCCTTAATTGCCAGGCACTAACCTATCTTAAAGAGCTCATCATATCTTATTATCCCAGTAGAACACTTTGCTCCTAGAATGCAGGCCTACTAGTGGTTCCTAGAGTCTCCACAAGCAGAACAGGGGGCAGAGTTTTCAGTTGTCAGCCTCCTCTTCTGAGGAACCATCTTCCAGTTTGGGTCCAGGAGGCAGACAAACTCTCCACATTTAAGTCAGCTTAAATCCTTCCTTTTGGATAGAGCTTATGGTTAGAACTGGCTCAGCATTAGCTGCCCCCCCCCCGTGTCTCACTCTCTCCCTCTCTCCCCAGCCGGTCAAGGCAGATGGCTGCCCACCATGAGCCGGGACCCGTTCAACGTTTCTACCTTTTAAAGGGAGTTTTTCATCGCCGCTGTCACCAAGTGCTGCTCATGGGGGAAATGTCGAGTCTCTGTAAATAATAACTATAAAGAATGGTCTAGACCTGCTCTATGTGAAAAGTGCCCTGAGATAACATCTATTATGATATGGCGCTATATATATATATATATATATATATATATATATATATATAAATAAAAAAACATAAATGTATTATTGCACTGAATTGAAATACTTGGAATTATATGATCACCTGCTCAACCAAAATGAATGAATGGGCATTTTTTAGTGTGTACATACAACAAGCTAGTGCATAAAAGGTATATCTCCTCCAGTGAATGAGAAATACCACAAATGTGATCTAAGAGCAAACAAGGCATTGTCAGAGAACTACTCATCGAATTAAAAACATTATCAAAGACTGCTATTTTTAAATCTTAAATATTCATTCTTATTAACAGTTTTTCCTTTGAGGAAGGAATGAAAAAAGTCAGTTAGGGAAAATAAACAATAATGCCAATTGAGCAGGTAATAGGATGTTTTCAGACCTTTGTGATCGATAGTCTGTACTATTGAAGGGTAATTTTTGAATCTTTAACCGAAATCGTCAATTGTTACACTGGTGACAACTTGACTCTTAAAATCTCCAGGTGAAGATTTTGATGCAGGATGTATTTTTACATTTCCCAATTAGTAAGTGCAGCAAGGTTCACCAGTTTCTTTTTTTCATGCCTAGGAAAGAGTTCTTCCACCTGGAATGATTTTCACAGTGCTTTTATATTATAAAAAACAACAACTTTCGAATCATTTAACACAATTGCAAAACATGGGCGTTGGCTCTTATTTGTTGACAATAAAAGTGAGAGGAACATCAACATCATTGTTGGTGGCTCCAAGGCTAAGGAGAAAAAAAAGGTTCAGTTCCACAACTTAAAAAACAGAGACCACAAATGCAGGCAAAGCAGTGGAAATATATGACATAACTGGTTGTATTGTCAATTATGAATCACGTTGGAAGATTTCC
This sequence comes from Istiophorus platypterus, assembly GCA_016859345.1. Classification (NCBI taxonomy): domain Eukaryota; kingdom Metazoa; phylum Chordata; class Actinopteri; order Istiophoriformes; family Istiophoridae; genus Istiophorus; species Istiophorus platypterus. Next base: position 711,596 of record CM029121.1, read on the forward strand.
AAATAGAGACTTGTGATTTTCCATAGATGAAACTTTACAGATGACTTAAAAGAATGCTGCCTGTGTTGTAGTGTGTAGTAGTACTGTGTGACATGGAATTTCCATGTAAACCCTGAATTGTCAGTTCTACAATATAAAATGAACTTTGCTATGCTTTGTTTTGGTGATGCAAAGATATGTATAGTAATTTCAGACTCTTAATTTGTCAACCGTCACCTGTCAAGTTCCTGGATTTGCCAGGTATCCATTGTACTGGATTTGCCAAAAGCAGAGATAACATTATTTCTAGGGATATGCAAAATTAGCCAACTAGTCTGAGGCATCTAAGATGTTACATTAGCCAGGGCAGCAGCCCTAGCAGACAGCAACCCTCACTCTCTCCTTGCTCATGACTTGATGTTGTAAACCAACAAGGTGGAAAGTGGGACAGATAAATTCTTGTAAAACCAGCACTGCCTGGCAGTATTTTGCTCTAGAAAATTAAACTCAGGTTGTTTGTAGGCTGGGTCAAAATAAAATGGATTATAACCCCTTGACAGCAGCAATGCATGACCATATTCATTAAAAAGGCATGGGGGGTGTTAACCTCCAAGGAAAGAGGGCTGGTGGTGGTAACACTGCTAACGTTAGCCATACTAAGGAAACCATCAGTTTACAGTTTACCCATAGACACTGGGATCCCGCTTTATTTCCCATTAAATTGTGATCAATTTTTGATGTTGCTCTAAGTTTTTTCTTAGAGTAGTTGTCTAGTCAAAATTCAAATTAGTGTTTCATAGCAGAGAAATTAGTTGTAGGGAAATGAACAAAGTATTACTGCAATATACATTAACCCTAACCCTTAAACATGATAGTAACAATGTAAAAAATACTCTAACACATGGACTGGCACTCAAAAAGATGTGTATAAGAAAGTGTATAACAAACATGCTCACATTTTCTCTAGTACCAAATAATATACATATGACCACTACTCAAAATGTATGTTTCCGGAGAAATGCTATTATGAAACTTACCAAAATAATGCCCATTATAGACAATTAGAGATGAAAACATTTCCCATTGCAAATTTTGACAAAGTCATAATGACAACGTAAAAACAATGAACTGGAAAAGTTGAGTAACTGTCTTCCAAGCAATCAAACATACAGACCTTTCTTTAGAAAACAGTTGTAAAGATACATCTTGCAGTAATTTGAAACTTCCTTTTTTGTATGATAGTTTGTCAGTACAAACACTAATACTAAAACTGTTGACAGTAAACATTCTCTACCCTGAATTCAAAACTCTTCTAAATGATTGCATCAAAATTTGATTGCAGTGAAACCTTGGATATAGTAATATTTAATTAATTTTTAGTTGGTGTCATAACACAGTTTTTCCCATACACAACCTTTAGAAGTACTGATTGCTTAAACAACCATACCAAAATAGGAGAAAGTTAACAGTACCACTAATGGTTTCACACATTACTACACACTGGCACAAATGACCAATCATCAATCCATCTCTTCTGCAGAATACACATAGCTAGACACAATCTACACCACTTGTTTCGTTTGCCTGGTCACATCTGTCCTGTCAAATAGGTAATTCATTCATGTTAATCTGATAGACAGCCGGATAGCAACAGTCATAAGGACATTTTAATGAAAGCTTGTAAACTGCAATTCTGAAAACAGGTAGGTGACTGCCATGTCCGTAAAAACACATCAATGTATGGAGCACACAATCAGATGACGGAAATTTCAAAACTGTATGTAGAAACAAAAAAGGTTTTAAGACAAAATATTCATGACTAATGTGTTTTCATGCATGCTCTTCTGAATTAAAATAAGGGTGAAAATTTGCCAATAAGCAAGCTTGATGTATGGGGTGCAGTGGTATGTCTGAAATGCATTATTCTGGTGGTGTAGTTAACTTTCAGCACTTCCTGGCATATTTGGATGTCTGTAAAAATGTACATTTATTTAACTAAGGTCCTTAGATTATACTTTTTTTAAATTCTACTTTATGCTTGTACTCTTGGAAATATTGAACTTCTTGCTCCATTTATTTTATTTGGCAGCTGTAGTTACTACTTACTTTGGATTGACATTAATTAAACATGGTATAAGACACTCTTATCAAATCTTGGACATTTTGATCGTAAATGCTTACATCCTGAGAAAAGCACCTGTTACTGAGAGTAGAAACTTTCTTAAACACTTCAGGGGGGCTCTGCTGAAGGAGATGATCGAGGAGTCAAAAGCTTAGGCCTGTCCCAATATCCATCTCTATGGATGTCTGCCTACTAAGGAGAAACTAAGGAGTGTAGACAATGTGTTTTGCCCAGCTTAAAAAAACAAAACAAAAAAAACAAAAACAAAAAACAAAACAAACAAACTACGAAGACACAACTACATGATAAGACACCACAAATCCAAAAGATAGGGTTTTATTGTCCTAGTTCATTTCTGGTAAATCAAGAAAATATCAAAATTTGTCCAAAATTAAACAATCATACTAAAACTGAAACTTCACTTACTTGGGTGGCAAGCTGAGCGGAGAGCGTGGTTTGAGTTTGTCCTCATCTTTCTTCTCCCGAGCATCTCGAGGAGGACGCACCCTTGGCCTCTCCTTCTCATCCCGCTTCATACGGTCCCTCTCCCACTCTTCTTTCCTCCGCATTCTTTCCTTCTCGCGTTCCCTCTCTCTTTCCCGCTCCCTTTCCCTCTGCCGGCGCTCCCTTTCACGGTGATCTCTCTCTCTCTCTCTCTGTCTCTCTCTCTCTCTCTCTCTCTCTCTCTCTCTCTCTCTCTCTCTCTCTCTCTCTCTCTCTCTCTCTCTCTCTCTCTCTCTCTCTCTCTCTCTCTCTCTCTCTCTCTCTCTCTCTCTCTCTCTCTCTCTCTCTCTCTCTCTCTCTCTCTCTCTCTCTCTCTCTCTCTCTCTCTCTCTCTCTCTCTCTCTCTCTCTCTCTCTCTCTCTCTCTCTCTCTCTCTCTCTCTCTCTCTCTCTCTCTCTCTCTCTCTCTCTCTCTCTCTCTCTCTCTCTCTCTCTCTCTCTCTCTCTCTCTCTCTCTCTCTCTCTCTCTCTCTCTCTCTCTCTCTCTCTCTCTCTCTCTCTCTCTCTCTCTCTCTCTCTCTCTCTCTCTCTCTCTCTCTCTCTCTCTCTCTCTCTCTCTCTCTCTCTCTCTCTCTCTCTCTCTCTCTCTCTCTCTCTCTCTCTCTCTCTCTCTGTAGATGTTTATTACACACATAGAGCAAGATGAATCGTTTGCAGTGGTCAATTTCCTTTGATGTCAGGATGTTTTTAGAAATTCCTAGAAGACTTGACATTTAACAGATTGATAGAATTGATAAGGATAAAACAAATTCCAGATTTGGGTAAAATCTGAAATTTGATCCATCAAAGCCTTCATTTGAAGCATTGCAAATTTCAGAAACAAAGTATGCTGTGTCTACACTATGGCAAAGTGAGGATTCTAGTTCTAATAAGGAACAGGAACCTGATCAATTGAGGTATTAAGAGTTTTCTTAAGACTGCCTAAGTCAGTCGACACTTACCCATACAGAGGGTCTCTGAATTCCATTTCGCTGAAAGAGGAAAAAGATATATATTTAGACAAATCAGAAATATCAAATCTGATTATTTAGTATATGTTAATTCCTTAATATAGAAACTGGATCAGCTAACAGCATCTTCATAAAGCCTTCAGAATGACTGAACACTGAACACTATCCCCATTGGTGTAGTAGTGACAGGTGAGCGTCCTCTCTTTAGTTCCGTTATTGATTCATTATGATTACTGTTTTACTATTCACGTATGTGTTTGACTTTTTCCATAGTGTGTCATCTCACCAAACTTTAATGTTAAGAGTCTGAATAGATTGTTCGACTAAGAAGTGCCAAATTTAGTTTACTTGATTTACTTTAAGAAACGCAGAAAAACGGCTTTGCACTCTGCTTTCACTTCAGGGCTAGAGGTGCTGGCAACTGCAAGACCGTCACGTGATCAGAAAAGAAAATGCATAGTGTTTGTGGTATAGTGAACAAACACATTCACAAAAGATCACTAATTATATCATTGCAGCTTGAGCTTGAGGTGGTTAGTTTTTTTTCCTGTGTGCTTAAAAGTATATGAGTGAGTGAGACAGAGGCAGAAAAAGAGAAACAGATCATCAAGTTTTAGCCCATGCAGTGGTTATAGCAGGAGTACAGGCCAGGCAGAGCAACACTGTGGTAAGATTGGAAAAGATGTTGTTTTTGAATGGGCAAATAGTTTTATTGGCTCATCTAGAATTATTGGCTTCAACCAGCCTAATATTCAACCAAAATTTAAGTACTCCGGCAAATGTTGTGGAGAAGTTCTACTTAAGACTGGTGTTTTGTATAAATGACACTATGTGTCTCATGTGTCCTAGTTTCAGCTGATGATACAATGTTTTCAATATGAGCAGGTCATACTCTCTAATGATGCGGTAGCTGCGTTCTCGGAAGAAATCATTCTCTTTGTCAAATTCTCTCTCGTCCTCTCCGATGGTCACGTTGAAACGCTTCTCCTCAAAGTCAGGCTCCTGCTCTTTACGAATGGTGGCCTTCTTCAGCACCTATAGAGCCAGAAACAGATACTGAAAGAATCTGTATCTAATGAATCTGCAGGAGGCAATTTGTCACTGGTGGTTCCAAATAGCAATTAAAGGAAACTTTACCAAAGGGGCTGTTTACTAAACTACATAAGTTTTGCCTTGATGTACATAATAAAACAGCAACTGAGTGTATTTAATTGTTACATCTGCAGCTTTGGGCAGACGGGTAAAGAGTTTGTTGGCATCACCCAGTGAATGCTTTTGTCTGTCTCTGCTTCAATACAAACACACAAACATCACAGAAAACCTTTGGTGACTGGGTAGAGTTCAAAATACATTTGGCTAACAACACTGGTATTAAGAATATATCTATCAATTAAAAGTATCTCAAAGCTCTTGACCTAACTGGTCATTGGTGTCATTAAAAAAAAAATGAAAAAAAAGAAAAAAAAGAAAAAAAAACAACAAAAAAACCCAAAACCCAGTTCTAAGGTTGTTCGTTTACACAGGGTCACCAGCATGGCAGCAAAATGGAATAGCCGTTTCCATGAGAGACAGCGTTTACCTCTTTGGCATGCCTCAGACCTCTCTCCCAGGCACTCTCCACTGGAGGCTCCACTGGAGGAGGTGGGGGAGGGAGCTCCTCCACAGTAGGTGCAGCCTAAAACAGTGAAAAATCAATCCATTAATTTGTCTAGATTTATACACATTGATATAGATGCCCAGTGATACTGTCTATGGAACTCTAGCTGGTATAGATCCAGTTCCTGAGCATTTATACTCCAATCCATTTTTTGTTGTGTTTTTTTTTTTTACCATTATGACATTAGTATTTGCTTACTGTAACACTGTTACAGCAGTCTGTGCACAATCTCTTCAAAAGCATACAGATATGATACACTGTTTTTAATGTTTTACAAAAGTGCAAAAATATAGTAGTGGAAGAGAAACATACCCAGGGGTTATTAGGTATGAGTGGGTGTGGTCCTCCAGGAGGCGCTCCATTAGGTGAGAAGAGGTCCGGTTTACTGATCAGAGAATAGTTACCTTTGTCATTGACTCCAGGGTGGATGAACCTACAGTTCATACCCCAAGTACAATTTCCTAGAGAAAACAAATTGTAACAAACAGTATGTTACCCAGAGTGAGAAAAAAATAAACTATTTGTCAAGGGTTGCACTCTCTTTTATAATGACACTGAATTGAGAGGAAGATGTTTTTATATATTGAAGAGTACATGGAAGAGCCAAATTAGACACTGAAAATGGTTACTCTTATAGATGAAATAATGCAGTCTTTTGAGAGAGGTACCACTATTAGATACAATAAATGATTTAAATATGCATTCTTCTTGTATCTTTGATTTGTAATCTTGTAACACATCAAGTTGCTGTTTCAAGAGCTGACAATATACCAGCCATGAAAAATATATTGTAACAATATAGAAAATTAGTTAGTGCTGTATCTCCCTGTTTTTCACTTAAAGATTGGTGATAAATGGAATGATGGTGAACCGTCATATTGGTTCATGACAGAAAACTGCATTAAGCCAAAAGTTTAAGTGCTTTATTATTTACTACATGTTTTACTAAGGACAGTGGGAAAAGAAACTAAAATCTATATTAAGAGCAATGACTCCCCCTGTTGTGGCGTAACTTGCATGACAAGAGCTGACACAAAGAAGCATTACTCACATGCTCTTAAAATTGACACCAAAAAAATCAAATATTGTTACATTGTTGTAAATCAATAGTTATACAGATCTTCTTCTTCTTTTTCTTTCGGCTTTTCCCTTTGGGGGTCGCCACAGCGAATCAGTGTCCTCCATCTAACCCTGTCTTCTGCGTCCTCTTCTCTCACACCAACTACCTTCATGTCCACTTTCACTACATCCATAAACCTCCTCTTTGGTCTTCCTCTAGGCCTCCTTCCTGGCAGTTCAAAACTCAGTATCCTTCTACCAATATATTCACTATCTCTTCTCAGGACATGTCCAAATCATCTCAGTCTGGCCTCTCTGACTTTATCTCCAAAATAGTTATGCAGATAACTGTTATAATGTTATAATTATATAATTATATAATTATATAATTATATATATATAATTAACATTAGATAACTATTTAGCCCCCTGACTATTGACCAAACAGCATTCCTTGTGAACTTGTATGTCAAAATTAAACAGAAGTCAAACCCTTTTATCTAGAGCAAGGCTCTCCTCAGATATAGAATGTACAACAGCCCTGTGGCATCAACCTCTTTTGTTAAAATACTACTTACAACTTCTAAAATTGATTTTCTAAAAACTATCTGACAGAAAATCACAAATTCCCAATGTAGTTATAATACTTACCTGTTATGATATTGGATTCTATCAGAATAGGCAAAAGTTGGTAGCAGTGTGAACACACTCAATCACATTAAAATCTACTACAACATAAAGTATTTTTGACTTGGAATTGATTTTCTAAAAACTATCTGACAGAAAATCACAAATTCCCAATGTAGTTATAATACTTACCTGTTATGATATTGGATTCTATCAGAATAGGCAAAAGTTGGTAGCAGTGTGAACACACACTTCCAATCCACATTAAAATCTACTACAACATAAGTATTTTTGACTTGGAACCCCCTAAAAAAGGATATTTAGGAATTCTGACCAAGATATGCACTTAGTGGGACATTTAACTGTCAGAGGAAAAAAAAACCCAAAACAAACAAAGAAAAAAACAAAACAGAGCCCTCTGGTGGACAAACTACATAATGGTTACACTAAATTACCCAAAAGACACTAATGTACTAATGCGGCAATGCAATTTTTTTCTTCCTAGCAGATCATATACAGTGGCAAGAAAATGTAAGCAAGCCCTCTGAAATTACCTGTATTCATGTATAAATTTGTCTTAAAGTATTGTCAGATTTTCATTTTAGTTACAATATATTAAAAAACACAGTCAACTGTAACTAATAACACACAAACTATTGTAATGTTCTTTGTCCAGGTTCGAGAAAGTATGTGAACCCCTAGGCTAATGATATCAGAAAAAGCTAATTAGAGTCAGGAGTTATTAAAACTAGAATCCAATCCATATAGACTTAAGGAGTTGAAGTTTGCCCAAGAGAACTTGACACTTCACAATGCTGCTGTAAAAATGTTTTATGGACTAATGAAACTGAAGCTAAACTTATAGGGAAGAACACACAATTACATGTTTGACATAAATATGACACTGCAAACCAACATAAAAACATCATTGCAAAGTTGAAGTACAGTGAAGGGAGCATCATGATTTGGGCTTCTTTGCTGCCTCTAGGCCTGGACAGCTTGCCATCATCAAGGGGAAAATTAATTTCCTTGTTTATCAAGGTATCTTCAAGGTAATGTCGGGATAACTGTCTGCAAGCTAAAGCTCAGCAGAAGTTGGGTGATAGAGGGGGACATAGACCCTAATATATCTACGTACATATATCTACAAAAAAGCCCAAATCCTATTATAGATGACCTCAAGAGAGACATTACCATCAGAGATCCTAAGAATACTGATCAGAAAGAGCAGTTCTGTAAGGAAGAATTCCTCCTTAATACTGTTCAGGTCTGATCTGCAGCTACCGGAAAAACTTCTTTGTCGCAGAAAGGAGGGGTGACTGGATATAAAATCCAAGGGTTCAACCCTTTTTTCCCCAAGTACCTTGAAAGTTTAAGGAGTATGACATTAAAGACACAGAGGATTACAACTGTGTTATTAGCTTAAACACATTTTTATCTATAATTTGGAATCAGATGAAGATCAGATCAGATCAAATTTTGTGACCTATTAATGCAGGAAACCAGTTAATTCTAAGGGGCTATTTTTCTTGCCACTGTATACACAGATACTGATTTACAGTATCTGCCATTGACTTAAAGCAACCAACAATGTCATCCTGCTGGAGTATGGGTTGAGTTCTGGGGTCTGCTCTCCACTACCTACCTTTGATGAAGAACCTGCAGATGGGACGTGGTCTGATCTTCCTGTCTGAGGGATCTTTGACCTCCCCTTCCTCAAGGTCATCATCCTGCCAACACATACAAATATCATGGCAAATCATGACAGATTAAAGCATCTTGTTGCAAAATAATACAAATCATAGATATCACCATCTAATCATGATTAAGATCATGCATTTGGAGAGCTTATTTGTATTTAATGTTAAAAGGTTGTGACAGTATTCTGGGATAAGCATATGATATTATTTACTATATCTGAGGAAAAAACCAGTGAATAAGGACATTTTTAGAAATAAAACCATGTGACAGCCTTCGTCGTCAAATTGGGAACCACCAGCAGTGTGCAACACAACACTGTCACACCGATCATATACTCCAACCACTCCATCCAATCAGAACCAAATTTCAGGTCCAAACTTTTAGTCATTTATGATAAAAACTTGAACTTGTGGCAACTGCTAGAAGCAGAATGTCTCCAGATATTGCAGTGAGTTAGTGAGTCAGATTTACCTTGTCTACATGACTACAAAATCTGCTGATGAAATTGCAAAGCCAAAATGTATTCATTAGTTTCCGTGAAATGGGCTACATCATCACAAGTGTGAAAATGAACTGTGGCAAACTAGAATTGCGTATGAAAACTAAAAGGCATAACTTTAGTGCAGCTCAGTCTTAATTCTACAGATGAAAACATAAACCTAAAAATTTAGACTCATTGAAGGCTGTGAAAACTGTTACAAATTCCGGACATAGCATAAAGTGGCTGGAAAGTGCATGGGTTGAACAGCTAATACTAGCTTGAAGCCTCTATGCAAGAGGAATAGTAAGCTAGAAGTGAGTTCACATATTAATTGTAAGCAATGAAAACCCATCACTGATTTTGGCCTTCTTCCTTGCTCATGAAAATTTGAAGGGAGAATCTCTGCACTGCTGTTAGGCTGTTAAATTAGGGGTTTCACAAAAATTTTACATTAGCTGTTTAGGAATTACAGCCATTTATCTACATAGCCCCTCATTTTCAGGGGATTAGAAGTAACTGGAAAAATAATTTAATATGTGGATGAAAATCAATTCCTGAAGTCTGGAACCCATGGATATAACCAAGCGCTCAGTTTCCTCCTTTGAGATACTTTGTCACCTTCAGTTGCTGCTTGTCTGTGGGTCAGTCTGACCTTGATTTGGTCTTCAGTAAATGAAAATCATGCTCAGCTGGGTTGAAGTCAAGTTGCTGACCTGGCCATTGGGGAATAATCCATTTCTTTGCCTTGAAGAGCACTAAAATTCCCAGTTCCATTAGCAGCCATAACTGCCCATACTATAAACGCTGTCTCCACCATGTTTGCAAGGTGATGTGTTGGCTTTGGATCATGAGTGGTTCCTTTCCTCCCCATACACTTCTCTTCCCATCATGGTGGTACAAGTTAATCTTGGTTTCATCTGTTAAAAGAATCTTGTTCAAGAACTGTGCAGGCTTTTTAAAAACGTGTTTTCTGGCAAAGTCTAATCTGGCCTTTCAATTCTTTAGTTGGACCAGTGGTATTATACTTTGGGGGAAACCCTCTGTATTTAAATTCATGAAGGCGTCTCTTCATGTAGACTTTGACAATGATACACCTTCCTCCTGGAGACTATTCTTGACCAGACTAGATGTTGTGGAGGGTTTTTCTTACCCAAAGAACCAATTCTGTGACTATCCAATTTAGCTGCCTCCCCATAGTCTTACGGTCCTTTTGGTGTTGTTGAGCTTGCCTTGCTTTCCTTCTTTTTAAGAATGTGCAAAACTATTGATTTGGCTGCTCCTAACATTTCTGCCATCTGTCTGACAGGTTTGTTTTGTTTTGTTTTTTTGGCCCAAAGATGGCCTCCTTCATTTGCCATGACAACTCTTTAGACCACATATTGAGAGTTCCCATGGACAGCTACCAAATGCAAAGTCAACATTTGAAATCAACACCAGACCTTTTAGATGCTTCATATATAATAAAACAATAATGAAAAAGCCACATCTGGCAATGAAACAGATTTTCAGTCTATTGTCCAATTAAGCCTTTGAAAATGAGGCATGATCTTTAAAAATGGCTTTTTCCCCTAAACAGTTAATGGCAGTTTTTTGTGAAACCCCTTTGAATTGAAGCTGGAAGTCTACACTTCAATCACATTGTACTGGCTTTGTTTCAAATCCACTGTGGTGGTGTACAGAGGCAAAATTATGAAAACTGTGTCCATCCAAATATTTATGGACCTCTGTGTATATAACTTGTATTAGCATAGCAGCAGAAAATATACAGTGTTAATTAAGCAAATTCATATAAAATATGTAGTTTACTGACTTTGTCACAACTAATTTATCCACAAGCTACTGATTCTTAAAGGTCCTGGTTAAAAAATAATTCTAGATATGATTTGAATATAATGTTTAACTGGGTGACTGTAACTCCTGAAATTAATGCTACTTATTCTTGCCCACTCTGTTTGGGTTGTGGGAACTACAGAAATGCTCAGTCTGATTGCACCTGGACAGTGGTGTTAAAGAGTAGACTTTCTTTACTTACAAATGATCATTGGCCAAGTGCACACTGTATCTTTCTTGCTAAATTTACCAACTTAGCACAGTGCTTAAGCTAATTTTCTTCACAAAAGCACATAGCATCAACTAGCAACTTTTTCTCAAATCTTAGCTACTTTCCATAGAAAAGAGTTGTCAGTATTCCCCCGCAAGTGTGAGGTTTGTTTTCCTAATGTAGATACACCTCTCAATGCTCTTATTCAACTGACTGCACAGCAGCTGCAAAGACATGAATGAGCTTCTAACTTTTCTCTAAGTGACCATTTTACAAATAAATTTAGTCAAAATCACAACACAGCTGTTGTCTTAATCTCATCTGTATGGGGATTTTGTCAGACAACGTAGTTCTGAAATTAGGATTTTAGTAGCACAGAACAGCAGCCTGGGAATAGCTTGGAAGTGACTGGTTAACGTATAATCTTAATGCACAGCATTTCAGTCCCTAAATCATACTGGTTTTGTTTGATAACAGGAACAGAAAAACAAAAATGAGAACATCTTCATCCAACTGGATCAAAATACTGTATGTGAACGCAATGAGTAGGATAGAAGCAGACATATAAAGGGTCATCCAACCATATGCTAGGTTTTGACCTTGTATTATTTCCATTCACCTGCACCCACCCAATCAGCTCTCATTGAAAAAAAAATATGACTACTAGGCAACTTTAATCACTTACATCAATCTCTCCTTCATCAATCTCTCCATCGTCCTCGTCCTTTTTTTTGTCTCTGAAGGAATCTCTGCATACCTTCTCAAGCCCTTTGGAGTCATCTGTTCTCTTGAATTCACTGTTTTTAGGAGATGGGGGGAGGATTGGCCTCTTCTCCTTCTTCTTACTGGTCTTATTCTCCCTCTCCTCCTCTTCTGCATCGTCCTCATCTTCCTCTTCCTCATGAGCTTGGATGCTGGGCTCTTCTGGGACCTCCTCATCATAATCTAGTTCATGCTCATCCAGTTCCCGGGAAACAGACCCAGAGTCGTCCTTTATTTCCTTCACAGCAACAGCTTGTCTCCGCTCCTCCTCCTCAGCTCTCATCCTCTCATCCTCCTCTGCCTTGGTTTTGTCTTCCTCCTCATCATCCACCTCAGCTGTCTCAGGTTCTGTTGAGGTATCTTTTCTGAATTCATTGTAACCCTCCTCCCTATCGTCTCCATTGTCTTCATCAGTGAAGCTCTTGACCTGTTCTGACTCTGAATCTGGAGACTGTGGGGTGTCAATGACTCTATCTTCTTCCTCCTCTTTTTCCTTCTCCTCCTCCCCATCTGACTGGTCCCCCTGCGGAACATCTTCATCCCCCTCCATCAGTACAATGGTCTCATCCTCCTGTCCCATCCCCCCGGGCTCCTCATCCTCTAGGTCAGAGACAAAGTCAGGGACCACCTCATCCTCTTCTTCCATCTCCTCTAACTTCAAACTTCTCCCTCGGGTTTCCATCACCTCTTCCTCCTCAACTAGCCCTCCATTTTCTTCTTCATGGACCACCTCACTGCCTGAGATGACCCTGTCCTCTTCTTCATCAGACGAATCTAGCAGCTCACAGTCAGAAAGACCCTTCTCTTCCTCAGGAGACTGAGGGGACTGGTTAGGGCTTTCAGGGGAATCCATTGGAGAATATTCTAGAGTAAACAGAAATACAGTAGTCTCTTAAAGAAATCATCAAGTAAAATGCTGACATTGATGGTAAATTTATGCTTTAATATATCTTGAACCGACCATCATGCCAAACTCCATTTATATCAATTTAACATATTTACATATCAGCCAGGTTACACAGAAGGGAGACTAGAATTTCAGAAAACTAACTAACCAATAAGGCTATATCTAGTCAAAAGCCAAAATATAAATAATATAAAAAAAATTCCAATAAAAACTAATTTTGTGTGATTCCAACAACCACGGCCCATAGTTTATCCTGATGTAATATACAGGGAATTAACACATAAACTAGTTCCAGTGTAATAATTATGTTCAGGAGTCAAGATTGTTTACTCACATTCAACCTAATAGCTTACATTTCCATATCATCATTAAATAATCAAAGGAAAACTACACTGTCGGGGTTTGAAATGTAATTTTGTGTTGAGACATAACACAGGACAGGATATATTTAACTGAATAATAAATTTTAAAAATGCATGACAGAGAACTCTAAATGTATGGACTTTGCCTTGGTACAGAGTAACGGGCTAGCTTGCTGCCTAAATCGGGAAAATTATAAATTCTTTAAATTCAAAAAAACACCTTTAAAAAAACCCCAAACTTTAGCAATGTTTATAACTGACAACAGGATTTGCCCTGTTAGCTTCCGGCGCTGCTAATTCAACAACCAAAAAAAGAAAAAAAAACTTAGCTTACGCCCCGCTAGCTAACAACTCCTATCGCCAGGAACTACAAACTTCTAATGTCTCTTTTGGGTTTCACGATGTGTACAATAATAGAAAACATATCCAAGTTTGTAAGTATCACATAAGCTCATCTGGAGCTTAACATGACTGGTAAGACTTCTAATGGCTGGGTCGCGCTATTTGGCAACAAGGCCAGAGACCTAAGAAGCGCCAGAGACCTGCTCAAACAACGAGTACACTGTCCGCACTAAACAGTAAATCTTTCTTAACGAATATAAACAGATAAACCGGTTAGGTAAATGCTATGACTAGCCGGAAACTGGCGCTTTAGCAATAAGCGGACCCTGTAGCACACTAGCTTCTCTTTCAATTAACAATGCAGCCTCCACCGAAGCTAAGCTAATAGAGCTGCTACACTCTGCTAGCTGCTAACAACCACACATTTTCATTCACCTTGCCGACGCGGAGCTGCTTAAAGACGGCACTGCTTCATTAAGAACTCCCCTCTCCCAATGATATTGTTTTTATATTCTGCAATAAATACTGAACATTTAATTTAGCCGCTGTGGTAGAGAAGATAAAACACCCTACACAGTACAGCGAGGGCGGCCATTATCCTCACGTCATCAACATGCGACACTCTGAGGGGAGAGCGGGATGGCCATTCTGCACATTTGATCAGGACAAAAAACAACAAAAACAAAAAACAACAAAAACAAAAACAGATTTACGTTCAGTTATAAGGGCCTTACTTTTAAGAAACATAAAAATTAAAAAATGGTACCGAAATTTATTATATTATATTATATTATATTATATTATATTATATTATATTATATTATATTATATTATATTATATTATATTATATAAGCACTGCGTTGAGTTATGCTCTTCAGTTGTACATATTTTACTTAAACAGACCCTTTGAAAACCTTTGTAAAGGATAGAAAATACCTTGATAATTTTCCTAGATATCTTTTTTTACCCTTTAAAATGGTGATTTCCATGGATATGATTGGTTAACTATGTAACCTGTTTTCACTTCAATTACTATACATTTAGCCATTTATAGCTATGATATGGATTACAATATTGTATGCATCACTGTTTCTTTCAGTCTCAGTTACGGTTTACTTGGATCTATTGGAGTTCTCTATGTGGTAACAACTAAAGTATTGTTGTATCCCATGCATCAGTATAGACTGAGTGAAGGACAAAAAATATACATGTTATATCAATTGGCCTTTATATGTAATGGCGTGGCTTGAATTTCGAATGATTTTAAAAGAAAGGTCCTCTAAATGCTGTCCAAAAGCTTTGCATTTTTGCAGTTTTTAACTCCCCCCCCCCCCGCAAAAATGCAGAGAAAAAAAACTTTTTTTTTTTTTTTTTTTTGCGTGACTGTGTGCATGTATGTGTGTTGCTTGCATCAGCCCAATCCAAATTTTTCCCTTATCTGACATGGCCTAAAAAGAAGCAAAGATTTTAGATAGATTCTCCTAAATAGGCTATCTGATGCTGCCATTGTCCCCTGTTAGTGGCGTTGATTTTATGGTTGGTCCTGAATACCATTACCACTGGAATTATCAATGAGATAGACCTAATGAATCGTGTTTTCACAATGGTGCAAGCCACAAAAGGAATTGCGTAATTGGATGGAAGATGGCTGGTTGGTTAACTGCATGTTACGCCAAACACATCCATGATTAATTAAGAGATTAAGTAGAACACTTTTATTCTGCGCTTGGATTTTTAAAATACAGATCCCCTGGTAATTTTTCTGAAGTGCATGGTGGTTATTTCCTTGACTGCAAGAGTTTGGTATTTTGATCACCAGGCATTAGCCCGATTGAGAGGAGGCAAGTAGAAGAGGATGTGTTGAAGAGAGTCAACAAGTCAGGTCACTTTTGTCACTTTTTTAGAGTTGTCAGTGACCTACAATTGATATTCATCAGTATACATAATATACAATATGAGTGGTGCATAATATGTACAATGAAGATCACAAAGAATTAAATAATGCAGCTCTACATGGAATGTGTGTTAATGAGCATATTTGTGAAACCTGTGTGACTGCCATTGGGAATAAATTGTCTGTATATCAAATGTGTGTGGTGATGCCCTAAGATATTTTTGAGTGAGGGCATGTCCTTCCCTATGATTTTTGAAATCATTTATCAACCAAGAAAGAAGGTAGAAGTCACATTGCCATTACAAATTATAATGCATTCTGCTAGGATATCTAAACAGTACAGTGTTAGACATTCATTAGGACTATGCTGCCTTAGATAAAACCCTGTGACACATCATGAAGTACAGTCTCTGTTGTGCTTTCTGGGAATGCAGGTGGCATTTAGTGTCCATGAAAGGGTCACTATAACTATATTAGGTGTGACTAATTACTGACTTCCTAATTCCAGTGTATGGAATGCCATGTTAGTCAATGTTAAATGAATATATAAATACATAAAACAATTAATATGCCAATGAAATAAAAAATATACCCTTGACATAAACCCTGAAATAAACAGAAATGAATATTAATATATGAACTTTTTCATTATAATACATTTGATGTCTCATTATGGTAGCAAACCTCAGTGCAACCATCACAAGCACTTATCTCATTTAAGCAATTCTGATTGGCTGATGAACCTACCATAAGTAGTGTAACATATCTCAGGTCAGGGTGGGCTAGCTTAATTTTGCACAGATGGTGCTTGCCTTTGCTCTAGCCTTTGTAAATATAAATATATAAATGAATTAATATAGTTCAATAAATATAGAAATAGATTATTATTTCAAAGGACATTTTTCAAATGACAACTTTTATTTATTTCAGGGCACTTCTATTTCATAATTCCACATTTATGTGTTTCAGGGTACTTTTATTTCCAAAATACATATTTATTAATGTCATAGGACTTTTATCTCCTGATGCAAAATTTATTTACCAGCTCTTTTTATTTCCAATGTTTATGTTTAAATGATGGGTTATCTCACAGATTCAGACTGAAGCATAAGCAACAGCACAGCACCGTATCACATGCTGAAGGAGAATAAACCCTAAAGACGGCAGCATCATCAAGGATGGAAAACCTGTAAGACAAAAGAAGATGGAAAAGCAGAAGAAGCACTGATTATATGACACAACTGCAAAAATTTCTGGCCACTGGATGGAAAAGAAACTACATGGCTGTTGTTCATTGTTAATCTATGTGTGATGTCTTACTTTGAGAAAAGCATCACAGCATAATTGTGAGAGAGGCTGCCAACCACCAGGATGGAATTGGTGATGGCAGCAGCCACCAACTAGAGCTGCCTAATTAGGCTCACCAAGCTCAAGTCCCTTTTCCAAGGTGGGCAATGTTACCTGGGTATCGATAATCCAAAATCGGTATTCTCTTGGTAAATGTAGCTAACAAGGTGACTCTTCTTCTTTTTCTTTCGGCTTTTCCCTTTAGGGGTCGCCACAGCGAATCAGTGTCCTCCATCTAACCCTGTCTTCTGTGTCCTCTTCTCTCACACCAACTACCTTCATGTCCTCTTTCACTACATCCATAAACCTCCTCTTTGGTCTTCCTCTAGGCCTCCTGCCTGGCAGTTCAAAACTCAGTATCCTTCTACCAATATATTCACTATCTCTTCTCAGGACATGTCCAAACCATCTCAGTCTGGCATCTCTGACTTTATCTCCTAAACCTCTAACATGTGCTGTCCCTCTGATGCACTCATTCCTGATCCTATCCATCCTGGTCACTCCCAGAGAGAACCTCAACATCTTCATCTCTGCTACCTCCAGCTCTGCCTCCTGTCTTTTCCTCAGTGGCACTGTCTCTAGACCAAACAGCATCGCTGGTCTCACCACAGTTTTGTACACCTTTCCTTTCATTTTAGCTGAAACTCTTCTATCACACATCACACCTGACACTTTTCTCCACCCGTTCCAGCCTGCCTGCACACGCTTCTTCACCTCTTTTCCACACTCTCCATTGCCCTGGACTGTTGACCCTAAGTACTTAAAATCCTCCACCTTCTTTATCTCTTCTCCCTGTAACCTCACTCTTCCACTTGGGTCCCTCTCGTTCGCACACATGTACTCTGTCTTGCTGCGGCTAACCTTCATTCCTCTCCTTTCCAGGGCAAATCTCCACCTCTCAAGCTTCTCCTCCACCTGTTCCCTGCTCTCACTACATATCACAATGTCATCTGCAAACATCATAGTCCATGGAGATTCCTGTCTAACCTCGTCTGTCAGTCTGTCCATCACCATAGCAAACAAGAAGGGGCTTAGAGCTGATCCCTGATGCAGTCCCACCTCTACCTTGAACTCCTCTGTCACACCTACAGCACACCTAACCACTGTCTTACAGTCCACATACATGTCCTGCACCACTCTAACATACTTCTCTGTCACTCCAGACTTCCTCATACAGTACCACAGTTCCTCTCTGGGCACCCTGTCATACGCTTTCTCCAGATCTACAAAGACACAATGCAGCTCCCTCTGACCTTCCCTGTACTTCTCTATCAACATCCTCAAAGCAAATACTGCATCTGTGGTACTCTTTTTTGGCATGAAGCCATACTGCTGCTCACAAATGCTCACTTTTGCCCTTAGTCTAGCTTCAACTACTCTTTCCCATAGCTTCATTGTATGGCTCATCAGCTTTATTCCTCTGTAGTTGCCACAGTTCTGCACATCTCCCTTGTTCTTAAAAATGGGCACCAGCACACTTCTCCTCCATTCCTCAGGCATCTTCTCACTATCTAAGATCCTGTTAAACAACCCAGTCAGAAACTCTACTGCCGCCTCTCCTAGACACTTCCATACCTCCACAGGTATATCATCAGGACCAAGTGCCTTTCCACTCTTCATCCTCTTCAGTGCCTTCCTCACTTCATCTTTACTAATCTTTGCTATTTCCTGATCCACAACAGCCACATCTTCTACTCTTCGTTCTCTCTCATTTTCCTCATTCATCAACTCTTCAAAGTACTCAACTCTTCAAAGTACTCAACTCTTCAAAGTACAGTTTGACTAACAAACACAATTAGTTTAACATTCCTGATTGTTTAGTATAGATGTCACTACACTCACAAAAACTGATGAAAGAGTCTTAGACAATGGTATCTTGTTCAGTTTTATAAGAATGGGAACATGTCCCAATCACTGAATCATTGTGGTAGCATTACTTCAACCAGCGCCATTTTGACAGGATCAGTGGAAAGCGAAGATACAGTATATGACTCCACCACCTCTACTATCGCTCCTTAATGGTGACACCGGGGATGATGGCCCAGTGTTTTGGGAGGACTCAAAAAGTCATTGTTGTTGTTGTGAGCAATGTGAGGATGGCTCTATCAAGTGCATGTTGGAAGTATAAGGTAACAGTAGCTGGACGTTTGTACAGAGAGTGTAGAGAAATAGATTGGGTGCCAGACTTTAGGCAGTGATCGAGTTTAAAGAACTGTAATCCAAGTATTAAAGATAATCCTTATATTTCTAATAATGTTGGTTTGTCCAATTACTTCTGAGCCCCTGAAAATGAGGGACTATGTATAAAAATGGCTGTAATTCCTAAAAATTTAATGTAAAGTTTATGTGAAACCCCTTGAATTACAGCTGAAAGTCTACACTTCAGTCACATCTTGATTCATTGGTTTCATATTGTGAAATAAAAAAAATGCAGACATAAAAATATACATTTGACACATTTATTGGCACCCTTTTAATGAATTTGAATTTGTTCTTGAAACAAATTAAAAAACAAATGCTTAATTTCAGGGTTCACATGATCTTAATTAACCAATGAATGATGGTTTAGCTTCAAAAATCAGGCTGATTGTTTCCAGTTTCTTCTTCACAATGGTGAAGAAAAGAGAGCATCAGAAATATTATCAAAATTATTACAATCCCACAGGCTACAAGGTAATTGCCAAAGATTTGGAAATACCTGTCTCAGCAGTTTGTGATGTCAACAAGAGGTTTCAAAGTCAAAAAAGCATTCAGATGTTTCCAGGACCTGAAGCTGAGAAGAAACTGAATGAGAGAACTCTGTGAAGGTTGATCTGAAAAAAAACACCAAGACATCTGAAGAGTTTCAGGCTGATCTGGATCAATCTTGAGTGGTGGTTTCAGCGTGTACCACACACCACACAATAAACAGAGTAGGACTTCATGGGTGAAGACCAAGGAGATGCCACTATTGAATGAAAGGCACAAAAAGGCAAGAATAATGTTTGCAAAACCTTTCATAGATAAACCACATTCTTTCTGGGATAATGTTCTATGGACAGATGAATCCAAAGTCGAGCTGCCTGGAAAATTTGTTTGTTTTCAGTTCATTTGTAGGCAATGAACTGAAGCCCATGAGGAAAAGAACACCCCACCTACAGTAGAACAGGGTGCAGGTTCTATCAGGCTGTGGGGCTACTCTGCTTCCTCTGGAACTTGAGGCATTGAATGTATCAAAGTAAGGATGAAATCAGAAGGTTACCAAGGAATTTTAGAGTGAAATGTGTTACTCAGTGTCAGAAAACTAGGTTTGAGGTGAAGGTCTTTGGTCTTTCAGCAGGACAATGACCCAAAGCAAACATGGTTGAAAGGAAAAGATGGACTGTTTTAAACTGGCCAGAAATGAGTCCTGACTTAAATCCCATCAAACACATTTGGAGAGAGCTGAAATCTGCCATTGGAACAAGGGGTCCTTCAAACTTTAAAAAGCTTGAACACATAGCAATGGAAGACTGATAGAAACTACCAGCAGACAGGTGCAGGAGGCTTCTAGATGCCACAAGGATGTTTAGAGGCTCATTCTTGCCAAAAGTTCTGCAAACAAATATTGGTGAAGGTTGCCAACAGTTGTGTCTGGGGTATTGTTTGTGTTTGTGGTATTGCATTACTACGCAAGTTTTTTTTTTTAATTTATCTAATTATTTTTATTTTATTATGTTCAGTGACCTTGAACATTTTGATTATACAAAATTGGTTGATATGCGTTTATTTCTGAAGATATTCTAAATTGGGTGCCAATAATTTCAACCAGTACTGTATAAATCACAGAAAATACATTTTTGCAGAGTAATTCCAAGTGCAAAAAATGAAACTAAAATATACATATTCATTATAAGTACTTGTATAGGAAACCTACACATATAAAGATATAACATTAATAGTCAACCTTGTCTCCTGCATTTGGCCACAAGTTCTCATTCACATTACACCTCATGTTCTGCCTCCATTACACCAGGGAAAGAAATTTTCTGCACTGCTGATGTCGTGGGAACATTTTTGCACCCTGAAGCTTCTTGTTGTCTCAAACATTTGGAAATTTCACAAAATTACATTCAGCTCTATGGTTATTAAATAACAATACTTTGCAGCTTACCTTTTCTACAAACCGTTTTTATTTTAAAATAGTTACCTCTAGGGAAAAAAACTGAGAGTTATTGATCTTTTGAAAGAAAAATGAAACAATGAAATAGAGATCAGGTATAGTTACACCAAGCACTCTTTATTATCTCAATTCAAAAGAAGTTCACAAAGGAATTATATGAAAGCTACACACATCATCTCCCTTCATAAGTTGCCAGTTTTCATTCATTTGACTTCACTTTCAAAGATACAACATGAACATTACCACACAGAAAATATTAATAATATTACAATGAAAGAACTACACAGCAGAAACAGCTTTTCTGTCATCAAACACACACAACAGCCTGCAGGCCGTGCTCCTTTATCAGGGTTGTTACCAGCTCAATTAATGTAATTCCCCAAATTAAAAAAAATTGTCCTTGTCCTCTTTGTCCTGTCATCAGCTCTGCACACACACACACACACACACACACACACACACACACACACACACACACACACACACACACACACACACACACACACACACACACACACACTTTTAACATGGCTCTGTACCTGTTTGTTTAGTCAAACTAAATAAATGAATTAATGAAAACTGGCATCAATAAAAAAGGTACAGTGATAGTATTTACATTAAAGGGGACCTGCTATGCTCATCTCAGCTCTGTATTTTTATTCGGGGACTCCACTAGAGTAGCTTTATGTGATTCACAGCTCAACCGAAATCGTGGACCCTATTAGATTAGGTTCTTTAGCCTTAGAATTGACTGTATTATTTTGTGATTGGAAATGCACATATCCATTATCTAAAGTATACCTCTTTCCTTTACTCTTTCCAGACTCTTTCTTATTCAATGTGTAGGAAAACATTTATCTATTTCTTTATTTCTTTTTAAAATTTAGTTTTAACCAGCCCCTCCCCCTTTTCAGAGGAAGAATATATAACTTTATCCTGTATTACAACTTCTGCTTGAAAAAATATTCTTTTCTCCTCTAACTACTTTCTTCCTACTTTGAAATGATTTATTGGCCTGTTATGCCTGAAAAATTACATGAAGTGATTTGATTTTTGTCATTTAGGTTATGTCTTATTATTTTAGACTGAAACAGATTGTTTTCACACAAGCTTCTTATCCTTTGATTTCTCCTTCAATTTTTTTCCTACTTAAATGTTAAGACAATATTAGATTTTAATCGCTAAAGACAATAGTTCGTTCTTGGTATTGGCTGGTTACTATTACTACTAAGGATAATGATAATAATGATATATTAGATTAAATGTAATTTGAGTAGATATGATTAAATTGTATTATAAATAAATAAGGACAGTTGACATTTTTCATATATATATAAACTGTTGGCATATAAGCTGATTTTCTTACCATCAGTATCAATGGCCTCCGTCTCTGTCTTTCTGCCCTTTCCCTCACATATTTTACATCGTCCTCCTTTCCTTTCCTTTCTCTCTCATCTTCCTTCAACCTCTCTTCTCTTCCTTTCTCCTTCTTGGGTTTTTTTGTTACTTCCCTTTCCTGTTGTTTCTTCAGCTTCTTTTTCCTCTTATCCTGTTACCTCCATGTTCTTATCTCCTTCATTTCTGGAATCTCTTCTGAAAGGAACAGAGTATTAAAGCTAAAAGTATAGCTGAATACCTGCAACCCTCCAATCATGTAAGTGTGAACATTACAATCTTGTCAATCTTCATAAAAATATTGAAAGTGACTATTTAACTACAGGAGGCAGCGCATACATGTGTGAAATATATTGTAAAGCATATAAGCTGGTTTTCTTACCTTCGCCATCAACAGACTCCTCCTTCTTGTAGGTCTTTCATATGTCCTTGATGTTTTGGTCCTTTTGGTCTTCAAGATACCAGATTTTCATGTTTGAAATGAATCTCTTTTTGGGGAAAAGATTCATTTCCTTCTGTCTCCTCCTGTTTTTCTCTCTCTTACTCCTTGTTCCTCGTCCTCTCTTGCTCTTTCCTCTCCTCTCCTGTCTTTCATTCTCCTCCCTTGCATGTTTTACATCATCCTCCTTTTCTTTCCTTCCTCTCTCTCTCTTCCTTCCACCTCTCTTCTCTCCATTTCTCCTTCTTGTGTCTTATTTTTTCTTCCATTTCCTGTTTTTTCTTAAGTGGCTTCTTCCTTTTATCTTGATGCCTCCATGTTCTTATCTCCTTCATTTCTGGAGTATCATCTGAAAGGAACAGAATATCAAAGGTGAAGGAAGGAACAGCCAAGCCTGCACCATCAGAAGGTGGGGCTGAACGCTCTTCACCTCTGGACTCTTCCTCAGCCTCATCATCAGGAGATAGCTCCTCATCAAACTCGTCCGCCGGTAAGACTGTCATTTTCTCTAAAGAATCCTCTGCACTGAAAAAACATGACAAAAAATGAATGGATCACTCTGTCAGCAAACTTGAATGCCCATTAATCTAATCATGTATCTATTCAACCCTGCTGAAAAACACAATCACTTACTAGAAGCTGGTTTCTAAATCGGCCACCAGGTGGGCCACTGTGGCGAGAGCGTTGGGTGAGGGGTGGGTGAGACCCTTCCCCAGAGTGATCCTCTCCTCTGGGTCTGTCTGTAGAAGGCAATCCAGGAGGCTCAATAGATTCCTGCATCTCATTTAAAACAAAGCAGGCAACAGTTCAGTCTAACTGCCTCCTGTCTCTCAGTGACAGAGCAAATTGGTATTAATTCATTCTTTAGTCATGAAATGGACCATTTACTCTTATCAGGTCATCCAGACTTCTAAGAGTGCTCGTCCATGTTTCAGGCTCAATTCCGGTGCCAAGTTGGTATTCCCTCAAGGTCTAGAGGGACAAAACATGTAGGTCAGATACTTCTTCCTTATTGTGAGAAGATTTTAGAGTTGTTGTCTAAGTTAGAGTTAAAAAATAAGAATGACCAATGAATGAGGTTAAAATACCTTCATCCACCATCTTGGGTTGTCCCAGGGCTGGCTCACCTTACAGAATTTGCGGGTGTAGTCCCCAGCACTGAGGAGGTGGTCAGCTGGCTGGCCCAGAAAATCCACAATGCATTTCATCTGCAGAGGAAATACAAAGAATCCCTTCAGCCCACAATCCTACATCAAAACCCTTTGCTGGTTTTGGATATGTGTCTCGGGCAGAATATCACTGTCTTTGCATTTAAACCTAGACATATTTGGTTACTTACTGACTGGTACTCGCAGTTTATCGCAAACAGGTGTTCAGCGAGGTACAAAAAGCTGAGCACGCAGCCGAGACTCCACATGTCGATGGCCTCTGACACAGGGGGGCTGAGGATCACTTCAGGTACCCTGGGTGTAGTTTACAAGAATCACAAGAGCTATTAGGTATATAGTCAAATTCAGCATGTGATCTGAAGATTGACACAACCTCTGCTGGATCATTCACAGCATACACATACAACTCCAAATATGTTAGAAGATGAGCTTTGCAGATTGAACCTACCTGTAACCCAGAGGCTGAATTTCCATCTCAAGGGAATTCTCTTGGGCAGTAAAGGATACGCCAAAATCAATTAGTTTGACCCTGAAGGGCTCACTCAGGTGGTTTGCCAGCAATATATTGTCTGACCTCGGGTCAGAGTGAATGACTCCTAGACTCGTAAGGGTGTCAAAGGCCACTTGTATACGACAAAGGACACAATGTAGACGGTTAGAGATACTATTGACTGGGCTACAGGCTTAAAAAGATCAAGACGAAATAGTTACATTACTTCAGTGTGTAACTTTCTTTTCTGCTTGTTGAGAATATTGCTATTACCGGTTGATGATTGATCAAAGCCACATAATCTTTACCTGTTGCGTTACTGGCCATAGCTCAAGGTGAGACAGTGGCTTCCACTCTCGTTCTACCAGCAGCTGATATAGATACCCGTCCAGGCTCTCAAAAACCAGACATGTATGTATTTTGTGGTCAAACTGCTCAAAGAACTGAACCACATTCTTGACTGGGTAAAGAACGCTCAGTACTTGAAGTATTTTGATCTGT
The DNA here is from genome assembly GCA_016859345.1 of Istiophorus platypterus. Taxonomy (NCBI): domain Eukaryota; kingdom Metazoa; phylum Chordata; class Actinopteri; order Istiophoriformes; family Istiophoridae; genus Istiophorus; species Istiophorus platypterus. Next base: position 736,466 of record CM029121.1, read on the forward strand.
GGAGAAAATAGGAAAAATGACATATGTACTTGGAGATGAAGTTGCATGGTATCAGCAGTTGATTTGATAAACAAAACATTCAAGAAAATGTGAAAAAACCTATCCGCCAAAGCAAATTGAATAAACTACCTCTCTCTCAGCAGTGCCCTCAATATGTGAGGGCCATGTCCTGTGCTGTGCATTGGCAACTTTTCCAAAAGACCCTTCTCAACAGAAGTCTGTAATGAGGTAGCAACTTGTGCTGCTGCACAGTATGTCATGCTTTAGCACCTCAGAGCTCTCTGACTTCTTCACTCCATCTGTGACCATGGACAGAGAAGTAGTACTTGAGGAAAGGAGATTATGTGAAGGTTAGGACATGGGGTCAGTGGGGCTCATTTGGTCAACACAACCCAATGTAGCTGAGAGATTCACTATGCTCATGTCAATAAATTGCACGAAAAGAATATTACATCAGATGCAGAATATGACATAATGTCTTTTTCAGTGACTGAAATTCCCAAGAGTGAAAAGCGCAAAATACACTGCATGAGAGATAATGTGATTAAATGCTTCTTTTCAGCATTTGGATCATTCTCTTAAATTAAAGAAGCAATACCACAGTGTCAAAATACTCAGTTACAATTAAGAGTCTTGCATTGAAAATATTATATAGTAGGTATGTATTATCAGAATAAAATATCAAAAGTTAAAGCACTGTTTCAAACTTTTAACAGGCTAAGTAATAATATTTTCAACTGTCAGATGAATGTAGTGGAGTCAACATATGAAGTAGAATAAAAAGTAGATGCTTATAGTGCAAGCCTCCTAAGTACTGTGCTTGAGTAAATATACTTAGTTACTACTCATCAATGTGTTTGGGTGTGTGTGTTGACTTTTCCTCACCAGTTTAATCTGCTGATCAACAGCTTGCCATATGAGCATGTGAGGCCATTTTTCCATAACAGCTCTCTCTCTCCTCCTGTCTCCCTCTTTCCTCACGCCCCTGTCTCTCTCTTTTCTCTTGCTCCTCTCTCTCCTCCTGCTCTTCTCTGTCTCCTCCTGCTCACCTTTCTCTCTCTCTCCTCTTCTTCTGTTTTTCTCACTTTGTCCACCTGTGTTGTTCTCACTCCTCAGTATTATGAAAGATAAATTAAAATATTGTTTTAATTTAATTGCAAAATCAATTTTAAGTGGACTTTAAGATTGAGCTTTTTATTATTACATTTACATGTTCCCCAAAGCAATGAATTTGTGTTGTGCATTATATTAACAGTTCCCCCTTTGTCACCACTTTCATTGACAGGCTGCTCCCTTCAAAGATGCATAACAACAACAGGAGCTGTAATTGACCAGCTTTAGAGCCTGACCTTGCACAGGACACTCTAGTGGTAGTGACCACTACCTTTTAGTCAGCAAGAATGGCATCCAATGTCAAAATACTATTAAAACCTGTTTTGTAACACTGTTTACACAACAACTCTTCAGCACAATCAAAAATGCACATTCTGGGCACATTCCTACAAAATGTAATCATTACCCATACATATTGAAAAAGTAACCACAAGTTAAGAAGAAGTAACAAGGCTACATTACTATCTGCTATTAATTGCAACTGCTTCCAAAGCTTCAAGAACTCTGAAGCTGACACCCATGCAGTTTGAATTTTTGATATTTAACATATTTGTAGAACCAGCAGCCAGGCTATGGTTTTACTGACCATCGACAGCCAACATCTAGCTCACTGCACTCCAGAAGTCTTGTCCTCCCAGTGAAGACCATCCACATTACATAAAGACCATGAACCATTTTGCCATAGCAACTCAATGGAAAAGTCATTAGATAATACTCCCAATAAAACTCTAAAAAATTAATACATGTGTATTTGCAGCAAGTACAAATAGTTAAGTGTTACTATTGGAAGAAGCCTTGCATAAAGTATAAAAAAAAATTTGAATTGCATGGAATACAGTTTATTGTAAAATTACTGAATACATGTTAATGGAAAACTGAGAAAATTCAATCATAATCTACTAGTCAAATTGGATTAAAATAATTTATTTTATAATCAATCATATATAATGTTAGAAAATTATTCCCCTTAAGCCCAAGTTATCATTGTGTAACTACTTATTTTGTTAGACTGACATTTCATTAGAGGTACAAACATTTTTTTTCTTTTTTGGCTTTTGTTTTTGGTTTCTACATGTCATTAAAGATACCTTTTCCACCTGACAGTCCCTGACTGATTGAGAAACCTACACACCTCCAACAACACTACTTTATACCCTTATTCAGTTAATGGAAACAATTTGTCAAGTCGGCTCTATATATCACAGGTAATACTTTTCTAGAAAATCTGCTATCGTTACAGCTGCTATACACCTCTGTTAAGCGTGTGTACTGGTTGGGAAACAGTGACATAAGACTGATTCACTTTTTTGTGACAACTTGTGTAAAATACTCATTAATACAATAAAGTGTTGGATATTTTTCGAATAGTTAATTAATAGTTTATTATGAGCGCATATGCCATTAGGATAATAAGGATTAAATTCTATTGTCACTACATGAGTTATATGCAGTGTATACTGACAAGATGGAAGAAGATATGTAAAGTTTATCTTTATCACTAGCTTGTTTTTCAGCTTAATAAACTGTTTTTCAGTTTAATATACTGATGAGATTTTGAGGGAATGGTCCATATAAAACAAAGCAAGAAAGCAGCTTTTCTTATTCTGACTTCAGTAAAGACAGTCAAATAACAGTCCAATTTCATTCATTCACACTGGTCATTTAAAATATTACCAGTATTAGAAGTTGCATCTGTAAATGTCGGAAGTTCTGAAAGTCTCAACAGCAAAATACATGGAAAAAATTCCAGGGTTTGAATGTGTAAAAATTTCACTTGTTCTCCTGTCGATGACAGCAGGTCTCAAGTCGATGTTCAGATGAAAAAGTCTCATTGAATGAGGGTAGAAAACTGTGATTCTCTGAAACTTCAAAGGTTGTTTGTGTTTAACTGATGCTCAGGCCTAAATGATGGAGCTGGAGAAAGAACCTGGCAATCATAGAATCTTCAGCTCCAATCAAAGATATGTCTGATCTGACAGTTACATCTCACCTGCACAGGTTTCATCCAGTCAACATGGCGACATCCTGACAGAAAAGCACAGAGCTCAAGCCCATATTAGATTATAAAGACCTTTACAATGTTGACTTATCCTCCTGCCTGTCCCACAAAAAATTTGGTTCCTTCCACAATATGGACCAGTCGTTATGAGTGTTGCTGAACATACAGCCTTGCTACAGTTTCATATAAAGAGTCCTCATTAACCTGTTTAGGGGGCAAACATTTCTCCTCTAAGTTCCCCTCAGCCCATCCAGTCCTCCTAAGTGGGAATGATACCATTTGTGTCAGTTTGCGGCAAACTTCTTTAGGAACATACTGCATATGAACATATTTCAAACTAGATTATCAAGTGTTGCACTACAACAATTTGTGAACAAAATTAGTTCTCTTTTTGGCAAAGATGCAAAATGCAGCATGGACTATCAGGTCTCAAAAAGTAAATATAAAATTTAAACAGGGCAAATGTTTTAATGATATAACAGTTTACATAATATTTCAAATTATTCTCTGAAAAATCTACTGTAGTGGAATTTGTGATGAGCTAAAATTAGAAACATACTTTCATGAAAAAATTTGGCAAAAGGAACAGCAAAATAAACTAAAACTTCCTGCTCCCTTTTGTATATTTAAAAAAAACCTCTTCTCAATATGAGAAAAATTGTAAAAAAAAATACTCGTATGTATCGATTTTAGGCTAGTTTCAAAAAACACCAAGCATTATTATGATTGATGATATGTTTATTTTATCAAACTGACTCAGTAAAAGGCAATTGGAAAAATAAGGTTACATCCTTCCAGGTTTCAGTTACTAGATGGCAGAAGTACTAGGCTGATATACAGTACATTGATATTTTGTGTGTTCGTATGTGTGTGTGTGTGTGTGTGTGTGTGTGTTTGTGTGTATGTGGTGTCAGATTGATATTTGTAAGGCATGAACCACACAGTCTTCCTGAGCTGGAGAGAGAAGTGAATGTAAAAGTATACACTTACCTACCACTTTAATGGGAACATCATAATAGGTTTAAATCCTATCTCTTAGATATAGCTTATGGTTAGAACTGGCTCTGCATTAGCTCGATCCATCACTATGCTGCTATAGGCTTAGACGACCGGGGGACTTTCCATGATGCACCGACCTTCCCTATTTATTTACTTATATTCTCTGATTTTATCCCTGGACTGAGGGAGAAAAACACATCTCACTACTTTGAAAAAATACAAACAGCAGGTAACCCAGTGTTACTGGCATGCAAATAACATAAGAGTAAGTTCAGGGCTTTTTAGTTTACAGTCTTCGGAGGACTGTATTCATTAAGGTGGTATTTTATCATTAACATCTTGCTGTGTAAATAAAGGATAAATTAAACTAATTCTCACTTTTCTTTGATGTCTTATATTATTCTTGATGATGTCTTCAGATCTCAGCTCAATCATAATGCTTACCTGAAACACATGAGCCCTGACAGGAGCAAGGGACTAGCACAGCATGAGGACTGCCAGGCTGTGAAGATGAATTGCCGCAAATGGCAAAGTGCAGTGTAAAAAAAGTGTTGCGGCCGTAGTGTAGAATAATAAATAACTTCCTCTCAAAAATTTCAAAATAAAACTACCATGCTCAAGATTTGACAGTTTTGGTTCCCTGTCAGTCAATAAAACATAAGTAGTATGGAATATTGTTATTCTGTGTGGCCTGACTGAAGACACCTATATTCATATCTTAAAGGCAAATGATCTGTCCTCATATATGTGAGGCCCTAACTGCACATATATATTCCCCTCACCAAATCCCTCAGTTCTCATCCTCCTCACCTTACCAAGAGCACCTCAACTTTAGTTATCCAACTACAGCAAACACGGTGAAAAAGATAAGAGGAAAAACGAACATAAAGTGTCATAATAAGGTGCTGGGCCACCATGTGCCACCAGAACAGCCTTAGTGCACCTTGGTATCAAGGTGAGTTATGGTGACTGTGAGGGCTACAGTATAGGATTCACATCATTTTCATACTCAATAAACCATTTTTGACCCCATGCCCTATTGATGTTCATCCAGTTTCTCCACTCCAAATTTTTTTTCTTGAATTTTTCACCTGTCTGCAGTTAGCTCTATGTTTCATTAGCATTGACAGGACCTAGCTTGAAATCCTCTCAACAGCCTCAGTTGGTGAGTCAGCTATCTGCAGGTTGCTTATTTACGTGTACCATTGTGAGAGCTTTATGTTGATATTGGTAAATTCACAATTAGATTCGCTAACAGAAAAACCATAGATTAGCAGCAAGCAAAACGAGCCAAGAAAAGGTCTTCTATACTACCATGTATTCAGGAGTGAGGATTTTCTTCACATGAAAAAGGAATGGCTCAAAGCCTTTCCCATCTCTTTGGGGATGGTCCATGCCAGAGGAGTGTTGGCAAAATATGAGTCACATGCGCTTTGCTGCCAGCTCTGGTACTCCACCCTGGTGGAGAGTGTGGTGAGTCATGTTTGTGGAAGTGTCCCTTTTTGAGAGCGTGTCATCTCATCTCTCCCTTAAAAGGTGGAGGGCCTGTGCAACGTGCAGAGATGTGGTGTCTACATGCTTACTTTTTGAGAGGTCCGACTTAATAGACAGGAGTCTACCCCCAAAATGTGGTAGCAATAACCACAATGTTCACATAATGTGCTCCCATTTCAGTGCTCTATTAGAAGCATCTTTTGTAGTTCCTGACTGATATCCCTTTGGCATCTAAATGCTCCTGTCATGTTGGTGTGGAAGTAGTGTTGCCAGGCAATCTCCCACTCACCTTGGGATTTTTAAAGGTAATCCATCGGCTGAGGTCTGTGGTAACCCTCCGTTCATGTGACTTTACTTTGATGCTCAAGTCTATTTTGTGAAACTTCTTTAATACAAGACTTCAAAACTTCCCTCTTTTGCTTCCACAAAGTGGTGGAGCCACCTTCATGATCTACATTTATGTGACCCCATTATTTGTCTGTTTTGCAATTCTCTCACTGGAACATAGCTTACAACAGCAAAGATCTTATTCTCATCTGTATCAGGGTGCATTCGACAAGGGGCATGGCAATGGTTGGGCATTGTTTAAATGGATATTTGTGAGTGACATCTGAGCTGGTTTTCCCTGCACACTTTTATTTGATTTTAACTTTTTACCTTTTTTTCCCTTTACTGAAAGGGAACTTAATATTGTGACTTCTGTTCCCTGAAGGAGAGGAACATAGTAAAACACCATGCTGTGCAGCTTAAGACCTGCACTTGGCAATGAGCAACTATCAAACTGAGGCATAACTGTAGTGATATAGTATATAGGAGTATATATGTGCAGGCAGGACCTCACGTAAGCCACTATAGGTCATCTGTCTTTAAGATGTGAATGAAGGTGTCTTCAGTCAGGATATCCAATTACAGTCAAATCAACAGAATCCATGACAATCTGTGACTATACAAAACTTGTGTGTAATTTGTTGTCTATAATATCATAATATGTCAAATATTAGTCTATGGAAAATAATTTAATTTGATGAAAGTAAACAGTATAACTTAAATCCATTCTGAAGACTTTACATTACCTAATTCCAAAATAGGCATTGAACTATTTTATTTTGAAGGTACAAGGGCTGCTTCCTATGTAAGTCTGAATGGATTTGACAGAGCTCAGTGAGTAAAGGCAAGGCACTGTGTTGTGTGGTATGTAGAAAACAGCCAAGCATGGCTATACTGCCAACCTTGCTATAACCAGAATGATATGAGATACACATGCAGAAGAACAAATAAAGCTTTTTTTAAGTGTGATACTGGCTTGAAGAAGATACTGGAAGAAGCCGATTCAAAGACACAAAGGTAAATAATTTTATTTTCTATCATAAACAGCTAAGAATAATTATAAGTTCATTATCAATTTTGCCTGTTTCTCATCTTTATTGCTGTCACCCTTCGCAAAAGCTCCAATCATGTCATGATATATTCATTGTTATGTACTCCATTCATTCACTGCTTAAGACAGGTATGACAGAAAGAAATAGAAAAAAAGAAATTACATGATTTTGCAGTTGTCTTTTTGATATGTCATTATCAGATAATTTGAGATCTGGAAATTTAAGCCCATGTTATGAAAAAAGATCTTTCAGATTACTGCCAGTGTGTCAATGTGCTGGTGTTGAAACAGTGAGTGTGGATCAGGCTCATGGGACAGTAGGTGGTCTGAAGTCATAGATCCAGACACTACGGCATCAGAGGCAGAAAAACCTGCAGAGAGCAACAGGAGGGGAGATGACAGAAGAGATGAGAAAACACAATGCTACAGGACAGAGAAGTCAAATTACTTATAATGTGCAACTTTTAGACAAAAATGTCTCCATCGAGAAAAGGGAAATGATAAGTTCCAAGGCATAAGATTCTGATGGTTCTGACAATCTGGTTCAGCTGGAACTGGTTCTGATTTCCATCCTTATCATGCAGCCAAGCATAATGGATCAACAGAATTTATAGAAGCTCACTTCTACTGAGTAGTGGATGCTTAATGGAGTTGATGCAGTCAAATTACTTTTCATTTCATAACCCACTTCAATTTTTTAAAGGCAGCCCTCAGGAGGGGAGGTCCAATATGTGTGTGCTCAGGCTGAGAGATAAGTGAAAAGCAAAAACAGATGCCTTGTACAGTTTAACAAAATCGCTCACTGGTTAATTAACTGTCAGATGAATGTAAAACATTAAAACAAAAATCGGCACTCTTTAGATGAAAAAAACCCCTAAAACATCTGAGGAATTTGGCTGAAACTTTACCTGAAATGCACTGAGACACATCATAAGCGCATTATTAGAGAAGAATAAACCCTACGCTTATTTGTGTCTTGTGAGGACATTATGTTAAAATGATTGTAATGCACTCATTGAGTATATTTATGCCTTGGTGTAGTGTTAAGGATTATTTGTTGTGCCTGCACTCTCAGAAGCACTGAATGGCTAATTGGAATATTGCCTATTAATGCCTACCCTCACTGGATCTTATTATGCTTCACTAGCTATAGTTTCAGGTCTCACTCTCAATCTGTGGACCCACAGGGGAACAGAGGACAGGGGTTCATGGGGTCCCCAGAAAAATCCAGGTTTTTATGTCTGTTTATTTAAATCTGTACAGTGTGATTGATCTGTTGCTATGTTCAGAGCAAGATCAGTTCGGCCACATTGTCATGCATGACATTTATTGTGAATATTCACCAGAGTCACCAAATTCACCAAAGTCACCAAAGGATGATTCTCAGTTTTTTGGTGACCCTACTAAACGTTCATTTAGCACCACAACCTGGTCAGAAATGTGCATTTGAATGACATTTCACACACATAATGGCCATGAAGAGAGTCCTCCCAATTCAAGTGTGGTTCCATGGTCTTTGTTCTGTGCAAAAACAGATTAGCCTACTCTCACCAGATCAAGGTCCAAAGAAAAATATAATCAAGGGAGATGAGATATATGCAAGGTATCTCCAAATCTCAAGGCAAGAATTCAGTGGTATGATGACAGTTCTGACAATTTTCATTAACCACAGGGAATTAATCCTAACAATTTCACCTATGACCTGCTGTCCTTTCCTGTGGCATCCCCATGCAGCTGAAATTTGCATTTATAGACTAATCAGTTCACCAAGAAATTTTAATGCACACCAAAGGCAGAAGATGAAATGTTTAGGACATTTAATGACCTTTACTCTGCCACCTTCCTCAGGACAAAATGTCAACTCTTTACACAAGATATATTATACTCTAAAAAAGAAAAAAAATGCAGATACAACTACAATTACTATACATCTCAGTGCCATTTGAATCTTCCATCCTCCATTTTTTCAACCTTTTCTCTCTAACCACTCCATGCTATCTGTTTGTGCGAACACTTTTGCTTCCAAATAGCACTTATCAACAGATTCTGTTGATAAATGTGTGTTTTACATTGACTTAAACAAGTTCAGCTCTATTCCAATTTTTTAATTGAACTCATTTTCAATTTCTAGGTGACTGAATGGGTGCCCGTGTTCAGCATGTTATTCTTTTTCATCTTCTACATTTGTTAAAAAGCAGACAGTGAAGGTGAATGACAAGAAAATATTAAAGACAAGACCACATGGATAGTGCTTGTTTCCCCTTCTCAATGATCAAAAACTTACAACAACTGTTTCTTCTTCTGTAACGATAACTCATTCAAATCTGTGAGATGCTTAAGTTTCACAACCTTAATATCTTATGCTACTTTTAAATGGACTGGCTTTAAATTACAGTTAATGATCTAAATGAAGAGGAGAGAACATGGCACAATTTCTCAATCATGCCCCCCCATTACTCTGCTTAATCAAATGTTAATGTTTGATTAGCAAAATTTGGGACATAAAGAGGCCAAGCCTTAGCAGATATGACCAACAATGAGAGCTCCAGGACTGACAGCCCAACCAAATTCTCTCCCAGTTTTTCTAGTGCTGATTTATTAGAGAACAAGACAGTGTCAGTTTTCCTTTTTCTCCTGGTGTGTGGTGTTGGCATTGTTGGCAACATTATGGTGGTACTCGTGGTCCTCACAACGCCGCACAACGCCCAGCAACTGTTGCCTAGTCAGCCTAGCCATAGCTGACCTGATGGTGCTGATGAGAACAGGGCTACCCAACCTATCAGACGGTCTGACAGGCATCTGGGTTTTTGTCCATGCCAGCTGCCTGGGGACCACCTACCTTTAGTACCTGGGCATCAATGTGTCCTCCAACTTCATCACTGCCTTCACCATGGAAAGGTGAGGATGGACAGACAACCAACTTCATTTGTTCTCAGAATAGCTTTTGCTGGCTTGTATTGTGACTGGTTTACTGGAGAATGTTTTCCCTTTTAACTAGCATATGTTAAAGAAGACAAGTGTTTAACTTGTGCTTTACATGTGAACAAGCTAGACAGTATGAGGGAACAACAGTACCCTTGTCTGATCCAAGCCAGTTGTTTTGATTGGAAAAATATATTTTTTTTCACAGAAACCGCTTCTAACTCATTGATGATAGTGGATATTAAGGACTATACAAGTTTCTCGGGTGCTTATTTGTGTGATTTGCAGGTCAAAGAGTGTTTGGAAGTTTTTGTTAAATTGAATGGTTATAGACATTATAACACAACTGCCTGTCTCAGAAAGTTCTGAAAATTTCAGTCTTTTGTGCTGAATGGAATTATATGAAAACGGATTGCTTTTGAAAGGTAGAAAAATCTGACAAATCCTTGCAACTGGGACAAAATGATTATTATATATAACTATTTGAACTTAGTCATAACCTGACAGAATGTAGTTCCAGCACAATGCTTGACAGACAGTGTAGAGAAGGGGTTCTGTTACCCACAGTCACTGCTTTAGTGTAGATTTTTTTTTCGCAATCTAAAAAAAAGGGAATAAATGTTACATAAATACTTCAGTGGTATCTTTACCAACAACACTGTCTTTCTGTAAAATAAATAAATTAATTAATTAATCAATAAAGATCCCACAGATTGTCTTGGCAACCAGGTTATTACCACCCACAGTTATGTTTTATTGTTAGCTGACCTCTAGTAGCCATAGTAATTATAATTGGAGCAAAGGACAAAATGTATACAGCCATGAAGGCGATGTAAATATGGATGGATTGCCAAAACACAGGGCTTTCCCATAGAAGGCCACTGTTTATTTCCCAGTCAACAGTATTTTGGTTTTTTTTATCCATATCCATTCCATAACCTTAACTGCATGTATTATTGTAACTGCGATGATTAAGGTCCAACCTCAAAGCTGTACTTATTCTAACCCAAGCAGGGATGTTTCTTAAACCTAGCCGAGTAGATTTTGTGCCTTAAATGAGCATATTGCGACCATTACCCAGCCTTAACTGTTTGTTATTGTTACCTTGACAAAGAAGGTCCAGTATGCCTATCATTGGTATGCTCCTGTGAGTTATTTTCAATGCTGTGGATAACTGGTAATATATACAGATATTTAGGTTGTTACCAACAGATTGTTAATGCTAAAAATATTGAAATCCATGGTTAGTTTGACCTTGTTTTTGAACCCTCTTTTTTTTATTTGCCTGCAGGTACAAAGCTATCTGCCAAGGTCACCAAGGAGGGACATGTGCAGTTTGGCTACAATGTGAAACGGGAGCTCTACTTGCCTATCTACCTCATTGACTTTGCCATTTTCTGTCATGCCACTGCTCCTATCCATCGTGCTGTATGGCCTGATAGCACAAGTCCTCTACCTGAGGTACTGCAGAAATCTTTCAAACCATGTTAAGAAATTAATGCAGTAGTTAAGCAAACAATGAGGGTCATTAGTCCCAATTTACACATGAAGATCAGTTTGTTTATCCTGATACATACAATTCCGCCTGTGAAAACCTGTTTTATAAGGTCATCTGTGCCTCTAGAAGAGCTTTGTCAAGTCTGAGTGAATAAACCTGATGATGTCATCAGGGTGTTTTAAATTTCAGTTTGACCCCGAACCACAGAAATTTAAAACAGAGAGGCTATTTTACAAAGGCATGGAGTTCAAAGAAATGGGCAGAAACAGGCAGAAAAAAAGAAAGACTAAAGTTTCATTAGGGGAAATACAGGTTTAAGGTGGTTTTGGAGACTGACCTTTATGAAATTAGAATACTACATTTCTGGAGTACACCTTTATGATTGATTTCCTAGCTCATTACTTCAGTTCATTGCATTGTGCTATAAATGCCATTTTGCAGTGACTTAAAGATTCACTTCAGATAAAAAATCAATGGCAATTAACCACACATTTATAAATACATATGTTTAGGGGTTTTTTGGTAAACTGCACTCTAATCAAATTAGGGTGAAAGGTGTTTGTGGTGATGAACTTACAGAGAGCTGTCACCAATTCTGCAGTTCCCCTCAGCTCTATGGAGTATTTTTGCACCTTTCAACATTTCAACATTTTTTGGTTTGACTGCCCACACGTCTACTGTTTTGGTTAAATCTCACTGCCCTAATGTGCTTCGTTTCCAGCTGCAGCAGACAGGGAAAAACCTCTGATAAACCCGCTATGCAGCCAGCACTTAACAGACAATAAATGTCTGTCATTCTTCTTTTTCTGTCTTCTGCGCTAACATCTCACTTGTGTCCCTCCTGCCCTCTGCCCAACCATCTTGACACTGGCACCACCACACTTAGGCAGAGTGTCTGGGAAACCTCGGAAGAATGGAAGGGCAGTCACCAGGGCAGGCCAAAAGCTGCACTCTCCTCCAGGAAACAGGTGAGTCCCTCCTCTCACATTTGCCCCCTTTCCCATTAACTCCTTCTGTACTTCCCTTTCCTGTTTTAACATGTTTTCTTATCTAGGAAGTAACTGCAGTGCCATAACTTTAGTCACATTTGACTGTGGTCTCATCTTTAGCTGGGTATGGGACAATATAGAGGCCATGATTCCCTTTTTTCAGCATCAGAAAAATGCATTCTTGTCAGCTCTCTGTCCTGGCTGTTATACACTCAATACTCCTAATAAAAGAAAAAAAAGAAAAATGAAAAAAATTAATTTATTATAGAATAAGAATCTAACATAAATGTGAAAAAAGTAAAAGGGCCAATTTACTGACTATTACAAATGATTTGTTGATCACTGCTATTACAGCAACATATGATAATTCTTCTGTCAAGTGTAATTTAAAACACAAGGTCACCATTGTCCTGTCCAGCATAAAAGGTTGTGATATTTTCACAGGACATGACAATGGTCAAATCCTCAGATAGAGAAGACCAAATTATCCTTAATATGGAAAAAACAAAGTGGACATATTTCATCCACAGTAATGTTTTGTGTCTTTCTGCCTTTTGTATAACTGACATGTCCACATGGAAGCCCAAACCCCAGGCTGCAAAAAATCCCCTCTGAAATCTATGGCTTCTTTCATGCTTTTTTTTCCATACTAAACCTGGAAGAGGCTGTATCTGTTGCAAGAGCCCTTCTGTTTGTAGAACAGTACCACTGTTGAGCCATTTTCAAGATATGGAGTGGAGACAGTAGTTGAGGGGTGTGACTTCTGACCCAAGGGTTGGTACCTATGCTTTGACGTTGCAGAGCAACATGTTTCTTGGTGTGAACTTTTTGATATCCAACCATTTCCTCTTATCCTCTTTTGGCCACTTGAGTGCAGCAGAAACAAGATGTAAAGACAACATGGACATATCATCACCTTATTAAGTTGTTGTGAATGTGTCAGCAAACAGCTGTCTATTTACATATCCAATGAACACAGAGCAATAATTACATTCGGTTTGAGTTGTGCTTCTGTCCTGACTTTATCTGTCCATTAGGTACAAGGCCTACTATGCCCATCTAAGCTTATGCTTTAACTGCTAGTCATCTATGTAATGACTGTGAAGAAAAATGAATGGTCATTTTACTTATGGACCACTGGATACTTTGAAAGGACTCCTCCGAGAAATTTGTATGCAGTTTCTAGAAGTCACCAACAGAGGTTGTTCAAATAACAGTAAAACAATAACAAATTAATTAATGGGCATGCAGACATACAAACTTTAGCATAGGTTTTCTCTATGTCACAGTATGTGTCCCTGCATGAACACAGGCCTCTGTGAGACTGAACTCTCATGCAAGAGCAGAGAGAAGATCATTATCTCATGTGTTCAAGGGGCCCCATCTAGGAGACGAAGATTTGCATAATGTGATTTGGGATTTAGATTGAAGCATGCTTAATACTACAGATGATTTTACTCTCTCAGTTCTTCAATAGGCACTTCATGCTCTTTCATTGATCATTTGATAGACCTACTGAATCTGATAGGATAAATTTGGGTATGCTAAAGAATGGCACTTAGGACTGGATATTAATACAGTGTGGTGTGAGATTACTGTACAGTTTTAATCTCTGAGAGTTCCCTCATTTCTGTGATCTCCTCCAGTGCATGTTGAGGAATAAGGAAGCTTGCCCCCCCTACAAGTATATAGCATCAGAGAGTAAATGCTAATTCTTTGGCATTTTAGGGCAGAGGACATGCTGTCTGGGAGGAAGCTAGCAAAAAAAGAAACAAAACAAAAAACAAAAACAAACAAACAGCTTTGTTTTTGTAATGCTGGAGTCAAGAATCCTCCCATCATAATTCCAATCATAATACACATATCCAGAATGTCACCTGGATGCTTTCCCATTATCGCAGCACAGAGTTAATTAGAAAACTTTCCTCTCTGCCTTCTTTCTGTTCAATTAAATGCTTTGTTGCACAGAGATTTTACCTTTTATCTATCTACTGAGCTGGCTGTCACTGTCTTAAGACATGGACACAGACCTTTATCTCAAACATCATTTTGCGTAGAGGAGGCATGTACATGATACCTGGTATCAACCTGCAACACTTTGTTTTCAATATTTTTTTTGCTATGGTGTTGAAAAAAAAGGGTAGATGTGTGGCAGTATTACAACCCAAAACACCCTCCTGTGTCTCATGGGGGTTCAGGAATGTCTGAGCTACTACCATGGTCACCGGCCAGTTTGGGACGGGGGCTGACTGTTGAGAATACGTCACTCATGCCAATATGGTGCATGACACCAATTGGCTGCTTATCTCCTCTAACATAGTTTTTAGTCATTAATATGTCTACAGCAGCTAACAGCTACTTACTACCCCAAGTAGTAACCAAGCACTACTTCCAAGATGAGGGAGCATATGTAAGTTTGTGGGGAAGCTCATGTTACTTACAAAAAAACAAACAAACATTTGCGACTACCATGACCACTGTGTCGTATTGGTCCACTGTGAGGAAGCCAGTCCTGAATGTAGAATTTAGGGTAATGTTATGAACACTGCTCTTTGGGGTAGTTTACACTCCAGGAACTTCAGTCAGTGTTACCCAAAATATAGCCTGACATTAATCAAATACATGTTTTGGTCCTCATTATAAAAGCCTTTTCTCGTTTATTGTTGAAAGTGAATTCAATGTAATAAATAGACCATAGAGCCAATATCAATGGCCAGTTGTTGCAGGTATAGGAAGTTACTGTTGCATTTACTGTTGAAATCTTAAAATAATGTAGCCGCAAGGGGACACAAGCCAGTGTCTTATTGTGCCGGTCCCAAGCCCGGATAAATACAGAGGGTTGTGTCAGGAAGGGCATCCGATGTAAAACTTTTGCCAAATCAAACATGCGAATCAAATCTATGAATCCCATACCGGATCGGTCGAGGCCCGGGTTAACAACGACCGCCATCGGTGCTGTTCACCTACAGGGTGCCGGTGGAAATCGGACTGCTGTTGGTAGAAGAAGGAGAGGAGGAAGGTGTGTTCGTAGGAAGAGAGAGAAGAGGAATGCCAAGAGGCTAGGACTGAGAGTAGGGACTTTGAATGTTGGAACCATGACAGGAAAGGGTAGAGAGTTAGTTGACATGATGCAGAGGAGGAAGGTAGACATACTGTGTGTCCAGGAGACCAGGTGGAAAGGTAGCAAGGCTAGAAGTTTGGGAGCAGGGTTCAAGTTGTTCTACCATGGTGTAGATAGGAAGAGAAACGGAGTAGGAGTTATCTTGAAAGAGGAGCTTGTTAGGAATGTCCTGGAGGTAAAAAGAGTGTCGGATAGAGTGATGAGTCTGAAGCTAGAAATCGAAGGTGTAATGTTCAATGTGGTTAGTGGGTATGCTCCACAGGTAGGCTGTGAGCTGGAGGAGAAGGAGAAATTCTGGTCGGACCTTGATGAAGCCATACAGAGCATCCCTAGAGATGAGAGAGTTGTCATTGGTGCCGACTTCAATGGACATGTTGGTGCAGGAAACAGAGGCGATGAGGAAGCGATGGGCAGATTCAGTATCCAGGAAAGGAACGCAGAAGGACAGATGGTGGTTGATTTTGCAAAAAGGATGGAAATGGCTGTAGTGAATACTTTCTTCCAGAAGAGGCAGGAGCACAGAGTGACGTATAAGAGTGGAGGTAGGAGCACACAGATAGACTACATCTTGTGTAGACGGTGTAATCTGAAGGAGATCAGTGACTGCAAAGTAGTGGTTGGTGAGAGTGTAGCCAGACAGCATAGAATGCTGGTGTGTAGGATGACCTTGGTGGTGAGGAAGACGAAGAGGACAAAGGCAGAGCAGAGGACGAAATGGTGGAAGCTAAAAAAGGAAGAGTGTTGCATGACTTTTAGGAAGGAGTTGAGGCAGGCTCTGGGAGGTCAGGAGGTGCTTCCAGATGACTGGAGAACTACAGCTAATGTGATCAGGGAGACAGGAAGGAGAGTACTTGGTGTGTCATCTGGAAGGAAAGTAGATAAGGAGACTTGGTGGTGGAATGAGGAGGTGCAGGAGTGTATACAGAAAAGAGATTAGCTAAGAAGAAGTGGGACACTGAGAGGACTGAAGAGAGTAGACAGGAGTACAGGGAGATGCAGCGTAAGGTGAAAGTAGAGGTGGCAAAGGCCAAACAAGGGGCTTATGATGACTTGTATGTTAGGTTGGACAGTAAGGAGGGAGAGACTGATCTATACAGATTGGCAAGGCAGAGAGACAGAGATGGGAAGGACATGCAGCAGGTTAGGGTGATTAAGGATAGAGATGGAAATGTATTGACAGGTGCCAGCAGTGTGATGGGAAGATGGAAAGAGTACTTTGAAGAGTTGATGAATGAGGAAAATGAGAGAGAACGAAGAGTAGAAGATGTGGCTGTTGTGGATCAGGAAATAGCAAAGATTAGTAAAGATGAAGTGAGGAAGGCACTGAAGAGGATGAAGAGTGGAAAGGCACTTGGCCCTGATGATATACCTGTGGAGGTATGGAAGTGTCTAGGAGAGGCGGCAGTAGAGTTTCTGACTGGGTTGTTTAACAGGATCTTAGATAGTGAGAAGATGCCTGAGGAATGGAGGAGAAGTGTGCTGATGCCCATTTTTAAGAACAAGGGAGATGTGCAGAACTGTGGCAACTACAGAGGAATAAAGCTGATGAGCCATACAATGAAGCTATGGGAAAGAGTAGTTGAAGCTAGACTAAGGGCAAAAGTGAGCATTTGTGAGCAGCAGTATGGCTTCATGCCAAAAAAGAGTACCACAGATGCAGTATTTGCTTTGAGGATGTTGATAGAGAAGTACAGGGAAGGTCAGAGGGAGCTGCATTGTGTCTTTGTAGATCTGGAGAAAGCGTATGACAGGGTGCCCAGAGAGGAACTGTGGTACTGTATGAGGAAGTCTGGAGTGACAGAGAAGTATGTTAGAGTGGTGCAGGACATGTATGTGGACTGTAAGACAGTGGTTAGGTGTGCTGTAGGTGTGACAGAGGAGTTCAAGGTAGAGGTGGGACTGCATCAGGGATCAGCTCTAAGCCCCTTCTTGTTTGCTATGGTGATGGACAGACTGACAGACGAGGTTAGACAGGAATCTCCATGGACTATGATGTTTGCAGATGACATTGTGATATGTAGTGAGAGCAGGGAACAGGTGGAGGAGAAGCTCCAGAGGTGGAGATTTGCCCTGGAAAGGAGAGGAATGAAGGTTAGCCTCAGCAAGACAGAGTACATGTGTGTGAATGAGAGGGACCCAAGTGGAAGAGTGAGGTTACAGGGAGAAGAGATAAAGAAGGTGGAGGATTTTAAGTACTTAGGGTCAACAGTCCAGGGCAATGGAGAGTGTGGAAAAGAGGTGAAGAAGCGTGTGCAGGCAGGCTGGAACGGGTGGAGAAAAGTGTCAGGTGTGATGTGTGATAGAAGAGTTTCAGCTAAAATGAAAGGAAAGGTGTACAAAACTGTGGTGAGACCAGCGATGCTGTTTGGTCTAGAGACAGTGCCACTGAGGAAAAGACAGGAGGCAGAGCTGGAGGTAGCAGAGATGAAGATGTTGAGGTTCTCTCTGGGAGTGACCAGGATGGATAGGATCAGGAATGAGTACATCAGAGGGACAGCACATGTTAGAGGTTTTGGAGATAAAGTCAGAGAGGCCAGACTGAGATGGTTTGGACATGTCCTGAGAAAAGATAGTGAATATATTGGTAGAAGGATACTGAGTTTTGAACTGCCAGGCAGGAGGCCTAGAGGAAGACCAAAGAGGAGGTTTATGGATGTAGTGAAAGAGGACATGAAGGTAGTTGGTGTGAGTGAAGAGGACGCAGAAGACAGGGTTAGATGGAGGACACTGATTCGCTGTGGCGACCCCTAAAGGGAAAAGCCGAAAGAAAAAGAAGAAGCTGTTGAAATCTTAAAATATATGTTATCAGTATGACATTTCTTGTGAGGCACTAATTTAGTATGATCAGTTTAAGGGGTACTTTGGGGTTTTTACAAGTTGGTTTTGTTTTAATGAAGTGTCTTGTATTATTAATCTGGAAAGTTGATAAACATCATATTTTCAATAGTCATATTTTGCACAAGAGTGGGGCAAAGCAAGGCACAGTAGCCTCAGTAGGCATGCCTATCTTCAAATGGGGTCACTATTAGAAGTTACAAAGTGTTGTTTAGGTTCAAATGAGCCCTGTATTTACACTGTTATCGACAATGGTTTTATGAAAGATGATGTAAAATTTGTGATGTAGAGTTTGATAGTAAAAACTTTGACTGGGGGCCAATACCTATGACACAAAAACAATGCAAATCATAGCTACTTTAATGGAGTTTTAATGAACTGTATATTTGCTTCTTCCCTGCGCTTACTAAGATGCGGGCAGTAGTCTTGACCCTATTTGCTTTACTGTGGATGCCCTACCGGACTTTAGTTTTGATCAACTCTTTTGTGCCAATACCCTATCACCTATATCGGGTTCCTCCTGTTCTGTTGAATATGCATCTATGCCAACAGCACTATAAACCCTGTGATATACAATGTTATTTATAACATCACATCTCAGATGTTTCGCTCTGCATTTCGCATCCTTTACCATTGCAAGCAGCCCGAGGGAAACCCGAGAATGCTGTCAACAATCCAGAAAGGGTTCAGCAAAGTCCATGACCCCAAACCTCCCAGACCAATAACAATAGAACCAGTGAAAAGGCAAGGAAAACCATCCTGAATACTGTCACTGATATGACTGCAAAGCAAAATGGAAGCAGCCATCAGGAGACAGTCAATGTCAAGAAAGCAGATCATCTCACAGACATCAGCCCACCTACTTTTAGGTTTGGTGTAGGTCCACTTGAGACATTGCCACCTGGTGATGAGGATTTGGATTGGCCATCCTCAAATGATATCCCAGTAAATTTTGCAGGCAGATGAACAGTAAAGGATAAAGAGGGAAAAAAGTAAATATCTCCATATTACCATATTGTAGGACATCTAAGAATTTGTGAGTACCACTGAAAACTGATGAGTAAAAAAACAACAACAAAAAGCAACTATTAAGCTTTTATCATCCAGTAAGAAAAAATAAAAGTTTTTAGCTTATGTTACTTAGAGTTCATAGAAGAGAGGCTGCATGTGTTTCATTTTAAGCTAATATTATTCTACATTTTTTATCTTCCAACAAGACACAATAGACAGTCTACGTCTATGTGTATTATGATTTTAAGAACAAACAATGAATTAATTGCTTTATAAGGAATATGATACAGTTTTAGTAATGTGCCCTATCAAATATATACTTTGACTTCCAAAGAAAAAATTGACATGACACACTTCTGTGTATATAGAGGATGAGATCATTTACAGTCTTATATTAGTTTATTAGTTTGTCTATGACTGTGCTCCTGTTGCTAATCTGTCATGCAATGCCTAGCCAAGCAAGGTTACAAACGCTTTAAATCTGCTCTGTGGATATTTTGTTTCCCCCTTTCTGGCCGTGACAGTTTTTATACAAGCACTGTCAACGTTTGTCATGTTCAGAAAAATACAGAAAGATTTCCAAAGTTCCAAGACGCTTTTTTTAAGCTAGTGTAAATGTTATAGCTACATAGTCTACAAATAGTTACAAATCATTTTACAAAGGCTAACCTCTCCAAGTTTAGCACTTAAGGTGACATCTGTGTCTGTCTTCAGTCCCATATCTTGTTTCAGTGCTCCTTAACTAGTAAGCCATGTCTGTCCACACATTCCATTACTTTCTTTTTCAGACTATAATTCTTCCTTTGAATGCCAAGTTTCTTTTATTATCTGAAGCATCAGAAACTTTTTTGGATGCTTCCTAGGTTTTTTCCACTGTAGGCTCCACCAGGCTCCTAGTTGCTGTTGCCTACTCTGTCTGTCCTCATCACTGGAAAATCAATCATTGCTGGTTGATGTAAAATGCATAGCTACCATGAGCCAACAGGTTGCCACAGATGCCAGATTTAAAACTTCAGTATAATATAAGATACAGAGAAATTGACCTGGTGCTGATCAGCTTTAAAAGACAAAATACTTTTTTCTCCAGCCCTAAATCAATATGCTGTAATTAATTTTAGCATCAACTGGCCAGATATGGGATGTTAAAATCTAAAAAACTTGTATAAATATATGTGTCTATATGTGTTTATAGAAGCTATTGCATAAAAATGATTAACATGGCCATTATATCTATCATCATTAGCACCATCACCTTAACAAGTATGTTTAATATTATCAGTGTTATCATCATCTTCAAAATCATTACTACCAAAACTAGCATTAATCAGAATTATCATTTAGTACTACACAGTGATCATTTATTTACATTCCTTTCCATAGTTTCATAAACAATCCAAGGCTTGTCTGCTGATTTAATCTGATGACTTCCTGTTGGCTGAAAGACACAAAGTTGTTAGATGTTAACACACGGCTAGTCAGCTTTTATGGGTGTGGAAATCATGGAGACGCTGACTGGTGTTTTGTTGTTTGTCTGCTCTTTTATATATATAAACCTCTGATCTGTGAACTATATTATATTTTTACTAAAATATTTTTGTACATGAATGGTAAATTTTCTTAACTCCATAAGATAAAAAAATTAATAGCTGTGTCCCTCTGAACTGTATTGTTAAACATTAAATGGAGAATTTAGAAATAATTGTAACAAAAGGCCTATACTGGCCAGATATCTACATATATTATGACCGTGCAGCTTATAAAAAGATCAAGGACATCCTGGTCTGAGATGGTTGTCAGTATGAACCCTACTCACCCCTTACCCATGATGACAAAGACAGCACTTAAGTATTAAGTCTGTTACATGTATAGTACTGTACAGTTTGAAAGACTTAATTTTTCTGGTCTCAGCTCAACCTATAGAGATTTACATGTGACAACTTGTACATCTCGACTTCTCTGAGTTATGAATTTCATTCAGTGCTATTGATTCTGAAGTCAAGAGTCAGAAGATATGTATTGAGAAAATTCAACAGTGTCCAAACCAATCCAATGATTTGTAAAGTTTGGGCTTAGTGTCATCAGTTATACATTTTAAAAATATTGCTGCTGCAGCCCTGCATGCAGCATCATTAATGATTAATATTATTATGTCGATTAATTCTGTCTTGGGTCAGAGGAGAAGGTTGATATTATTTTAATCTCTGTGGCTACAGTAGATTGTTTCCGTAGCCTCTCATGGATTGAGAGTCAGTGGGATCACTTAGCTTACTTTTAATATTGATACATAAATGATCAGCTAAAAATTAAAACCAGCAAGTGGCTTTAATGTTGTTTCTGTACATATCAACTTTAAAAGAAAAAAAACTTTGGAACTGTGAAAGCATTTGTTACATACTGATAAGGCATGGTACATGTCCTGGATATACTTATATATATTTTAAGCATAACCAGTACATTGATATATCTATGTACTCAAATATATCAAACCATTTTTTTGTTGAGGACACCAAATTTTGGGGAAGCAAATAATGACCAGAAAAATTTGAATCTTATAATCGATCGCATATCTATATGTGAACTTAAATCACCTCTGAATTCTTAATCTTGAAAATTAACACTGAATGTATGGCACTGAAATATTTTTTTCTTTTAATAGACAATTTAAAATTATACAATTTCAGAAATTTCATTTCCAATACATAATTGAATGAAAAACTTGCCACAGAAATATTTTCCATATTTCTGTGTTATAAATTCAGAGGTATTCAGATTAATATTTTCACAACTGAATATCTTCACAGGTGAGGTATTCAGTTACTAATAGATTAGAATATTTATGGCAATTAATTACTTCCATAAACTTGCCCCATAAATCAGCTTACCCTTTAACTGATGAAAACATGGATACCAGTTATCTTTTATCACAGCCGATCCTTGGCTCTACTGTTCTAATACCTTAGCACCTTAGTGTACACCTGTACACTATATATTTTGTGTTCAGTGATATTATTCTCCTGGTGTTGTCTTTAATGTGAGAAGGTGTTGTTAACTAGATTTTTATTCAGACCCTGTCAGTAAGAGGATTTATTAAGTAGATTACTTTTTAAAAACTAGTTATTAGCATGCCAGTAAAACATGCACCCTAAAGGTATAAAATATATTTCTGAGGGGGAAATAGGGAATGTAGGAGGAATCTTAAAATCTAACTTTAGAAATTATACTCTTGAAGAACATACTGCATGCAAGTATGGCCAACATTTTCTAGTTCTTGTTCCTTTCTCTTTCTTTATAGCTACAATAAATGATGATGTACAGTGCTATATTTGTATGTAAGTTATGATCGGATTGTTTTTTACATGATAATTTTTCTGGGATTTCTGGAATGCACTTCATCCCTGCACTGATCAATCTGGATCTGGTTGGCTTTTTGATATAATTAGTCCACAAAATTTATTAGTGTTTTAATGCTCCTAAAAGTTTCCATTATAACCTTTAAATAGACAGAATTTTAGTTTTTATTCAGTTCAAAAAGTTTTAAAATGTGCTATGTAACTAAGTACATATACATACATATTTATTTAGCAGTTTTAGCTGATGTTTAATTAACATTAATAGTCTAAAACATTTGCTGCCATATTGAAACTTTAAGCACTTTTAAATGATTTTTGGGCAAGTTCTTTAGCTGCTAAAATCTCCAATAGGTTTAGTATCTAGCTGCTAAGTGTTTTCTGTTGTTTGGTCCAGGGCATGTAGCAAACATTGGGATTATCAGAGCTAGCTTATTGAAAACACCAGCTGTCTGCAACTGCAAATGAGGCTGACAAAAGAGAGTCTTTCATTGGCAATCCAAAATAATTAGCTAGAATATGCCAAATTGCTCCAGAGAATTGAGAGGAAATGCGGATATTAATTCTCTGTGGCTTCATCACTGCTAGCAACCTTTTTTCCCATTACACAAAATCAATTGCTTCAAGAAAGTTAAGTGCATCTTTAAAATTCACACTAGAATGATAACTGCTTTCTGTTCTATACAAAACTGTATCATCATACTGAGGTGATGATGAAGCTAAACGGCTTCAGCCATCTTTTTGATGGCTCTTTATATAGAAACATCTTTCTGCCTCACCTCCTGTTATTCCCATGCTACAATTTCTTTATCCTCAAACAGTGTCTTTTGGTTACACATGTTGTAGACTTGGACTGCAAGAGGGTGGGAGGTAAGCTGAACATTAGGAACTTCACGTCATGCCTCTCATTAATGTGTTAAGATTTTAATTTATTTAAATTAATCAACTCTAAATTGGCGGCTGTGGCTCAGGAGTTAGAGCAGGTCATCAACTAACCAGAAGGTGGAGGTTCAATCCCCAGTTCCTCAAGCAGTCAGCATGTAATAGTGTCCTTAAATAGAAGATACTGTGTCATAGGTGTGTGAATGTGTATAGAAAGTGCAATTTGTATAGAAAAGTGCTGTATGAATGTGTGTGAATAGGTTAATGTGACAGTAGTGTAAAGTGCTTTGTGTGGTCCATCCTTATAATTTTCTTTTTCCAGCTGCTTGCTATATAATGGTGGAGCATGTCATTTGGTGATGACCTAATCATAATTCCACAAGTTAAAAAAAACATTTTTTTTAAACCTATACTGGTTGATGTAGAGTTTAAGTGATGTATCTGAATGCATGTGTATGTATGTATGAGCAAGTGCATGCATTGTTTGCAGCGAGTTAACTATCAGAAGGGAAAGTACATACAAACAAGGAAATGCGATTCATGTACAGCCAAGTAAAATTTTCCTCTTTGTTTATAAAGTCCCTGATGGCTAATAGAGGATCAGTGAAATAAAAATAGGAATGGGATGAGAATATTTAATTACTTCTTCAATGTTAACACAGGTCAGTGACTCACCCCCTTATTACTGTACTGTTCACTTGTAGATAACCCTTCTTAAATTACTTAGATTGGATATTGTATGTTTTTATTTGAGTTAATTATACTGGCATTGTAGAACTCCTCTTGGACATACCAGTCTGTGAGTGTGAGTGTGAATGTCTAATACCGTCACTATTTAGCTCTGCTGTATTTTTGGAATTTCAGTATATAGTAATCACAGATTTTCAAATGTATTGATTTTAAAAGTGGCTTCATCTGTATTACTGCAGAAAGGTAGTGTCTGATTGTGTTAAGAAATATGTCCTGTTCTCTATGCTGTGGTTTCATAGTATGCATGTGCAGCATAGTAGCTACCTTTCAATAATTTAACAAAAGTCAATCAAAAAAAGAAAGAAAGAAACAAACAAACATAAGAAACCTTCATTGAGGCCTCTCTCATTCTGAACTCTTTTCTACATACAATACTTACACTGTGCACTATTTTGAGCACATTGCGAGACTTTTAACTGTAAATTTGCATTAATTAACTGGCAGCAGGTTCTCCTGCAAAGTACTATATATATATTTTTTTCAGTTTCTTACATTATTTTAGAATCACACCATATAAATAGATATTAATGTGCAGTTCCTTACTGTATTCTTGTAAATTAACAAAATAGCCACAGTTCTGTCAGCAAATTACTGTATATTTACAGTATGTAATTATGTTAGAATCTACAGGCTGTATCTTGTATTAAATGATAATTATAGAATGTTATTTTACTACTACTAATAATAATAATAATGATAATGAAAAAGGGACAAAATTCCCTATGCAGCTCCTTTTCAAGTATTTATTTAACTAAATATGTCACCAGTGCAAAACAACTAAAACCAGATCTGAATAAACCTTAACTCCTTGCCTGTGTTCTTTTCATTGTTTCATTCCTTTTGTAAGATTGACAGTTTTTATTTTAAATGACAGTGCCTAAAGTATTTGGCAACTCAATGGGACAGTTTTGTTTTTGTGAGAAAGGAACATCAAACTGTTCTTAAATAACATGCTGCAAAACAACAGCAGTTTAGTTAAAACAGCAATGCAACTTATGCAACTATGTAATTGGACATGTGGGTGTATGAAGAAAAGTCAATCAAGTCCATCTGTGTGACACAGTATGTGTCAAAAAAGCTCCTAGCTCTGCATGAAATCATTCAGTCTCTGAGGTTTGAACTCGCAGTCCAGGCACAAAGGAGCTTCTTTCATCCAGCACCGCTTTACGTATGCTCATCAATCATTGCTGGTTTGTTTGTATCATTGTATCTGAGAAAAATATTACTAATTAGAAACACAACAATTAAAATAAATGTCAAAAGTAAAGGAATCAATCTTGTCAGATTGACAGAAGGACAAATTATAGCAAGTAAATTGTGACAATATGTGACAATATGAAAAAGAATGTTTTGATGAGTAGTATTGCTTCAATAAGTCAATACAACTTTATACTATGAGACTATATGATATATAACAGTCAGAACCATAAATATAACTATGTAATTTCAACTTTAAGTATTTTTAGCTTTTTTGCTGTTGAATTAATGATATAAATTGATGTAATTTTGAAACCATTTGCTTATTGAACTCAAGTCAAATTGCAAATTTAAAGGGTAGGCTGAAAATGCTAAACAGAACAATAATGAAGTACCGTAGTGTTTGGCTGCATTTGCTTTTTTGTCTAGTATGCTCAAAATTAATCTGATTTAAATAAGTCCCAAATAAGTAACTAAATTTAGTTAGTTCATTTTTTGTGAGAGCTTGTGAGCTTGTGAGCTTTGTGAGATATTAGAAGTTAGATCTATTCCCTGCCAAATTTCTTTTAAAAATTGCCTTTATGACAAATACATATTCCACTGGCTTTTTTATTACAATGAGTTTGTTTGTTGTATAGAGTGCAGTTACCTAAGAGGTAAGAGGCAAATCAGAGGGAATCTTGTAAAATCTAGTAGTCTAAAGTCTAACAGTTTTGCACAAGTGGACCAAGAAGCAGAAGCTGAGACAGGGATGCGGTCTACAGTCGTTTATTGAGATTACAGGAAATGGACAGCTGGTGGTGGAGAGCTTGGAGCTGGTCTTGAAGCAGGAGAGTGAAAACAGGAGCATGGAAGTTGTCCTCTGAAGGCAGTGAGATGAAACACTGTAGACCACAACAGTCGAAGAGAAGCACAAGAGATCTACTCATAAAAGACAGAATATTAGCAACACATGAACAGAAACTTGATAACATTGAGAGACACCAAGGGGCCAACAGAGTATACACCACTAAGGTGGAACACTCTGGCACTAGGTTGTTGGGCAGACCAGGCAGGTGAGCGCCTCTGCAGCTGCTGGTACAGGGGAGGCATGCCCTTAACATATACAAACTGGAGAGAAAGCAAAAACAGGGAAGGGAGGGGAGAGAGAAAACAAAACCTGGAGAATCATAGCCAGTATCCTGACACTAGAGTAGCCTAGGGATTTTTTTTGTCCAGAGTTTCCATTTATCTAATTTGCAGCTGCCCATATTTTATTCACAGTGAAAATCCCATACCTACTGACCACAATCAAACATAGGTTGTCAGCCAATGGTGCAGTGAACTGCATGATGGCTGGTGTGGCAGAC
Organism: Istiophorus platypterus; assembly: GCA_016859345.1. NCBI lineage: Eukaryota > Metazoa > Chordata > Actinopteri > Istiophoriformes > Istiophoridae > Istiophorus > Istiophorus platypterus. The sequence continues at coordinate 763,350 of CM029121.1, forward strand.
ATCTGACTATAACATTGTTTAAAACTGACACTGTAACAGAGATAATCTTACAAAAGATGGATAATAATAAGGGTATCCAATAGCCTCTTGAAAGGTGCCATTAGAACTTGTAGGATGTTTGATGCAGTCACACTGCAATCTGTCATGTAGAGAAAAGCCTATAAACCATCATTTTTGGCTTTCATCAAAAAAGAACTCTGTGATTTTGCTGCCAGGCTCTTCAAGAAGAGCCTAAATCTTTCATTCAATTAGAACAATGGTCAGCAGTTCAAAATGAGTGCACAAGCTCCTTGGAAAAAAAACAAATAAGGCCATTGCTGTTTTATGTCCTCCAAAGCTGGCGCTGGAGTGGCATTTATCATTTAATGTTACAAGTAACATGTTGTTTCAATAAGTTTTTGATAATGTGGATGAAAATGTAGGCACCACAAACAAAACTTTTGTCACAGTTTCAAAGTGAATAAGATACTGTCCTGCCCTTTAAGTGAGACAGCAAATTGGAAATACTTTACCTTTAACATCATACAGTGAAAAACTTCAAATGACAGAACAGTGTGTCATTAACAGTGCATTGGCCTAAAAAGCCATTTTCATCTGATGCCCTTTGACTTTTAGCCAGTCGAACTCAGCTGATTGGGTAGAGCACAATTGAAAGTTAACTTCCATTCTTATGAACGCCTGTTCACAAATTCTAATTTGTTTCACAGTTATGACTACAGAGTTCACAATAAAACATTTTGGAAAATGAAATGAAAACCAATCATGTATGTGAAAGATAATTTGTCAAATATAACAAAGCTACATGAATTGTAATTTCTTTTCATTTTAGCTAGCTAGAACACATTTCTTTTCTTGCTCAGCAAGGATTATGGTATGCATTTCCAAACATTTCAATTCAGTTCAATTTAATTTTATTTATATAGCACCATATCATAATAGATGTTATCTCAGGGCACTTTTCTTATAGAGCAGGTCTAGAATAGACTCTTTATAGTTATTATTTACAGAGACCCAACATTTCTCCCATTAGCAGCACTTGGTGACAGTGGCAACGAAAAACTCCCTTTTAACAGGTAGAAAAGTTGAACAGATCCTGGCTCATGGTGGAGGGGTCTGCCTCGACCAGCTGGGAGAGTGAAAGAGAGAGGGAGAGAGGGAGAGAGGGACGGGGGGGGGGCAGGAGGGAAGGAGGGAGGAGAGAGAGCATAGCACAATAATGGGACTAATAGCTATATATACTATAATTATACTTAGAGGGCTGATAATATTACTAATAGGACTAAATGAAATGGTAACAGTAGCAATCATAATAATTAAAGCAGTGGGTGTTGATCAGGCTCATGGGGCAGTAGATGGTCTAGAACCATGGATCCAGACTCAGGAGCATCAGAAAAAACCTGCAGAAAGAAACAGCAGGAAGAGGAGAGAGACGAGGAAGTACAATACTAAGATAGAGAGAGGAAGGACAGTTATTAATGAGCATTTTTGAGGTGTTAATGCGCACGGGGAGAGAGGAGGAGGCAGTGGAAAAGGAAGCCCGGTGCATCATGGGAAGTCCCCTGGAAGTCTAGGCCTATAGCAACATAGTGAGGAGATGGCTTGAGCTAATGATGAGCCAGTTCTAACTATAAGCTGTATCAAAGAGAAAGGATTTAAGCCGACTCTTAAACGTGGAGAGGGCGTCTGCCTCCTGGACCCAAACTGGAAGATGGTTCCACAGCAGAGGAGCCTGATAACTGAAAGCTCTGCCCCCTGTTCTGCTTGTGGAGACTCTAGGAACCACTAGTCCTGTGTTCTGGGAACAAAATGTTCTACTGAGGTAATAAGGTACTATGAGCTCTTTAAGACAGGATGGTGCTTGGCCATTAAGGGCTTTGTAGGTGAGGAGGAGGATTTTAAATTGTATTCTGGATTTCATAGGGCAGCAATGCAGAGAAGCTAACACGGGAGAGGTATGATCTCTCTCTCTGGTTTTTGTCAGTACTCTTGCAGCAGCATCCTGAATCAGCTGGAGACCAATTACTGTTTTATTGGGACAGCCTGATAATAGGGAGTTGCAATAATCAAGCCTAGAAGTAACGAAAAGCATGTAATAGTTTTTCTGCGTCATTTCGAGAAAGGATGTGCCTGATTTTGCGATATTACAAAGGTAAAAGAAGGCAGTCCTTGAAGTTTGTATTATGTAGGAGTTAAAGTACATGTCCTAATCAAAGACAACCCTAACATTCCTAGCGGTGGTGCTAGGGCCAGAGCAATGCCATCTAGAGTAAGTATATCATTAGATAATGTGTTTCTGAGGTGTTGCGGGCCAAGTACAATAACTTCAGTTTTATCTGAGTTTTCATTTTCCTGAACATGTCTGAAGCAGAATAAAAAGGGTGACTTATGTTACTAGGTGGAGGTTATCTTGTCAATGCAGCTTTGAACCTCTATGACAAAAGGCTAAGCAGGGGGTTATGTGGCTGTGCCCTTGTGCTGTCAGAGACTCCTCAAAGGGTGAAATTAACAAAAATACAATGCAAGCTGCAAAAGCTACTTTTCATAACAAAATCAAATGATCTTGCAAAGTTTTTTAATTTTAAAATTTTAGATCCCACACTTTTCTTTTCTCTATACTGTATACTCGATGTCCATCCCTATCCCATTGTTTTCCTATTGTTTGTTTCAATTTGGCAAGTGACCTTCTTTGACATTGCAATTTATTTGTGATTTAAAATGTTGCTGTGATTTCCCCACAGAGTATTTAAAGAAAACAATTTTTTACATTTTTTTGACTCCTGCACATTTACACATCTACTCTTTGTTGGCATCATATTTGCTTTTCAGAGGGTCCACTCCTCTGCAAAATCTTCATATTCTTCACAGAACTGAGATGAGAACTGGTTATCCCATGTTCCAGTTTTCTGGTTTACCTCTGTCTTAATGTCACTCAACAAGGATGACTTGGATATATCTCTAAGCACACAGCACTGATTTGATACAACTAAAGTTTAGGAGCAAACATTGTCTTCTCCTCTTATTGTTGTGATGTAGGAGTAACACCCCGTATGGTCTCTGAATAGATTAATAGGATAATAGTTAGGTTACAATCAGGAAAATAAAGAAGCGTGTCATTGATGTAAAGTTATTCTACATGTAAATTACTGAGGCCACGCTGGCTCATTAAAGTACTCATGTAAATTTCTGGCAAAGCTTATGTTTTAGAACATATACTTAGCAACAAGAACAAATTAGCATGTGAAGAGGGCCCTTCAGTGCGTGAGCTGAGTTATAAATATAAGCTTTGAACTTGGGACTGTCAAATAGAAAGTTATTAGTGTTTACAAAGGAAATTGCTGACTTGATGATAGTAATAGGTTGAAGAACAGGGGGGCATCCAAATGAAGTTGTGGACCATGAATATCAACAATAAGTTTCCTGGAAATCTCACCATTATTTTTCAGGATAAGTGTTGTACAATCAGAAGTTTCAACTTGATGTTAGCAGTATTTTAAAGGCCTGAAGGTCACCAAAATCCCGTCAATCTTTAGGAGGCAGTGAATATTTCCTGACAATTTGGTTAGTAGTTGTCTCACTCTGTACCAAGAACCTAAACAGAAAGAAGATCAGACTCAGTAAATAAATGAGTTCTGTTTCTATCTGAGTTCTGGTTCTATCTATGTGGTTGTTTGTCTTATGGTGATGACTGACTGGAGGTCAGAAATTGGCCTCCAGCCACATCATTGTCTTTAATAAAAGATGGCTTGGCTCTAATGCACCAAACATGTGAGCTCCATTGTCTCCACATGAAGAACTCAGAATTAAAAATGACCGACTTTGGTTTATTTCCTATGACAAATATCTCTCTCCTTCTTACTTAGTGACTTCATTTGCTTTGTGATGGCTGTTTCACTTAGGAGTCTCACTCCTCTGAAAGGAGATAGGCCATCAAGAGCATTCATTCATTACTGTAGAAAAGCACATAGAGAGACAAAGATATAAATAAAATGCTGTAGTGTGACAGACTAGATTGTGATAAGGAATAAATTAATTCTCTGTTTGTGCGCCAAATGTGTGTGTATGTTTGTGGTTCTTAGCCTCACTCTAAGGAACTCATCTGCTGCTATCTGTCCATCTTGCTGTCACAGCCAAAAATTTTGTCTCTCCTGACTGCAAAAACACTGTAACCCAAATACTGCATCTGCAGGAAGCGAGAGAAAGAAAGAAATAAAGAGAGAGAGAGAGAACAAAAATTTCAGATCTTGACCGGACACATAAATATCTAGACTTGCTAGATAAATTATAATAAACATAATTTTCATACCGTATTCATATGAATCTACACAGTACATTTATTCATGTACATTGCTTAAGTGCAATTTTCAAGATAGTTGTACTATTCCTTCTCTTATACCTCTGCTTCAATTTGTGTGTGTATATATATATATATATATATATATATATATATATATATATATATATATATATATTCCTTGATGACAGGAATGAGCAAGACATCAACTCACTGATCCACATCACCGGTATCTACAGCAATGAACGTCATTTGGACTAGATAAGCGTGGCTGGCTCCCTATCAATGAGAGGGCAGATGATCAGAACCGAGAGGGCTGAACTACCAGAAGGCAGCATTGCAGATATCCAGGAAACGTACAAATACCTGGGGATCCCGCTGGCAAATGGGAACTATGAGGAAGCTGCAAGGATGTCAGCCACAGCCAAATACCTACAGAGAGTAAGGCAGATCCTGAAAAGCCAGCTGAATGGGAAGAACAAGGTCCAAGCCATCAACACATACACCCTGCCAGTCACAGGATACCCTGCTGGTATAATAAGTTGGCCAAAGGAGGAAATAGAGGCCACAGATGTCAAGACAAGGAAGCTCCTCACAATGGAAGGAGGGTTTCATCCCAAGTCAAGTACCCTGAGACTGTACACTTAGCAGAACGAGGGAGGCCGAGGACTGGTGAGCATCAGGACCACTGTCCAGAATGAAACAATACTAAGATAGAGAGAGGAAGGACAGTTATTAATGAGCATTTTTGAAGATGATGAAGATGAATGATTAACACTATACTTTCATCTACTTTCGCAGATGGTTCTCCGATGTTACATACGATGTGGCATAAATCATGCATAATTCATGTGCACTATATGTATATGGTACATGACTATAAATATTGGATGTTGCTGTGTGGCAGGCTTAATCCCTCCCTCCTGAAAGAACATTAACATTGTACTGGAACAATTTAAAATATACAAAGAAATTCTTTTCAAATGCTTAGTTTTTAACAGCTGCACAACATATTATACAGACACTTGTGTGATATCTCCGCTTGTCTTTCAAACCCTTGGCTGTTTATTGGTTTTAACTACTGGGTTACAGCAGATAGGTATTTTATTTCTTACAGCACTAAAGTCAGTAGTCAAACTCAGTGGCATTAACATGTACAGTATACCTATCTTTCTCTGTCAAAAATAACGGGAATGTCTATGTGTTACATGCATATAAACACTGACAGGGCACATCAGCTCTTTTGTCCTGAATGGTGTTCAAGCTGAGTAAGGTACTGCCCTACCAGTTTCTGAATATTTTACTCTCCTGTTGACTTCACAAAGCTGAGATGAAAGATGGCATGGTCTAAGAAGAGGAAGGAGGTGCAGAAGTTTTACTCACCAACTCCAGAGACACTGTTGATGCCCCCTCTATTTGGCTTTGCAAACCATTACCCTTTGCTCCTTTATATACATATCAACTAAATATGGTTATACAAATCTTAATTTGGTTACAACCTGTCATCATCAGTTAAGGTATACAAAAAGTGAAAAAAAAAAATAAATATATATATATATATGTATAAATGTGTACAATACATGCAAAAAGTTGGTACGTCTTTTTAAAAGTGTTCTGACTAGAGAAGGGGGGACAAATAGCATCCCAATTAATATCACAGTTATAGTGAATTACAAATGCATCTGATTAACCGAGCTAGCTAGCAAGCGATAGTGTTAGATCGATGACTTACCATTTGCTATGCTCACTCTCTTGCCCTGCTGGGCTCGCACCCTGTGTTTACCATAGACTGCAGGGGTCTTAACCCCTGGACAAAAGTTCATGTTAACATATCGTTTAAGTAACATAAATGTGGTTAAAATAGTAATATTAACTTTCTATATTGTCTTTATGTATTTCTGAATACCTGCTGTATCTCATAAGTTAACAGGTGAAAAGTTGTTGTAACGGTCGTAACTCACACAACCAAATCATTAACATGGCATTATATGAACAATTGTACAGTAGTTACATAGTGAATATGGTAAATTGTGGTGGCAAGTTAGGAATATCAATAGCCAAAAAATTTACTACATTTTGTGACAGATCCTCACTTCACAAGTGGTACTGGCAGACAGATAAAGAGTATATCTTTTTTGGAATGTGGCCTTTTTAATAGACCCAAATATTGTGATTACTCGACAATCAAATATGACCCCATAATCTAGAGTAGCCTGGTGGTTATGTCAATGCTATGTCAAGTATTCTTGAGTATTGTTACTATAGATGTGTTGTCATATTGAGAGTTTGATATAACTTCTGTTTTATACTTTGTTGGTGTGGCCATAAGTAACCTGATATTGAAGTGCTGGACACCATTTATATGTTTATACAATTCTTTATTTGCTGCTATGCCCGTGACTTCCCCTATGCTGTGAATGTTGTACTGCTTGGTGCAAGAGTCATTATCTCTGCTGGAATGTGCTCCTATGTATATGTGTGTGTGTGTATATATATATATATATGAGTCATTTTAGGATTGCAACTTAATTACCTGTGTTTCAAAGGATATCTTGTCCATCTGAGTTTATTACCCTGAGTCAGTCAGGTCAGGGCAACGTCAAGATGATGATGGTAATTAGTTGTTTCTCTGACAGTAACACAACAGCTGATGCACTGCTGGCACATAAAACCTGTCAAAAACCTGGTGAGCTAACAAAAGATGAAGAAAAATCCCTGTTTTTTCGTTCTTTATTTGAGACTCTATTGTTACAGACTGACAGTGATGGCCACAGTCCTTGGTTTGATAAGATTAGGTGAAACTTTGTTGAGCAAAAACAGGGAAATAAACAACGGACAAAGGCAGGAAAAACAGTAACATTGGTAAAAATAAAACAACTATAGCAACTACAAAACAAATTCATTGAAAACTGAACAAACTAAAATACTGGAAAGAGGTGTATGGTTTAAAGAAGCATTTTAGACTTTTGTGTTAAGGCTTTACTTTAAGTCCCCACTTCAGCATTTATACTCAAACATTTAATAAATTGTTTATAATATACTATAATGTAGTTGTAAACAGCTAAAAGGACATTTTAAGTGTTTATTAAATATACGACTAACAAAAATCACTCGAATAGGTGGAACTTATTTGTCGATTTACGCTGCTGCTCACATTGCTGTGAGCTGAAATGACCTAGAAACATGAGACTAGGCCGAATAACTGGAAATGATGTGAAAATGCTTCAACGGGAACAGAGAGAAAACTTTAAAAGGCCGACCCCCTCAAATCATGACGCAATATGAACTGAAATTCGGCACAGATGTACTGTATATCTCAGTGTCTTCTACAAAAAAGCCTCTTGGACAATGAAGGCCATAGTGATGGATTTTTTGCTTTACTGGTCAAGAAAAACAAGATAAAGAGTCTATAGTTAAATCGGTGGTTCTGTGTGGCTGTACTATGCAGCAGTACTTTGAGGACTCAATGGATTTTGACTATATGATGTTGCTAGAGGAAAAGAATTCCCAGAAGGTATTACAATTAATCCTGAGAGTAATACATGTCATCACATCCATCCAATAGCTGTCAAAACCACAAATGTGAACCTGAAGCGATTAAATGGGATGATATCACCAGTCATTCGTATTAATCATCTGGGAATCCTGAATATTTGTCCAAATTTTGTGCCAAACCATCTGCTAGATGCTGCGATATTTAACAGCTCAATTGAACCACTTGAAATGCTAGTCAACCTACAGAAAAACTTTGGAGATAAAGCATTAGGACTCATCACCTGGGCAGTGTGGATATCTAGTAAGCCGTAAACTGTAGAACTCAGGCTGGTGCCAGAGAGAAGTCAAATGACAGCTAGAATCATGAAGATTCATCCTAAGGAGCCAGTGAAAAAAATCTAATCTTGGTGTATCAGATAGTTATTGAGCTATTTCAGTCTAGACAAAGTGGTGGACTGACACTGCTACTGTCGCTAAAAGAAATAGTGACCTGGTGTAATGGGATCACACCACCAACGAAGCCTTTCACCATGGTGACATTCTGATCCATTACTACATTATTAAATGAGTTCTCAGTAGTCATGGGGTGGACCACACCCATCCTTGGATTGGCCATTTTGATCAACTAAACACCTGGTTGTAATGCTATCTTGGTGACAATATCTGTCCACAGACAGACAGACAGACATACAGATGGACATATACACAACTGCAAAAGTACTCAAAACCAACCCTCAGGGTAGCTCCTACTACAGAACACAAGGGACGAAATTTCATACAATTTCAAAAAATGACCAACAAAATTTCACAGGTACCTGCTTTGAATAGCAACAAGCCACACCATCCCACCCAACACAGTAACTAAGTTAGAGTTACAAAAATAGCCCAGCCAGATCTTTTGCTATCTGGGCCCAAAGATAAAATTTGAAATAATTAATAGATTAATTGTCAGTGTTTCCTCCAAAGCCATAAAACTATTACAGTGCAAGGCATGATACCTAACCTTAACTTTTCCTACCCACATGCAATACTACTTTGAATCTGGGGTTAGGCTGGGCGCCATTAAAGTAGAGCAACGGATCCCAGTAGGGACATTTTTTCTTTAGCCTTAAAATACCCTTTTATCAGGATTACCCCCCCCCCCCAAAAAAAAAGACAATTTCTCTAATCCCCTCTTCCTTTGCCCTCTTTCCCTGTACCTATCAGAAAGTGTGATGGTAATGATAGTTGGAGGTCATTCTGAGAAAAGCCTTTGCTTTCAGGGCATACACAAATCTCTAGAAAAAGCAAGTGCTGCCATCACCTCTTGTAGATTACCAAGCAACCAGTCAGCCAACTACGGAGCAGATGAGAGCCACCCAATCTTAACATCAGGATAGCTGCAGGAGCAGAAGAAGGAGAAAAAAATGTGTGAGTAGTGTCCCTGATTTCTGCTCTCCCTGAGGTATCACTGCCTTGCAGACAGGGCTTAGAGGATACAGCCATAAGAAGCAGCGATAAATATTAGTTATTCATTCTGGCTCCACTTAGGGAAGTATACTGCTGTTTCCACAATTCATCTAATCTCACAACTGAGATCCAATTTAAATGACTTCATGTTGTTCACAGTTGACTCCACCAGTTCAAAGTGGCCCATTCCAACATAGACTGAGTAGCATATGGCCCTCTATCCACACTTTGAATTAGTTTTACAGGTTCAACAGCTCTAGGTACTTTCCATCGAATTAAAAGCTCAATATCTGAATTAATTACAGGTAGATATATTGCATGTAATTATGACTTTCTGAACAGATCCTGCTATTGTGAAGTATTGCCTCTACTCATAGATATTATCATCTGTGTAAAAAAGGCAGTTTACATTAGTAGCCAATGTTGAGGCCAGCTAATTCCAAATGTGACAAAATGTGATTTCCCATAAATGTTGTTTGCCCATGTATATAAGAAAATCTTTGTTACTTTACATCCAGCCCATGATAAATTCTTTTGGTAGAGAGGAATAATTTCCACTTTTTTTATTGTCTTTTTGAGACTTGACCTTGACTGGAACAATGGCGAGTTTGAAATCATGCTCACTGGCCCCAGTAAGACTAATGCTTTGTACTGAAACCAGAGCACTACTAACTGCTATGTCAGTATCACTAGCAGCTTCAACCTTCTCTGATCCCTTTTCCTTCTGTTAAGTAGGAAACTTGCTATGGTGTAAGGACCTATTTACTTCACCACCTGCAATCTTTACTCATGGGCCAGAAGAACAAACACTCAAAAAAGACTTTGTGTATATCCAACCTACAGGGACAAGTATGGGAGCCTCAAGCCTGCACCTCACTGAATTTTAAACAAAACAGCATTCCAGAGGGGACCTGTCTTCTTGCGTGGACTTGGTAACCTTAACTGGGCCTAGACTAGACTAACAGCTAAGCTGAGAACTTTTCGCTTTTGCTAGTCTATATGTATTAATTTGGTTGAATGTGTTCACTGAGCTGTAGATCTATGTTTGCTAGGCTATTGGCTTTTTTTTTTTATATATCCAAACTGCTAAACTGATGTTAAAATGTTTCACAAACATGGGACTCAAGGTACATCCAGTAACTACTATGTCTTGCATTTAACTAATTAACCTCTTTTTTAACCTGGCACAATCATCCTCCATGGATTGGCCGTAAACAAAGAAACACATTCTCTTCCCCTTACATGCTGTGTTGTATTAGTGGCCATCTTTGATTTCCCCATCTTTTTTTCAATTTCCTTTTCTCACACCAAGCTACCCAAACTACTGTTTTAAATAAACCATTTTGCTCAGTATGTTATTCCTTTTCATTGTTCTGATATTGTCTTCTAGGGAAATCCACCCTATATTGTATTGTCCATACATGCATCCATTAGCTCTACCACTTCATCTTTATATTACACTTGTGAGTACAGATATCTTCCGGTTGGTGATTTAAACAAGGGCCAAAGAGTAGAGACTTAATTGGCTTCTTTGTTGTCAGAAAGTCATTAATCATCTGCAGAAGTAGAGCTGCTGTTGGTCACATTCAGCTCTCACAACTAAAAACCTGTGCTAAAAACTATTATATTTCTACAGCAGATCAGTTGACTGAGGTTCTTTTCTGTCCTTCATGACCCTAAAAACAGCTCTCTCCTATATCAAATTGTATTTAGCATCCTGAGATTTCCTGGTTGGGTTTGTGTGACTGTGAACACAGTGGTAAGCAGCAAGGCAACCATTTCAGGAAAGTGATAAAGCTTTTGACTCCACTGATGTGCGGAACAAGAAGGAACAGACAGATCAGTCTTGAGGAAAACAACAAAAACTCCTGCTTTTCATAGGCAGTCTACATTGCTTGCCAGTTAACAGCTAACAAATGTTGGAACATGATCTCTAAATGATAAATAAACACAGACTGCAAAAAAGTCCAGCAGTCAAATTGTGCAACCTCTCTCTACTGACTGATACCTCCTCTGTTAACAATAGTTCCAAAAGCACCATTTGCAAATCCATGATTGATGGTGACTTAGTGTGGAAGTGGCTTAAGCACTTTAAATTAAATTAACATTCTTGTCATTTGCAGCAAAAATGTGTAATGCATTGCTGTCCTCTCCAATTCCACAACTCTTGAGTTCTTGGAGATGTATATCCTTTTTGTGGGTGCATATTAAATTTTGAGGCATGAGCAAAGTCTGAATCCTTTTGTCTGATAATTGGAATGAGTTCAGTTAAATGAATCATGAATCATCATTGACTTTCTCCAAGCACCAGGGTCAAGTTTTATAGAATATTGCAAACTGTTCCTCATTCAAAGATCATAACAACTCCAAAATAATAGAGCAGTGGTGACACATAGCCTGAGCCATGTCAAAACTTTCCTTAAAACACAATTGACTAATGCTGTAAAGAACCAACAAATGTTGTGAAAAAGAAGTCTACTAGCTAATAAACGTGAGGTAAACAATTCACAATTAAATTTTTTTAAAGTAAGCTTCTGAAATGCTCTTTTATGGGGAAATACATTCAAAATATTCGAACAAGAACACATGCAAAGCAGTTTGGTGAGTTAACACTGAAAGTAAATTTAACATGTATAAGAAAATACTACAGGACACCTTTAAAAATTTTTGGGCTTGCTTTAACATAATCTGAGTTTTTTTTCCAAGATTTAAGTTCTAGGTGACAGGGATGGGTTCTACAGGATGTCCTGCATAGGTTTGACCAAAACTGTAAGCAGTTAAAACAGCCCTTGAATTCCTTTACATGCAATGCAGCATTATTACTCAGCTTTATAACTGAGATACTACTTTAGTAATGGGGGGTTGTTAACTTCTGAAACATTACTGTATTGCCATCGAACAGAGAAACAAAAGTTAAGTTTTGTTTAAACAAAATTGTTGCTAAGAACTTTTTTTAGGCTCTGTCTTTATATACTTCAAGACCTGGACAACAAAAGCCTAATTATCCACAGACACATAATGGCACTTCCATGTTTTGTTCCAAGTCATTTGTTTCTTTGGCAAGTAAAAAGCACTCTCTCTAAAGATGGTTGCCTTTGCAGAAAAATGAGCACACTGAAAAAAGTTAACAAGCTAAAACCAGCCTTCGGAGTGAAATTTAAAACCCTTTATCAAAGCAAGAAACAAATGGATGGTAGTGTCCACCATGCAGGTGAAAAAAAGGCATGCATAACAAGAAAAAAAAAAATTTAAAAAATGTACAAAACAGAAAAAATAAAACATCACATAAGTGCTGGAATTTTCAGAAGATAGAGGTATTCCAGAGGTATAAAATAAATAACTTTAAAAAAAATGAATAAATGAAATGTAAATGAAAGGCTCCTGCAAACATATTGTCAGGGCTTTTATAATCTTCCTCTTTGTACTCTTTGGTTCCTGCTGTTTAGTCAGTCTATCAACCTTGCAGACATAGCTACACATAAATAAAGCCCCTAAATACATCCCAAATACATCCCAATACATCCCTTGTCAACACTAATGTTTTCTACCCTTTTTATTATTTCTCTCTTCAATTTATTTATCGTATTTGTAAATATAGATGTTTTTTTTTCATTTCTTCCAGCATAAACTCATTAACCATGCAGTGTTTCATCAGATCAGACATCATAGAAACACCAGCTGTAAACCAGACAGAACACAAGTTGTTCAAATGGTCCTAACAACTGCTCACCAACACCTACACATTCTGTGAGTTAGTCAACATAACATTTGTGATATTATTTCAGGGAAAATGCGTTTTGAGCACAATTGCTCACTGTATCTAGTGTAGTGTGTCATTAGGAAGACAACTAAAGCAGCCTCACAGCGACTGGACAGAAAAAAAAATAGCAGGTTTAGAATTTTTTGCCCTCTCCAACCTATTTCACACCTCTTGCAAAGTGTTCTATGACACTGACTAGTAAGAGGTTTCTTAGATATATGAAACCAAGGCTGTCTGAATCCATGTTTTGGGACTAAAATTTGTACAGTTCCAAGCAAGAAATACTCAGCCATGGTACTGCTGCTTATTTCGCTCATGATATGTCTTGTATCATATAAAAAAACACTATATGTACATGTTAACAAAGTTAAAAACTTGATTTCCATTTGAAACGGGTTATTGAATATGATTCTCGAACCAGCAAGTAACCAGTACAGGGAGGCAAAAATTGAAATGATATCTTGTATTTGACATTAGAGAAAAGCATTTGAGTATTTCAAACAACAGCCATGCATTACAGAGACATTTTAACAATGTAGGAGTATTCCTGTATTAATAAAATGAAATCTATGGTTCACAGATGGGAAAGGCATGACTTTATAACAGTATTAGCCTGTGGAAAATGTTTAAGTGGAGACCCATGTTGCTAGCCAAATGTTAAGTCAGTGTGATATTATAATGTAATAGTCCAGAAGACTAGTTAATATTTTGTAATTACAGAATTAGAGAAATTTGCTCATGTTGCTCTCACAATGTTAAACTGAGGTCACTGGCATCTACAAAACATTATGGTAATACATGATAAAACAATAACACACATTAGAACATCACAGGGTCTAGTTGTTTTGGGATAAGAGTGGGAATAAGCTTACTGCTCTGTTCCATAAAGCCAATAAAACAATAATGATAGCACATGGTTTATAACCAAGAAAGTTAATCATAAAGAGTGCCTTAACTGCAGGCTCAAAAGCAGTGTTTCACCACCCTTTCTGGTTCTTAAATTTTGAGCCTGTTTCATGCATCAGAGGTTTGCTCTGTTGCTCTTGTAATCCAACGCTGATGTTACAGATCCAGGTGTACAGTTCTGTGTCATGGCAGCAAGGTGAAAAGAGGGTGAGAACAGTCAACAAAGCCAACGTTTTCAGTGAGTTTTGAGTTACTCTGAGGTCATGTTCATGCCTGGAATTAACATGTGCCTTTGTGATCAAATCAAAAGTGGACAGCTCTAAATACGCATGTGAATGCAACCAAGATGAATTGAAGATAAATTGAGATCCAATTGCTCATACATTCTGATGCATGTGGCCATATTTTTTCACCAGTGTGTACAAAAATATGTCCTGGGCCACACTACTCAAGCAATGTCCTATGCATAAGCAGATGCATGCACTAATTCACACATACAAGTTTTGCAAGTTGCATAAGCTGGTTTTGTCCACAATGTCTGAAATTTTTTAAAAGCCTAGATACTTTCTTGTATCTTTTCGATAGCCAAGGTACTTTATGTTACAAGTGCATCCGACATCCTGGGTAATTTGGTTTGACTTGAATATGCCAAGGAATAGATCCAGTCTTTATTTTTTTGATTTCTTCTCCTTCTTCTTTTAATTTCCAGTAGACTAGGCATGAAAAGTGCAAAGCTGTCTCCTTCCATTTAATGAACAATGCAAATGGAACTACATACAGGTTTATTTAAATATAGACTGGGGGGGGGGGGGCAATCACAAATTGTCACTCAAGACACACATGGAAATGCATTCTAATGCCAGGTGTCAAATGACATACTTGTCCAGAGATGTCCACTTGTGATTGGATCACCAAACACACATGTCAATGCAAGGTATGAACAGGGCACAAAATACTTTCACAATGCAATCACTCAAAGAAATTAGGGCCTAACCAGTTGCAACTTAAATTTTTTTGTCATAGACGATAATAATAATTATGTTTTTGTTTTGACATGACTTCTGTACACTGCACTTTTTGGCTAAAATCTCAGAATCCATTTGATCCAAATTCCAAGTTTCATATTGTAAAGAAATTAATCAGATTTAATGGCTGAAAGGTATAAAAACATTAAAAGATTTAAATTGAAAAATTGAAATCTTATAATATCTTTTGCCCAATGGTTTCCAGTAAACCAAAATACTTTTTGCAAAAAATGGTGGTAAACAAAGCTATATCTAACTCACATTAACCATTAACACATAACATCATTGTTGTACTTACTGAAGCCAAATGCAACTGACTCTTAACAAATGATTTCTGTAATATTCCTAAAATATTAGGTCCTCTTTTTATTCCACTCTACAAAAATAGACAGCGACCCTTCACCCCTCTACTCTGCCCACCCCATCTTCGTTTAGTTAACATGGAGAACATTAACAAGTTATATTGATTTCCCTGCTCTTTCTCCTGATGCCTTTTGCCAACATTATGTATAATAAGCAGTGTCACAGCTCTCTGATGCCCCCCCCGCAACAATGCAAACACTGCATGTGTAATATAGTATGAATACAAGGTGAGGGCATGTAGCTTATGGCATCAAGCACCACTTTCCAAATTGTTTATCATTCTGACTGAGAACAGTTGGTAGAGTCAGGGAGGAGAATAAACAATGAGGTGAAATTTCAAAGGATATAAATGAAAACAGTACTTTATTTCTACAGCTATCTCCTTCTGTTACATCTAAATGAATCACCTTTTATGTAAATACAGCAAATAAAGTATTTAATTTCATGCAAAGTACAGTAGGATATGAGCCACAGTTTCTTCTATAAAATCAGATATTCTCTACATCAGTGAAAACGATGTCTTTATTTTGATAATTATTATTAATTATGAAAAATTAAGTAATGCAATGTAGTGTGGACTACTTTTTATTCCAATTTGCATTCATTTGGGAGGGCACCAACTCCAAAGAGGAAAAATTATTAAATTAATACAGTGAATTCCATTATTCTTTTAATACGCAAGGTTGTCATGCCTTCATTCAATTGATCTTAAATCTCTACATTAAAAGATCAAACACTAGTGGCTGGGTTTAAATATCAAACTTTTCTTAAATACTGTCTACTTACACAAGGTAACACAACAATGACTGATGCACTGTGGAGCAAACAAACAGTAACTATTTATTTTAATCAATGAGATTTGTTTCTGTTAGAGACTAACCAAAGTGGAATTAAAAGAGTGATACATTATAGTACCCTTTCTTTACCTCTAAATTGTTTATGAGATACAGCTTCCTTTGGTCAGGGTCTGGTTTAGCTTATATTTAGGTGGTCTGGAGCAGGTGTTCATCTGGTGTGTCTCTGGCAGGTTGATGATGGAATAATGGACTCTAAGTAGTAATAATAAGTCCCCTTCCACATGTGTACGTGAGACCCCCCCCCCCCCCCCCCCATCACATGCACATGCATCACAAAGGATATGTGTGATATGACATAGTCTGTGTGCATACGTCCTGTGGATCATGTGAGGGTGGGAACCTGTGACAGTGCTGGTATGAGTCCTAGTTTCATGTGACATGATGGCATCCCCAACCCCTGTGGTGATCCCTGCTTGTTATGGTGCTGTGGATAGACATTGTGAATATTATCTGTAATGACAATATAGGTATTGTAAGGTCACAATTTAACACTTGCTGTGTGATGGTACCTGTTGTGAGATTAGAAGTGTGCATATGTTACGTTATTATTTAATAGAAGGCAATCCAGCTTTGACAATGCAGGGTATTGTATATTGAAAACTGTATTGATGTATTGATTAAATAGTTGACTCCTTTAACAAATGTGATTTTTACTGTGGAGATATGTTGTGTTGGCATACCATAATGTCTTTGGTGTCTCAAGGTTATCCTCTCTGAGATGTTGTAAGGAAGTAGCCTAAGATTACAAAACCATGTGTCTTTTAACAAAAGACCTTGTATTGACAATTGATTTTACAGTATAGCTCTTTTTACGTCATGATACATTAGTCAGTATGAGGCATTTGTTACTTGTAAATTTATCACAGGGTGTAAGTGTATTGCCATGTACTGCTCCATGTATTTCATGTTGAAGTATTGTTGAAGTAACTAAAAACTTATTCCTAAACTTAAAACTTACTAGCAATGATAACAAATAACTCAGTGCCGTTGTGTAGATATATTTTGTGGATCAAATTTTTTGTATTTCGCCATCAATCTGGCTCACCTGCTACTTCCTGAATTTAACAATTTTGAGGCCTGTGTGGGCAGTAGGAAGATTGAGAATAAAGCAGGTTAATCTTTTCAGACTGCCCCATAGTAATTGCTTGTCATTTGGAAACCATCATTATTCATTGGCAAGGGAAAAAGGGGCCTTTTTGAGGATACCTTCCCTTTGTTATTAAACATATTTAAATTTCATTTTAATATTCGAACAGGAAGTCCTTTTTGGGGGGGGCTGTCCAAACAGGAACCCTGAAATCCCTATAGAAGGGGTTTCTAAATGGACAAGTATATTTAGGGAAGTATACATTTGGGAATTATTCTCAATGCCATAAAGTATCCCTAATGGAATATCACAAAACCAACTTCCATTTGCAATACCTTAACATGAGGACCCTAAGGTTCCCAAATGGACACTGACAGGACATTTTTTGCCACTTTGCATAACTGTCTATTTCCAGCACCTTTGTATAGGTTCCCAAATATCCCCTTTGGCCTTAGGACAACTCAACAGGGGGTCATTGTCTCTTTTGTTGTGCTTCGGAGCCTAATACAGGACTTGGTTATTGGCAATAATTAGTAATTATTAAAATAATCATTAATAATTGTAAAGATTTGGATGGATTGGCTTAATCAGGATTACTAATACGGGGCACCACCGGGAAAACCCGGACTAATAGCTGAAATTCAGATGCAACCTCACATAAGGCACCATCCGTTGTGCAGTGCAGGAGCAATGAATTGGCTATTAGCTACAATTACTGATTATCAAGGATAATCTCGAGTAATTATTAAAATTAACAGAATCCGATCAATTTAAACCATCAAGAACGGGGCACCACCGGGACAAACCCGGACCAATAACCAACTGTTGGATTCAGTCTCAAGAAAGGGTGTTCACTCAGAATTGCCAATAATTTGGAACTATTGTTAATTCTATAGTGAATAAGAAGGTAAAGAGGTCGGCACTGACCTTGTCAACCAGCTTGTTATCACAGTACGTGAACAGAAACACAAATAAACTTCTCTTTTAGCAATAACAGAATTTATTATCATCAGCAATATCACCTTCAATTATCATCACTTTCAAATAATAAATCTTATTATTTACTACTAGCTACCGATCGTGAAATTGTGTAAGTATTGAGGTAGGTATGTGTAGTATGTGTGAGTATCTGTATGGTGGTGTGTGTATAAGTGTGAGTGTGTGAGAGGCGCGTGAAGGGGGGTCTATGTGTGTGCGCCCGAAGGCGGACTGAGGTGGCGGACGTGTCTAGTTACAGTCACGTCACGCGAGGGTCGGCGGAGGAGTCTGTGGAATGTAGTGACGTTACACCGTTACCACCAGACTGGACAAAGAAACTAGGTGGGGCAGGTTCAACCCTCCGGCGCGGCGTTCAATCGAACGTGTCGCGTTAGTGGAAGCAGAAACAGACAAGTTCAACCAAAGACGCTCTGACGATCGTGGTTTAGAGACAGTATTTCCTGTATCACACAGACTTTACTCGACTCAGTTGATGAGTGTCGCGAGTCTGGGCCTTTAACTGACACAGAAAGTACTGGTCTCGATCGTGATACAAGCGGGACAGAAGTTATCCGCTGCAGACGGATAACTTATAATTCATTCAATGATGTTCACATATGAATTAAATAACACACAACCCATGTAATCATAAACATTCGACAGCTTATTACACTTTAGTTACTAACGTCTGCCCAGAGCTATAAGCCTCTTACTTTTGACGAGTCCAGCGGTGCGGCGAGCTCGTCCTCGGCGTCCGTTTGCAGGAGAAGAGTCGTTGGTTAGCGGCTCTCGGCGGCTAACTTATTTTCTCGACGAGATGGTTAGTCTCGGAGGTGCTTGATTCGGCTCACGGCGGGAATTCTTCGTCGACTCAGAAGAAGCGGGATCTGTGTCCTTTCGTCTTCGTGAAACAGGTAGGACACGTTAGCTACCAGGTTTCACCTCCTTGGGCGTCGGGGCGAAAGGCGGTCTGCGACTCTGGTACGAGTTGAACGGTGTCGGCGCGACACACAGCGAAAGCGAGGCGGCTGGAACAGCGGGAATTCCGCTGACTCACGGTTAGTTAGTTAACTCAGAAACTTTGACTACAACTAGTGTTCGCCACGAGGACGAGGTCTAGATCTGGAGTGCGGTTGTTGATGCCACTTCTATTGGCGAGTTCTGATCTTGGTGAGGGTCCAACGCAGAAGGTGCGGTTATCGGTGCCACTTCTATTAGCGAGAGTTCTCTGGTCTTGGCGAGGTCCAACGCAGAAGGGTGCGGTTATCGGTGCCACTTCTATTAGCGAGTTCTCTGGTCTTGGCGAGGTCCAAGCAGAAGGGTCCAACAGAAGGGTCCAAGCAGAAGGGACGAGTTTCAGGAGTTTCTGTGTTAATATAACTTTAGGTGACGTCACGATTGGTGGTGATTCTGACGGATTTAGCCCAATGGGATCCGTGGAGATTTTATGGTCCCGCTGTTCGGGAGGCACCGCGCCCGTTGGGGGTCGTCCATTTGGTCAGGTATCCAACTGGGACCTCGTGGTGGGGGGATGCTCTGCTGAGTTCTTTGTCTCCCTTGGTTATTTACACGTGGCCTTAGCTGGATCCCAGGTTTGGGTGTGCCTGTAGGCCTTCTTTGTCTTACAGTCCGTTAGTGAGGCACATCCCCCTTTGATCTGAAGGCTGGGATGCTGGTGACGCCTTTGGATCAAATTAGGGCCGAACAGTTCTGTAGCTTGTGTGTAACCTGGGTTTCAAAGTCCATGTGTTCCTGTGGTTAACAGGAGGTGACAGTTCATACAGTTCTTAAGAGTGCAGAGGGCTTTAGCATCTGGGCAGTTCTGAGGCTAACTCTGGGCAGAGTTCTCATAACATTAGCTAAAGTCTAGTGTCAAGACATGATACAATCAAGGTTGTCACATTCTTTGCCGTTTGATATTATTGCTGCGGTTCCCTAGTGGAGTGAACAAAACATAAACATAAACACATGAAAATAATACCAAAGAACAAAAGGACGGGAAGGAGAAAGGGAAGAGGAAGAAAGATTGTTAGGTGGCTATCATGTCTATCGGGGTTGAGGTGATGGAGGACTATGTTCTCGATATGTATGATGGCTCCTTGAGGAACCCTTATGAACACTGTGCTTGTGGCCTATGGTATGCAGTTATTCCCCCCTTTCCTACTGTGTCACATCTCCATCCCTCTGGGGAGGAGTTGACTGTGCTCCTTCAGAGGGCGAGAGTGGTCTGAAAGGCTGGATTTGGTTTGCATGAATTGGGGGATTTGCAACAAGTTGTCGGATGGCTTGGATGTCTGAGTCTCGTTCCTGCATGGTCACGAGATTTGCGTCCCCAGGTTTCTGACCTAAGCATAGGGTCTGTGCGTGGTCTTGAGGGTCTTCTCGTCTTCCTCGCTTGTTGCCGGGTGACAGCGTTCACCGAGGGAGCCTTGGTTGTAGGGAGCCATTCTTCCTTGAACTCCCACGGTGTACCCTGTTCCGCGCCCAGCTTAGCTAGGCGGTCAGCTTCGTCGTTGCCATCTTTGTCTGGACCGGAAATTGGTGAGTGTCCTTTGACCTTCTTCCAGTACACTGTCATCCTCGGTCCCTCACGAGCGGTCGCAGGCAAGGAAGAGTTCGAGTTCTTAACTTCCTTATTCCTAGCATTCCTCATGCCGTTTTCCTTCCACACCGAGAGGTGACAAATGAAGCTGTGGCGTGGTTGGAGTCTGAGCAGATCACCAGCTGTTCCATAGCCATTTTGGTAGCTTGTTGGAGCGCAATGAGTACTGCAGCGATTTCTGCATATTGACTCGTTCTGGCACCCAGCTGGAAGCTGTTTGGTTCGTCAGCCGTGTGGTTGACCCAGACGAGGCCGACTCCTGCTCGGATTTGGCGTTCATGTTGGTAGGAGCAACCGTCCAGTAGACTTCTGGCAGGCCTAAGCAGGCATTGCGTCATAGTAGTGGTGGTTGGAAGGTGGTGATGGAGTGGCGATGAATGTAGGTTCGGGTTGCTTGCTCCTCACAGTCGCAATGTTTACAGTCGGCCAGGCCCTGGCTTAAAGCCATTCGGTGGTTCTGGGCGTACTTCACCTCGACGTCGTAGCCTTGCAATGCCATCATCCACGAGGCGATGCGACTGTTCGATACCCGTCCGTCCCTCAGGCGCTGACTGTCGAGGAATGCAACAGGTTGATGGCAAGTCTCAATAATCACCTTTTGTCCTCCGATGTAACTGCGAAATGTTCCACAGCCCATACGGTGGCCAGCAGGGCCTTTTTCAATCCGAGAACTTGATCTCAACGCTGCTGAGGGTCGGCTTGCGTGGCGGCGACCCGTTTGTCTGTATCATATTTCTGTGCCAGGCGGCGCTGAGGCAGTAAGAGAGAAGCTAGCCTCTAGAAGAAATTCTTTGTCCTTGTCAGGGTAGGCAAGGCAGGATGCCGAACAAAGTTTTCTTTCATCCATTGGAAAGACTGCTCTTGAGGTTCTTTCCACTCAAGCGGTTTGTCCTTCGGAGTAGTTCAGTGAGGGTCGGGCTATTTCTGCATAATCCTCCACGAATTGTGGGAGTAGTTGCAGACCCCTAGGAAGCTTCTGAGTTCCGACACGTTTGTCGGAGCTGCAATGTCGCGGATGGCTTGGAGCCTTCCGGATTGTGGCTCGATGCCATCGGGCGCCACTGTAAGGCCCACATATTCTACTTTAGTGCGGCACCACTGGCCCTTGGCAAGTGCCAATTTAGCTCCAGCGACGCCAAGTTGGTCGAGAACATGTCGGATCTCGGTCAGGTGCTCCTCAAAGGTTCCGCTCCTCATGAGGATGTCGTCACGTAGATGAGGTTGCGCGGCGGCAGCGTCACTCATGGCTTTGTGGAGGAAGATGTTGAATTCGCTGGAGAGTTTGAATACCCGAGCAGGCAGCGGTTCCATGTATATTGGCGATTTCGAAGGAAAGCCAGCTTATACTGGTCAGCAGGGTCAACTTTCATAGTCCAGAAGCCATTGGCCACATCCACAGTGGAGAAAAGCGGGCCTTTACCTTGGCTAGTTCTTGATCCAAGTGGATCATGGGCCATCGGGAGAGTGGAACCTGTTTGTTCAATGGTCGGTAGTCGATGGTGAGTCGCCATTTACCGGTTGGTTTCAGCACCGGCCAGATTGGGGAGTTGTACGTTGAGTTACATTCCCTGATGATTCGTTTTTCCAGCAGTTTGTCGAGGATCCCCTGGATTGACTCATAAGCAGCCAACGGAATTTTGTACTGTCGTACGAACGTTGGAGGTGCGTTAGGGTCGGTTGGGATGCGGACCGTATGAAGGTCAGTTACTCCACAGTCATGAGGGTCTTTTGAGAAAATGTGCTGGAACTCTCGGAACAAGCTCCGAAGTGCATTTCTCTGGTCGTCTGTCGTCAGTGCATCTGCCTTTGCGAGCTGCTGATCGATCTCAGAATCGAGAGTGGATCCAGGTTCCTCCCGAGGAGGCCGGGTTCCGGGGTCACTCGGAGGGGGGTCTCCTGGTTGTGTCACCAGGGAGTATACCACCAGGTCGCCTTCGGTGCCCAGAGTGGCGCTGCATATTGCCTCACTCTGCAATGCCTCATGACGGGTGATGGCGATCATGTGGGTCGGGGATGTGAAGACCGGTTCCTCTGGGTTATCATCTTTGGTCAACGATGGAGGCAGTGCTCCAATGACTGGTATGGTCAACTCGAAGTCATGGAAGGAGCTGTCAACCAGCATTCCCAGCGGCTGTCTTGCCATCACTTGGATCGGGGCATTTGTTAGGTTCTGAACCAGCAGGTATGCTGAGCGGTGGTTCAGTTCAAGCATGGGTGTGCCACAGACTGACAGGTTGAGTTTCCTGAAACAGTTTAAAGGCTGGAAGAACGCTTACAGCCGTAGCTCTTCTGCCCTCTAAGAATCACCAGGCGAATGGGGCGCCTGCCGTTCGTGCAGGGATAGTCATGTCGACCTCGCTGGCAACCTGACATGCTTGGGGTATGGTCTGTCCTGATGTCAGATGCTCTGCTTCGAGGAAGGTGGGTGCTTCCAGCGTCGGCTTGGGACCACAAGACTTGGTTGACTGTGTCCAGCTTGGCACCCAGTCTGACGAGGAGGTCGGCCCTAGCGAGGAATGGGGTTTGAAGCTGAGGCACTCGCTCACCAGGTGCACAACCTCTTTTTCTCCCAATACGCGGATAGGGCGACACTCCAATTGCTTTGTCTGGTGGCTGCGATGCCTTTGCAGGGAGCAGGCAGTGACTTCGCCGTGCGAAGGGAGGCGGGGTTCGGCTTCGGCACACGTCCTTATACAGGTCCTGGCTGATGGCAGTTTTCTCTGACCACAGTGCCAGGAGTACATCTGGGGCTAAGGTGTCGTTCAGGTGCACGCCTCCGATGACTCGGGGACTGTACAGTGCGTCATCTGTGTTCTTCAGTGAACAGAGGAACGATTCATGACAGTGCAGGGGTTCATGACTGCCCGCCGGTGGCGGCAGGGGGTCTGCAGCTGGTGTGGAGAGGTCAAGGCCAGTCTCGGGCACAGGAGGGGGCATGAGCATTGGTAGGGATTTCTTGTATCTTGGATGGCATCTACTGCTCCCTGGGGTCAGCAGATCTGTCTCCACATTTAGTGGCTTAGGAGCATCAACCTGAGCCCAGATGTGTCCGCTGTGGCAGTCGATGGCGGAGCCAGTCGGTCCAGTAGGTCTTGGCCGATGAGGAGTGGCTCTGTGTCAAGGGTGCAGATGTGTGCGGTGGTGAGGGTCATCTCTTGGAATGTGAGGTCCACCCAAGCCCGTCTGGTTATGGGTGATCGGTCCTGCGTGTAGCTTGTGATGCTCATATCGCAGGGCTCGATCTGCGGTGGTTTGCCCAAGTTGTGCATTGCTTTAGCAATCTTGGTGAACATGTGCATGTTTATCAGGCTGATCTCTGACCCAGAGTCCAATAACGCGAGGGTGCTGGTGCAACCCCCTATTACGACCTTGGTGTAGATCCGCCGGGCGTTGCCCTTCCGCACCAAGTCGCCCAGGAAAGACAGAAAAGGGGGGCGTGGAGTGGTATGTGTCATCGCGTCTGGTTCTTCTGGCTTCGCCCCCCACCCTACGAAGTAGACTTTGGCGGCGGCGGGTGCGGGGGTCTGGCCTAGTCATGTTGAGGGATTTCCGGTATCGGGTTCCTTTGGGGAATCCGGGGGACCTGATGGACGGCGTAGCACGTCGAGCTGCTTCACCACTTCGGTGGTGAACTTCCGGATTAATTCCTCCATATCCGGTTGCTGGTCCTTCCCTCTGGGGGGGACCCGGGTGTCCCCACGCCCCTTTCTCTCTTGGTACCCTTGTCTGGGGTTCCGATCGAACCGGTCTTTTCCTTTTTGCGGAAAGTTTCCACGTTGTTGTGGCCTTATCGGTTCCTGCCTGGGAATATAATCATCATCCCTCTGGTTCCGTCGTACGTTTTGAGGGGGAGGTGATTGGTGTCTCTGGGGTCTTGTCCGGCCCTCCGTTTTGGCACGAGGCAGCTCCTTGCCTTCCAGCGTCAAGCTGTCGTTCTCTGAGGTCTGGATTCCCAGGACCCTGGTGTCGCCTTCGCGTCCACCAGTCTTGGGCCGGCGCGTCTCCCAGGCCAACTGTGCAAATTTCCTAACCTCCTTCATGCTGAGGTCATGCGACCTACAATGCATCGTGACTTCGTAACGTATGCTTTCGTGGAGGTTGTGGAGGAACAAGGACTTAAAAGCCCGGTCATCCTCCAAACCTGGAGTCCTGCATCCACCGAAGTATGTGGTTCTCAACCGTTGGTAGTAGATGCGAGGGGACTCGTTTTTCTTCTGCAAGATATTCAAAGCACTGAGGGTGGCGGAGGTCTCATCGGTGTACATTGAATATTCTTCCCGGAGGGCCTTCCGCAGTGCAGGATAGTGGTACCGGGTGTCCGTTGGTAATGTCTCCATGAACGCATGGACGCTCCTTGCCGTGGTCTTCCATATTAATTTATGCTTCTCCGTGAAGTAGCATTGGGTAAGTCGGACAGACAGTGGTTGACCTCACGAAGGTAGTCGTCGACATTAGCGTTTTGGCTGTCCGGTCGGCTCTATGTCCTTTGCCAGGGACTCAATCTGTCGGGTTCGCAGGCCTCGACTTTGGTATAACTGCTCGGTGTCAGAGTCCGAGCTCTCCAAGTCGTTCAGGTCCAGGTAGCGATGAGGGCGATTGTTCCTCCTTGGTGGTGGCGAAGGACTGCGCCGGACACGCGGGTGTGCCTCGTGCTATATCTGACTCACGGTTTTGGTGGCCGTCTGAAGTCATCCCTGCCATCATGGGCATGGGGATGGTCACCCTCTTTTCTGTTTGAACGGGTGTAGCTGGGGGTAAAAGGGCGCTCGGCCTCCCGACTCAGGACGTTGGCGTCCCAAGGGCGACCTGATGGGGGCGCTTGGTAGTCATCGATGACGACTAAGTTAGAGGTTCCCCCATTAGGAGTGGTCCGACTCCTGGTTCCTTTCTCTTTTCGCGCTGTGTTAGACAGCTTCAGGTTTCCATCTTCCGAGACAGGAACCTCTCGCTTGAGGATGAAGCTCGATTCTCCTGGTCCTGTAAGTCTTCTGAATGGGGGTGTCGGCGGTTGTCTGCGCCTGTAGGGATGAACTCTTCTAGCTCAGGGACGTCGTCCTGTACTTCCTGGGCTAGATCATCGCTACTTCCCTGACCGGACCAGTTCTCTTTGGGCCTGAATCTTGCTCCTTGGTGAGCGGTGCGGACCTCTCTTTGCAGGAGCTTAAGACTTCCCTGCGCTTGGTCCCGCTCAGCCTGGGTGGTTTGCACCTCTTGCCACAGGCTGGCAATCGATTTCTGCAACTGAGTGACCTGGTTTTGGTACTCGGTTATCTGCAGGTGAGTGTGGCGCTGGTATAACAGGAACAGCTCGCCTATCACATCCTGGATGATGCGTTCGGGTTTTCCGGCTGGGTTGTTAACATAATCAGCTATTTCCTGTGGCGCAACATGACAGCCGTTTGACTGTAATTATTGAGCCTCTCTTGTTCTCCTGGGGAGAGGCGAAGGAGGCCGGTGACCACATCTCTCAGGATTGGTCCCAGTAACTTCTCAGGAGCTTCAGCTCCATCCATCTGGGGTTTTTGGGGATTCATTTTCTTAATGACTATGCCCTGCCCAGTGGGTTTGCACAAATTCTTATTTGAAAATGTTGTGTTGCTGGCACAGGTGAATGTTTACACCTGCGGCTTACAAGCTGCAGTTCTATCTGCAATTTAGAACTGTCTTTTCACCTCACTAACTGCTACCACAAGGCCTATTTACTTGGCAGGTAGTGAATAGAGAAGTGCCGAATTCTTAAAGAAATTGAATTTCAAAAGAAAAAAAAAAATTTTTTCAAAAAAAATTAAAATTAATAATTCGAAATTATTAATTTGTGTTAATCTGTCTGATACTGTGATAACTCTGGTATCTTCAAGGCCTCACACGGGGCACCATTTGTTGTGCTTCGGAGCCTAATACAGGACTTGGTTATTGGCAATAATTAGTGATTATTAAAATAATCATTAATAATTGTAAAGATTTGGATGGATTGGCTTAATCAGGATTACTAATACGGGGCACCACCGGGAAAACCCGGACTAATAGCTGAAATTCAGATGCAACCTCACATAAGGCACCATCCGTTGTGCAGTGCAGGAGCAATGAATTGGCTATTAGCTACAATTA
The DNA here is from genome assembly GCA_016859345.1 of Istiophorus platypterus. Lineage (NCBI taxonomy): Eukaryota > Metazoa > Chordata > Actinopteri > Istiophoriformes > Istiophoridae > Istiophorus > Istiophorus platypterus. Next base: position 790,271 of record CM029121.1, read on the forward strand.
CTGATTATCAAGGATAATCTCGAGTAATTATTAAAATTAACAGAATCCGATCAATTTAAACCATCAAGAACGGGGCACCACCGGGACAAACCCGGACCAATAACCAACTGTTGGATTCAGTCTCAAGAAAGGGTGTTCACTCAGAATTGCCAATAATTTGGAACTATTGTTAATTCTATAGTGAATAAGAAGGTAAAGAGGTCGGCACTGACCTTGTCAACCAGCTTGTTATCACAGTACGTGAACAGAAACACAAATAAACTTCTCTTTTAGCAATAACAGAATTTATTATCATCAGCAATATCACCTTCAATTATCATCACTTTCAAATAATAAATCTTATTATTTACTACTAGCTACCGATCGTGAAATTGTGTAAGTATTGAGGTAGGTATGTGTGAGTATGTGTGAGTATCTGTATGGTGGTGTGTGTATAAGTGTGAGTGTGTGAGAGGCGCGTGAGGGGGTCTATGTGTGCGCCCGAAGGCGGACTGATGTGGCGGACGTGTATTGTTTCAGTCACGTCACGCGAGGTCGGCGAGGAGAGTCTGTGGAATGTAGTGACGTTACACCGTTACCACCAGACTGGACAAAGAAAACTAGGTGGGGCAGGTTAGAACCCTCCAGCGCCCGGGCGTTCGAATCGGAACGTGTGCGTTAGTGGAAGCAGAAACAGACAAGTTCAACCAAAGACGCTCTGACGATCGTGGTTTAGAGACAGTATTTCCTGTATCACACAGACTTTACTCGACTCAGTTGATGAGTGTCGCGAGTCTGGGCCTTTAACTGACACAGAAAGTACTGGTCTCGATCGTGATACAAGCGGGACAGAAGTTATCCGCTGCAGACGGATAACTTATAATTCATTCAATGATGTTCACATATGAATTAAATAACACACAACCCATGTAATCATAAACATTCGACAGCTTATTACACTTTAGTTACTAACGTCTGCCCAGAGCTATAAGCCTCTTACTTTTTGACGAGTCCAGCGGTGCGGCGAGCTCGTCCTCGGCGTCCGTTTGCAGGAGAAGAGTCGTTGGTTAGCGGCTCTCGGCGGCTAACTTATTTTCTCGACGAGATGGTTAGTCTCCGACGAGGTGCTTGATTCCGGCTCACGGCGGGGAATTCTTTCGTCGACTCAGAAGAAGCGGGATCTGTGTCCTTTCGTCTTCTTCGTGAACGGGTAGGACACGTTAGCTACCAGGTTTCACCTCCTTGGACGTCCGGGCGAAGGCCGGTCTGCGACTCTGGTGCAGTTGAGCGGTGTCGCGACACACAGCGAAGAGCGAGGCGGCTGGAACAGCGGGGGAATTCCGCTGACTCACGGTTAGTTAGTTAACTCAGAAACTTTGACTACAACTAGTGTTCGCCACGAGGGACGAGGTCTAGATCTGGGTGCGGTTGTTGATGCCACTTCTATTGGCGAGGAGTTCTCTGATCTTGGTGAGGGTCCAACGCAGAAGGGTGCGGTTATCGGTGCCACTTCTATTAGCGATGAGTTCTCTGGTATTGGCGAGGTCCAACGCAGAAGGGTGCGGTTATCGGTGCCACTTCTATTAGCGGAGTTCTCTGGTCTTGGCGAGGGTCCAACGCAGAAGGGTCCAGCAGAAGGGTCCAACGCAGAAGGGACGAGTTTCAGGAGTTTCTGTGTTAATATAACTTTAGGTGACGTCACGAATTGGTGGTGATTCTGACGGATTTAGCCCAATGGGATCCGTGGAGATTTTATGGTCCCGCTGTTCGGAGGGCACCGCGCCCGTTGGGGGTCGTCCATTTGGTCAGGTATCCAACTGGGACCTCGTGGTGGGGGGATGCTCTGCTGAGTTCTTTGTCTCCCTTGGTTATTTACACGTGGCCTTAGCTGGATCCCAGGTTTGGGTGTGCCTGTAGGCCTTCTTTGTCTTACAGTCCGTTAGTGAGGCACAACACTTTCTATAGGGCTACAGAACTCTGTAGCTTTTCTGGGTCAAAGTTTGGTTTCTGGGGAACATGTGACATGAGTTTGCTGAACCTGGGTGCATTCCAAGACCTCCAAAAGGGGTCACAAAGGTCAAAATGCAGCCAGTTTTCCCTAATGTCCCTGGTGTAAAGTTTTCTCTCACCTTGGGGTCATGACTCTTTCGAAAAAAACTTGAGTGATACCACATTATCTAGGTCAAAATTAGGTTTTTTGAGAAAGTGTAACCTGTGTCATCTGACCGCACCATAAGCTTAACAGTAATTATCTCATCTTGTTTGAAAATCCTTCTGACAAGTAAGAGAATAAATAAATCTTGGCTCATCATATAAGTCCTAGACAGATAACCTTTTTATGGAAAGTTATTATGATGCTATTTTAACCTGATAGACTTGTCTCCAGCCTGTCCATATCAGTTTAGACTGAGAATGGGACTTCCAGTAGAAATGTCTTGGGAGGAAAAAAAAAAGTGTTTCTCAACATTTGAAAAGAAACTTCTTGTTGCTAAGAGTCCTGGCTCTCGTCACCATTGCAAAGCCATATGAAAGGAAAGGTCCCCATAACTGCCTCACAATACAAAAAAAACTAAAACAACACAAGAAATACATTAGTCTGATGGCTGATAAATTAAAAGAAAGAAACAGAAAGAAGAAACAGAAACATGAGTAATTAAACAGAAAATTTAAATACTTATAAAGGCAAATTTCTGATGACGCTTGACCTTCTCCGTTTTACCTTTTGTGGATCAACTTGTCATCAGGCCCATTGCAAAATGAAAAGTATACTTTAGTTCTTAAATATATCTTCTGATGCACCTGAACACGTCATCAGTGATGAAACCTGGGGTCATTGGTATTTTCAGGTCTTTCAACATCATGCTCCCTACCCCAGGCGACCCAACCGCGGGGGGCGATCAGGCCGCAGTTGTGTTCAGGTGGCTTTGGCTTGACCCCATGGACCCTCTCTCTGGATCCAGAGCCATCTCGAGGCTTTCTCAGCTGCTTCAGTGGTCTTCTTGATGGCTCTGCTACTTGCTCCTCCTGTGATACCCAGAACACTGAGGGTTCTGTGGAGTGAGGGACCCACAAATCCCCTGCAGCCTACTTCGATGGGGATGCACCTTGCACCTTTTCATTCTCTTCCTCTCATGGGCTTCCCCTAGGCGGTCCTCCCATGGCACCATCAGTTCTATGATTACAATGTTCTTTGTGCTCTCTTAGACCAGAAGGATATCTGGCCTCAGGGTGTTGCTGACAATGTGCTGCGGGAATCTCAGCTTCTTCTCCAGGTCCACTGAGGGCTGCCAGTCCTGGACTGTTGACAGGACCCCTGCTACTGCCTTCCCACGTCCTGCCCGCGGCTGCTCTCTTGCCGTAACAATAGCGATTGCGCAGGTGGTGTTGCACCCTCAGCCGCAGCTGCTGATCCCCTTGCTGATGGCTTCTGCAATGGGTTTCAGCACCTGGTTATGGCACCGGGTGCCCTGGCCAAGTGCTGTTGGGCAGGAGCTCAAAATGTGCTCTAGCGTTCCTTTTGCTAAGCAGAGTGGGCAGTTTGGGGTCTCCACCTTCCCCAGGTGAAGAGATTTGCCGGGCCAGGCAGGACATCATACACTGCCTAGATCAGAAAGGTGATGCGGAGTGACTCAGTCTGCCAGAGGTAAATCCAAGTGACTCCTGTCAATGGCCTGCTCCCACCTTGTCCAGGCCCCCTGTTGCCTCAGACCAGCTGCTCTGCTTGATCTTCCTTACTCCACTGCAGCCCTCACCTCCTCCTGAAACTGCCTCTTCTTCTCCATCCCCTTGCAGTCCTTGTGTTGCATTCCTAACCCCGCCCTATCATGGGCCACCATCCCCACCAGATCTTTGTGGCGCAGCCTGGACTCAGCATCCAGTACAGCAGCCTGGGCACTCCACTTCCTGCCAGTCCTCAATGCCACTTCTGCCTGGGCCACCTTTGGGTCTCCTGAGTCCCTGTACATCAGCGCCTCTCTTGTCCGTGAACTCTTGTTCCCTATTAAAACCCAAGAGACCAAAGGGGAAACCGGAGCTTTGTGCTGTTTCCATTGAGGGCGATGTTGCTTAGGCTTCTAGGCATCCCCAAACATCTCCTGAGACAGCTGCTGACCTTCCTCTCCAAGGTCTCCACGGTGGACATGGGGACCTCAATATCCTTGGGAAAGATACCATGCTGATATATCCATTCTATTATAAATAGAATGGCCCCTCACAAAATATGTCAGATCTCTCCTGAACAACTAAACTGTCTACAAGATATGCAAAACTGTTCTGAAAATATCAGATTACAGGCTGAAAATGAGCTGGATGATAAAATGAGAGAGATTCTTATTTGAAAAAAGTTGAACATTACCTGTCAAGAAAATAAAAAAAGATACAACATGCAAATCTTAATCTAATAAAATAAGAAATCTTAATGTTCTAAAAAAAACCAAAAGGAAGGCATAACTAGAGAAATTCCCCTTACTCTTCCGGGAGTCTTGAACAAATGAGAAGACAGAGAGAAAGACAGAAAATTTTTATCTTAAACAAAGTTCTCAGGAATATTAATCCTGGATTTTGGAAGAATACAGATTTTGATCTGTTAGTTTGATCTATTAGTTTGATCTAATAATATATTTAACAACCTCCCATAAAACTGACTGGATTAGCAAGCCAGTAGATCGGGATGTTTTGTTGACAGTGCATTCTGAGCTGAAAATTCCTCTTTAAACTGCGGCTTAACCACATCAACAAATTCTAATTCTGAAAGAAATAAAGGTGAAAAAAAAGTAAGTCTCACAGCCTGATTGCTCTAAAATGCCAAGGAGCTCTGGTACCCAGCATACCCCTTTCACTGGACATTACCTGTGGTAGACACGAGAAAGAGAATGAGAGTGAAAAAGAGAAAGAGAAAGTGAAAAGAATTTTTACGATTAGATATTAAGATCAAATTTCTACTCGATCTATTCTATTCCCATAGCCCCTCCATATCAACCCCCTTAAATGTTAATCCCTTACATATAATGACACTCAGTAAACATTGTTAAAGAACAGGAGAGGTGGTTAAAGGACCCTGTGCAGTAAGGTTGTACACAGCGTTGTGATTTTTTCACAAATGTAGCAGAATTTGTGAAAAGATCGCATGACATATAGTAATTGTTCATCACATCATCTTGATACAAAGATAGCACACATTCTAAGGATAGTCTGCATGCCCTGTGGCATTAATAATAAACAATGTCTTGGATCAGTGTTTGCTATAAAGTCAACTGGCAGCCCAAATGAGGTCTGCAGTAAAGGTAATTCATCAGAGGCCCATATGCCACAAAATATATCTCCCAGCAAACAACACATGAGACCTTCCAATTGAATGATGGTTCACTTTTAAAACTCTCTCATTAATGGTCCACAAACATTTGTTATTTGGAGTTTATCTCCAAAACAGAATTGTAACAGGTGTAAACATTAAGGCTGGTTGTATGCAGTAGGGGAACTCTTAATCTCCAGACCCACTTTTCCATTTGAAATGGAAGATATGGCATGGCATTCGGGATTTAGATTAAAATCAAATAAGCTGTGTCCCTGTTGAAAATCATCTTGTTTGATGCGGAAAGTTAAATCTTTAAGATGAATTTTTTTCTGCACTGAGCCAACCTCTCTGAACTAACCCATTTTAAGTCAATCAGTCTATCTCCGTGAATGATGTCACACTTAACGCAAACTGTATTCATAGAATAATTTATAAGATCATAATATCTGATTCTTCTTGACCTTCTGACCCCTCATTTTGATTATGGGTAAATTTACTGAAGCAATCTTTCAGGCAGCTATTATTATGTTTTTTACAATGGCAAAAACTTTTTTGAAAAATATCAAATTTATTCCTTGCCCATACATGACAGGGGCCCCATTAAAACACAAGAGACCCTCGCCTCCTTTACTTTCATAATAGTTCACAAAATGACGAGGATCTGATCCGAATAATACTGGTATCGTGGTGACTAATTCTTGATTGTTTTATTCATTTATTTATTGATTACATAATGTAGATAAATCACATTTTTAATTATTTAGAAGGCAAAGCTTCTACAGGTCTAAAATGCAGTTACACAATAGTCTTCCCAAAGACAAAGTTTACCAGAACGTGATCTGTTTTAATCTCAAGATGAATGTTTTCAATATGTTTCTTCATGACATATAGACACTATGTGTGACTATGTTGCTGTATGTCCCTTGTACTTTAACCGTGCATAGGTGAGCATAAGCATCCCCTACAATCTATGATATGATAAATCACTCAAGGCTACCTGTCATGCACTCTCTAAATCCATGTCAAAACTAGAATATATTTTTAAATACATTGATGCTGATAGTGGAGGGTAGGAATACAGAAAACCCCTCACTGGACAATTGTTCCATGATGTAATGGTGCTGGTGATAAGATATCAGTGAGTGCACTTTTTTACACATTTTTTATGTCACAAGCCCCGTGCCTGCTTTGAATTTCTCCAGCCAATATTTTTCCTAAAAATGGAGCTAAAAAATATTGGACTTATATTTGCCAAGTTGCCAGAAACACCAGTCTACATTAATGATATATATTGCTCCGTAACAGTTGATTGTGTAAATAATCAACTGTCTGTTCACTGTATCAAATTGAAGGTTGATGATTTGTCAATGCTGTGGGTACAACTTCCTCTGTCACCAAGTGGCCAAAAGAATCAGTTTTTGCAGGTTTAAATATTATTTTTTTTGTTCTTCACATCTTTGTTTTAGTTATCTCATGTATCCATTTTGATGCCTCCTCACTAAGAAAAAAGAGAAAAAAATAAAAGCAAAAAGTTTAATAACAATTCTTGATACTGTATATATTTTAACTGTTTTAAAGTAGACATTGTCATGGTGGCGACAAGAGCAGAGGGGGACTTCCACTGCTGCAATTTTCTGTCAGGCTTTATGGCTGAATGTTGGCCAGATTTAACGTTTATCCTCAAATAACTTGACTTTCACAACATCTGTCCAATTGTATTCTGGCATTGACAGGAGGCAAGTTAAGAGGGTGCTAATTTTACAGCAAAGATGAGTGAAGAGTTGTAGGGGGCTAGTGGTAGATGTTTACAATGTACTATGTAATGTGCTATCTCTCTTTTCTGAATCTAGAACTTACCTACATGCTATTTCCTTCCATCATGTCCTGTCACCTCTCTACTAACCTCTTTCAGAAAAAGGCAAAATGCCCGGGCCTACCAAGTTCATCAGGCTGTGGAACAAGGCCAACAATGCTCACACTGTGACTCCTGTTTCACATTTTAATGACCAAATGAGGCAGGAGTTGCAGGTAATTCTAGGTATATTCATATACTTTTTACTTACCACTGTACATATATTTTTAGAATCAGAAGCAGAATCAGTCTTATTGTCATTTCCATAATACACACTCAGCATACATGGAAGCATATACCATTCTCCATAAATCATGGTGTTTGTTGCGTTAAAAACAGACACATATTTAAAAAGGACACATGAAGTTCATTAAAAGAACAACATTAAAATTAAAAACAGCAGCAATGGTAAAAAAAAAAAGTGCATGTGCAATGTACAGTAAGACTGTACAGTGTTATTTAAAGTGCTGATGCATTTAACGCATATACACAATATATTATTCCATAGTATTGGAGTGAGGTATGGGAGTAGTGTTCGAAGAGTGTTCAGAGTTCTGATGGCTTGGGGGAAGAGCCATAGATTGTCAGCAGGGTTTGCCCACTGCAACCTCCTCAATACAACCTTCTCCATGATTTTTTTCCACAAATAAGCAGAGGTTGTTGTTGTTGCACCAGGTGGCCAGTTGCTCCACCTCTTCTCTGTACTGCACATTGTCATCATTCCTGAGGAGATCCACCACTGTCTTGTCATCAGCGAATTTTATGATGTGGTTGGAACTGAGCTGGATCTTTATCCATAAAGACATATCCTTCACTTAATACATTATATTCTACCTACAAATACAATGAAATGAGGAAAATAAAGAAATGTGTATTACCTACCTGCTGTCCTCTCTCATTATTCACTGCTGAGTATACTATTCTGTTTTTTCTCAAGTAATTTAATCATACTAGCCCTTTATTCAACATAACCGTGAACCGACTCTAGAATCAGGAGGTCAAGGGTTCACTGACCATCTTTAATGTTTACTATGTAATGTCCATTTAAGTTGAATTGTTAGTGCTCAGTGTATTCATTTGAAATGTGAAGTAGATTAAAAAGTGGGTAACAGAGTCTCCCACCAACCACTGACTAACTGCCGACTGTGGTGCTGCATATTTATTTTTTTCTTCTCTCCAAAGTATCGATTCTCTCCAAACTATCTATTTAATTTATAGTCTGTGTCAGTTTGCTTTTCACTGAAACACTGTTGTGTTATTTCTTTCCTGAGGAAAAAAAAATGATTGCAGCCAGACTAGGGTTACACTGTGCATCAGCTGACATCAATGCTGATCCCAATCAAACTTCATTGATACAATTTAGACAACATTTTTTTCTTGAATAATTCAGCAATCATTAAAATGGTCTTTCATGAGTGTAACAATCAAACATGCAGTGATATGTATTGTCACTCTGAACCATTTCTTCACCACAAGCTGAGCTCCACCCATCAAGTCTTGTAGGGAAAACAGCAACAATATTCTCTGTGTAATCACTATTTATATTTGCAGTCGCACCCTTGACTTTTGGAACAAATAAAGCCAATGACACTGTGCTCTACTGCTGTCATTGTTGTTTATATTTCTGCTGTGTCTTGCATCCTTGATCAGGTTCCAAAACTTGAATAGTCTAAGGCCACACTGATGTGTGCCTCCTTTCACAGAGGACGTGTATATGTGTCTTGCTGTGGTTAGCTGTAAATCAACATGTCCATCTTGCTCAAGAAGTTGGCCAGATGGACCAACACTTCCCTAGTCTAGCTTTTATTGCTAAACAATCATTTGTTCACGTGAGATAGACTTTGATCTGACCCCTTCTCTATCAACTTTCTCATCAGAGGATGAAGAGAGGGAGAGGAGGATTGAAAATGAAGGTGAGTGGGAGCAGGGAGAAGTAAGGAGAGGGTGATTAACACTAATACTGTGTAGCTGAGCAGGCTTTCTTGCAGTGACACCTGGACAGGTAAACTGTCAAAGGACTTCAACCCCATGGCTTTCAGGTATGTTTGGCTGCAGACAAAGCTTTTTGAGGGTTTATCTTCTGAACTCTATCAGACCTACCTAGCCCTGTGTGGCTCAGTACATGAAATCAATAATATTCAATTTTGTCTGCAATGAGATGCTCCACCATGTTTTCCTTTCCTTTCCTAATGTTTCTACTCGTTAAAAGGGAGTTTTTTGTTGCCACTGTCGCCAAGTGCTGCTCATGGGGGAAATGTTGGGTCTCTGTAAATAATAACTATAAAGAGTCCGGTCTAGACCTGCTCTATACTAAAAGTTCCCTGAGATAACATCTGTTATGATATGGTGCTATATAGATAAAATTGAATTTATTTGAATTGAATATTACATAGGTCAAAGAAGGCAGTCCTCAAAGTTTGTTTTATGTAGGAGTTAAAGGACATGTCCTGATCAAAGACAACTCCAAGATTCCAAGCAGTGGTGCTTAGAGGCCAGAGCAATGCTATCTGGAGTAAGTATGTCATTAGATAATGTGTTTCTGAGGTGCTGGGGACAAGCACAAAATTTAATATTTTAACATCTAAACAAGGTTTATTGTTCTTATTATTTACTCATATAATTATAGCAAGATAATACACTATACTATAGTAATATACATCTACAGCTAAATTCATACTGTATACTGGTCACCCAGCTCTGTACTGATCAACATAACTGTCTGCCCTGATAGCAGCCACACTGCCACTCCCTCACTCTTGCTTGCCCACTCACTCACTCTGCTAGCTTACTATTTAAACTAGCAGAGTGAGAGCGTGCTCTGACTCTGCCAGCCGTTATCTTGCAGACTACAGTTAAAACACCAGTAGTACCTGAATTCCAAACCTTTCCTCAACAAAACTGCTAAAAAGAACATTCATAACATATTGAAACTACATTTCACCAAAGATAGTCTCCTGTCAAGGATTATTGTTGTGGCCTAATTGTGCCCCAGTCTACCTCAACAACTAACATTATTGTTGTCAATCTGTCATTAACAAGATTCTTAGCCACAAGTCCAGCTGATACTGTGGTTGTTCTTGCAGTGTGCACTAAAGCATGAAAGTTTTCATAACACTACTCATATTAACGTTGCAATACAGCAGATACGTTAATAATTAGATTTGCTTAAGGGTTACTATAGTGGCAGATCAAAGGTAATGCATTCAGGGAGGGAAGAAGGCAAATCTAGAAAGTGTGAAACCAGCTCACAATAATTTAAACAGATATAATGCATTCAATGCCTGCTTTCAAACTATGTTTTTTGTTAACTGCATAATAAACTAATGTGTAGCAATATTATACTGTTTGGCACAGCATTTTGTAGATAATGTGGATTTAGCTCTAACTGAATGTGACATCTTTGGTTTTGCTCTCAATATCAAATTTATTTAATTTGGGGAATAGGTTAATGGTGGCACCTTTTTTTTTAAGTTAATTGTCTATGTCACCTTGCATTCTTTAAATCCCAGTTCTTTACTTACAGGATTCTTTAATAAGTGAAGACACAAAAATACACATACAGACAATTGCTTTCTTATAATAATTTTGAAACTGTAATACAATAAGAGCAATTAAAGCCTAAAACATCCATTTATAATCTAAGAAAAAAAAATGTTTTTTGTTGGTGGAGATACTGTTTGCATATTTGATATTTTTACCTAATTTGACAAACATGTTGAACACTGAATTATTTCTCATTGTACATTGCACTTGCATCATACTGACATTAATATAGAAGGAAAATGAAAAAAAAACAAAACATGGCTTCTATACACAATGTATTTTTTGTAGTCTTCCTTGAGCATTTATGTTATTGTCATCACGTGTGTCATCACGTGTGGCATTTAGTCCCTACCACTTTTAAATGCTGGGCAAAAACTTCTAACCAGAATAAATACAGCTTCAATAGATACCATTTGATGTGTTTCAGGTATTTACACACACACACACACACACACACACACACACACACACACACACACACACTCATACATACATACACACACACACACATATATATATATATATATATATATATATATAGGTTTGGGTTGGACCGGAAAGTAATGTACAGGATGAAAACAATATGGATCAGAAAGTAATAGACAAGAGGAAAGAGAAGATCTAGTTCAACGTGAAAATGGTTGAATTTAAACTACTATTCTAAAAAAATACATGGTCAAAAAGATTGGGAAGAAAAACCTGAGAGTTTAAGTTACTTTGATATTAAAGTATCATTTTTGTGTATCTCTCAGGATGATTTTGTATTTCCACATGGAGCTGATCCCTTTTACCCTGGAATACTACCCACAAGAGGTCAAAGTTTTTGATGATGTAATTTGTTCTAAGGTACAGTCTAAAAATTGAAATACTCAAGCATCTCCTCAGCAACCTGTCTCCTGGAAACAGGCACTGCTACCATACACATTTGCTGTGAAACAGTTCAATACACTTTTAGGTTTATTTTATACAAAAATCAGAGAACCTGACCAGTGTGAAAAGATGTCAATATAGTAACAGTGAAAATGACCACCTATAATTATACATAGCTGCTATCTACATCACTTTGTGAGTTGATATTTGTGCATCCTCTTCTTTTTCTTTCGGCTTTTCCCTTTAGGGGTCGCCACAGCGAATCAGTGTCCTCCATCTAACCCTGTCTTCTGCGTCCTCTTCACTCACACCAACTACCTTCATGTCCACTTTCACTACATCCATAAACCTCCTCTTTGGTCTTCCTCTAGGCCTCCTGCCTGGCAGTTCAAAACTCAGTATCCTTCTACCAATATATTCACTATCTCTTCTCAGGACATGTCCAAACCATCTCAGTCTGGCCTCTCTGACTTTATCTCCAAAACCTCTAACATGTGCTGTCCCTCTGATGTACTCATTCCTGATCCTATCCATCCTTGTCACTCCCAGAGAGAACCTCAACATCTTCATCTCTGCTACCTCCAGCTCTGCCTCCTGTCTTTTCCTCAGTGGCACTGTCTCTAGACCAAACAGCATCGCTGGTCTCACCACAGTTTTGTACACCTTTCCTTTCATTTTAGCTGAAACTCTTCTATCACACATCACACCTGACACTTTTCTCCACCCGTTCCAGCCTGCCTGCACACGCTTCTTCACCTCTTTTCCACACTCTCCATTGCCCTGGACTGTTGACCCTAAGTACTTAAAATCCTCCACCTTCTTTATCTCTTCTCCCTGTAACCTCACTCTTCCACTTGGGTCCCTCTCATTCACACACATGTACTCTGTCTTGCTGCGGCTAACCTTCATTCCTCTCCTTTCCAGGGCAAATCTCCACCTCTCAAGCTTCTCCTCCACCTGTTCCCTGCTCTCATTACATATCACAATGTCATCTGCAAACATCATAGTCCATGGAGATTCCTGTCTAACCTCGTCTGTCAGTCTGTCCATCACCATAGCAAACAAGAAGGGGCTTAGAGCTGATCCCTGATGCAGTCCCACCTCTACCTTGAACTCCTCTGTCACACCTACAGCACACCTAACCACTGTCTTACAGTCCACATACATGTCCTGCACCACTCTAACATACTTCTCTGTCACTCCAGACTTCCTCATACAGTACCACAGTTCCTCTCTGGGCACCCTGTCATACGCTTTCTCCAGATCTACAAAGACACAATGCAGCTCCCTCTGACCTTCCCTGTACTTCTCTATCAACATCCTCAAAGCAAATACTGCATCTGTGGTACTCTTTTTTGGCATGAAGCCATACTGCTGCTCACAAATGCTCACTTTTGCCCTTAGTCTAGCTTCAACTACTCTTTCCCATAGCTTCATTGTATGGCTCATCAGCTTTATTCCTCTGTAGTTGCCACAGTTCTGCACATCTCCTTGTTCTTAAAATGGGCATCAGCACACTTCTCCTCCATTCCTCAGGCATCTTCTCACTATCTAAGATCCTGTTAAACAACCCAGTCAGAAACTCTACTGCCGCCTCTCCTAGACACTTCCATACCTCCACAGGTATATCATCAGGGCCAAGTGCCTTTCCACTCTTCATCCTCTTCAGTGCCTTCCTCACTTCATCTTTACTAATCTTTGCTATTTCCTGATCCACAATAGCCACATCTTCTACTCTTCGTTCTCTCTCATTTTCCTCATTCATCAACTCTTCAAAGTACTCTTTCCATCTTCCCATCACACTGCTGGCACCTGTCAATACATTTCCATCTCTATCCTTAATCACCCTAACCTGCTGCACGTCCTTCCCATCTCTGTCTCTCTGCCTTGCCAATCTGTATAGATCAGTCTCTCCCTCCTTACTGTCCAACCTAACATACAAGTCATCATAAGCCCCTTGTTTGGCCTTTGCCACCTCTACTTTCACCTTGAGCTGCATCTCCCTGTACTCCTGTCTACTCTCTTCAGTCCTCTCAGTGTCCCACTTCTTCTTAGCTAATCTCTTTTTCTGTATACACTCCTGCACCTCCTCATTCCACCACCAAGTCTCCTTATCTACTTTCCTTCCAGATGACACACCAAGTACTCTCCTTCCTGTCTCCCTGATCACATTAGCTGTAGTTCTCCAGTCATCTGAAAGCACCTCCTGACCTCCCAGAGCCTGCCTCAACTCCTTCCTAAAAGTCATGCAACACTCTTCCTTTTTTAGCTTCCACCATTTCGTCCTCTGCTCTGCCTTTGTCCTCTTCGTCTTCCTCACCACCAAGGTCATCCTACACACCAGCATTCTATGCTGTCTGGCTACACTCTCACCAACAACTACTTTGCAGTCACTTATCTCCTTCAGATTACACCGTCTACACAAGATATAGTCTATCTGTGTGCTCCTACCTCCACTCTTATAAGTCACTCTGTGCTCCTGCCTCTTCTGGAAGAAAGTATTCACTACAGCCATTTCCATCCTTTTTGCAAAATCAACCACCATCTGTCCTTCTGCGTTCCTCTCCTGGATACCGAATCTGCCCATCGCTTCCTCATCGCCTCTGTTTCCTGCACCAACATGTCCATTGAAGTCTGCACCAATGACAACTCTCTCATCTCTAGGGATGCTCTGTATGGCTTCATCAAGGTCCGACCAGAATTTCTCCTTCTCCTCCAGCTCACAGCCTACCTGTGGAGCATACCCACTAACCACATTGAACATTACACCTTTGATTTCTAGCTTCAGACTCATCACTCTATCCGAAACTCTTTTTACCTCCAGGACATTCCTAACAAGCTCCTCTTTCAAGATAACTCCTACTCCGTTTCTCTTCCTATCTACACCATGGTAGAACAACTTGAACCCTGCTCCCAAGCTTCTAGCCTTGCTACCTTTCCACCTGGTCTCCTGGACACACAGTATGTCTACCTTCCTCCTCTGCATCATGTCAACTAACTCTCTACCGTTTCCTGTCATGGTTCCAACATTCAAAGTCCCTACTCTCAGTCCTAGCCTCTTGGCATTCCTCTTCTCTCTCTTCCTCCGAACACACCTTCCTCCTCTCCTTCTTCTACCAACAGTAGTCCAATTTCCACCGGCACCCTGTAGGTGAACAGCACCGATGGCGGTCGTTGTTAACCCGGGCCTCGACCGATCCGGTATGGGATTCATAGATCTGACTCGCATGTTTGATTTGGCAAAAGTTTTACGTCGGATGCCCTTCCTGACACAACCCTCTGCATTTATCCGGGCTTGGGAGCGGCACAATAAGACACTGGCTTGTGTCCCCTTGCGGCTACATTAGTTGATATTTGTGCATATTCTTTAAAATAAGTCTTGTGCTATTTCAGGCTGACTTCTGTTGTATCTTGCACGTTGCTCTGTTAAATTTATCTCTATCTATTATTATCTCAGTCTTAGTTGAGGAGCAGGTGCTTACTTCCGAGGAACTTGGAAGCAGCTGGCCACATGATGATTTATGTGTTTCCATGGAGATTGTGGTCATAGCAGTCACTTACCGAAGCAGTCATCACCCTACGCGGTGTGTCTTTCTTTGCAACTCTTCATACAAAAGAATCAAATCCTATGAATATATCAGATGAAACTTCTTCAATTTCCAAAGATGAAATGGTCAGTCTGCAGTAGATCCTATATCTTGATATTTTTTCTCTTTGGTGCTGTTCTGTAAATCAGTAATTTATTATCATAAATATTTTTGGGCTATGTTTTTTTCTTGAGAAAGGATAGGTGAATGCCATGCTGACATTTTCATATGTTTACATTTCCATGATAATAACAATTTGTGATACGACAAGGCCACTGTGCAATGTCAGTATTTGTCTTTTTATTGTAAAGATACAATAATGAAATCCATAAATACTCAAACCAACAGGAAAGGTTTGATGTATAGTAAAATATACCAGTCTCATAGCCAGTATCAGTCATGTAAAATGCCTTTAAAAAATCAAACGCAATTTGGTACTATATATGACTGGCAATTTATTTTAGCTATTGAGCATTTTCAAATCAACCCAAAAGGGGAGACTCCGGTGGGGAATACAGGAATACAATCTGAGTGTGTCTGACTGATTGAAAGACTGACAGAGTGATTAAGTTACACAGCCAAAAAGAAGTGTGACTGAGCACTGAAGAGATCAGGTTTTCCCTCTGCAGGCATACCTTTCTATGTGTCTTATTCAAATAACTGCATGGCAGCTGCATAGCGATGAATGAGCCTCTAACTTCCTCCCTGACTGATCATTTCACAAATACATATAGTTTAAGTCACTGCACAGTCTTTGTCTTTAAGTAATGGTTTTGTCTTCATTCTTCGACGGAATTCAGCTGTATTTATATACTGTATATGTAGGCACATCAAGTAGGAGAGAAGCAAACAGATAAAGGTTGGTTCAGTTATATGCGAGATACTGACCTAGTCTTATCATATATCTCTTAACTTCACACAAAGTGAAGTAAACAGAAAAAACTTAACCATGAACCCAAAGAAGAAAGATTAAAAGTCAGTGCTCAACTTGATTCCATGATTCTAAAATCTACAATTTGTGCCAGAAATCTTGGTGTAGGCTTGGACCTAAATTTCAACAGCCGCACAAAGACAATTACAAAAATTTTTAACAACATCCTTCAAACATAGCAAGAGTTAAAGGATTTCTGTCTAAACAAGATACAGAAAAAACTTGTTAGTGCATTTATTTTCAACAGTCTAGATTATTGTAATGGTGTCTTCACAGGCCTTAAAAAATAAAAAAATCAACCAGAGAGCTGTAGCTAGTTAAGCTTCAGAAGAAAGAGCATGGACTGGGACTCAATCCTTCCAATAGCTAGCATGGCTTTGCTGGAGTACTTGAACAGTGAGAAAAAAAAGATTTTAGATGTTTGGTGGTACCAGTATCTCAGCAGAATCTCATGCTAATGCGCACAAGACCAGTGGCCCAAGAATCACAATCCTAGCATGTTGGACACTGAAGACTCTGAGTCCAAAAGAGCTACAGCAGACCAGTTGATGACCCTCTTCATCGAGAAGTACTGTTAAAACAGATTCAGAGAAGACTTGGCAATGCTAAAGGAATATCAACAGTTTTTGAATTGCAAGGAATATTAACAGTATTCACAGCCATCAAGATATGATCCAAGTGTAGAGTTTTACCTTTAATTTAAGAGATTTAACAAAAATATCACTTAACCATTTTGGAATTACAACCATTTTTATACATAGTCCCTCATTTTCATACGCTCGAAAGTAATTCGACAAACCAATATAATTATAAAGATTATTTTTTAATACTTAGATGGATCTTTCAGCCATGGTTTTGCCTTCAGTAAACAAAAGCATCCTTATTGGGGTTGAGATAAGATGACTGACTTGGCCACTGGAAAATACTCCTATTCTTTGCCTTAGGAAGTTCTTGGGTTGCTTTCACTGTATGATTTGGGTCATTATCCATCTGTACATCTGTACTATCAGTTTTGCAGCAATCTAGGGAGATAGGATAGCCAAATACACTTCAGAATTCATCCTGCTGCTTCAATCAGCATCAGTCACATCATCAATAAACACCAGTGACTCAGTTCTATTAGCAGCCATACATGTTGAGGCCATAACACTGTCTCCACCATGTTTGACAGATGATGTCTCTTCTCTTCCAATCATTCTTGAAGAGAAGAGGTTTTCCAGGCCTTTTGGTATTGCTGAGCTTGCCAGTACATTCCTTTCTTTTAGAAATTTTACCAAATTGTTGATTTAGTCACTCATAAAGTTTCTGCCATCTGTCTAATAGGTTTGTTTTGTTTTTTTCAGCCTAATGAAGGCCTCCTCCATTTGCATTGAGACCTATGAACAGAATATTTAAATTTCCAATGAATAGCTAGCAAATGCAAATTCTACACTTGGAATCAGCTCCAGCCAATTTATCTGCTTAATTTGTAGTGAAATAAAGAGGGAACAGGCCACAGTGGACCATGAAACTGACTGTCCAATTACCTGTGAGCCTCTGAGAATAAAGCATGTATACATAAATGAAATTCCTAATTGGTTAATGTATATCTCTTTTTAAATCAATTGAATTTAAGCTGGAAGTCTAACCTACAATCAAATCTTTAATGGCTTCTTTTCAAATCCACTGTGGTTATGTACAGAGGCAAAATTACACTAATTATGTCACTGTCAAAATACTTAGGTACCTATCTGGATTACAGTTCGTATTTATGGTAATGCAATCAATTCATTGTTTGATTCATTGCCCTGAAAATGTATGTGGATAAAGGCAAATGTATAAAATTTTATATTACATTATTAATATTTGGGAATAGGTGACTATGGTCATGTCTTTCCAGTGACTAGAACACCACCTGACCAAACAACCTGACCTTACATCATTCCTGGTGCAGTGGTGCACCCCAGTGTAGATGCACCCAGAGGTGAGCAACACAATTCACACAATGATGCAATGTTGGTTCAGTTAATCTGTCTAAAAACTAATATGCAGTATATTTGTTTTTGGTCATTTGATTAATGCTTGTTTTTACCTATTTGATGCCAAAAATGTCTGGATTTAGCTTGAGTTGAGGAGCATGAGTTGGATGACAGATACAACATCTGTGAGAGAGATATAAACTTCTTAAGCAGCTCCATCAGCTTCCAAAGAGATATTTTTTGGTGGCACAGGATACAGTTTTACAAGTCAAGAGATAAAAACATCTTGGTTCCGCAGATCCATGCAGATATAGTTTCTGTTTTCAAATGTTACTTTTATTTAGTTTCCATCATAGAAAAAACGATTGTCAGTGAATAAACTAAGTTGACAGTAGCTGCCGAGAGAATAGTTTTCCTCATTTGCTTTTCCCACCCACATTTTCTCAAAATTAAGGAACGCTTCATTTACAAACCTGCTTTTTCCTACACAAACCCCTTAAAGTAATACTGTTAATGGTGCACTTTAAATTTCCAAGATTTTCTTCTATGCAAAGCAAAAGTTTTATCTCAGCCCTGAACTTAAAAAAAAAACAGATGCTTTCCCTATAAATCTGAATCAACTATGAATTCAGCTCTCTAATCAAGTATGGAAGTATTTCTGTCTGCATAGTATTAGTCTGATAGAGACTTCTTAAAATGTATTACTCATTTAAAGGCCATATCCGACAATGATAGAGGTTCCCCTTCATTTCTTTATTCCATTCAGTTCACTTCCACTGAAGATGAATTAAACAGAAAACAATCATGACAGCTATCTGTTATCTGCCATTGTCTTCCTGAACAGTAGGCAGGGCATATCCTAAACTTGTCCACACACTGTATCCCTAATCAGCCTTGTTGAGTGTACTACAGTTGAGGAGAGAAAAGAACAGAAAAAGAGAGATAAAAAGATTAAAGCCCCTTTTCATTAAGTTCTGTAGGGAAGAACAGTGGAGAGGCATTGAGTCATTTCCATTTGGAGTCATCAGGGCCTGTGATAGCTTTAGACCAAGAAGGATTATAACTATATGCCACCCTAGTACCATGACTATTAGCCATTTCAGTCTCCTTTGACAAATCGCACTGTGCAGAAGCTTGAATGAAAATTGCAAGGAATCAGAGAACTGAAGCTTTTAGACAGTGTGCTCACTGTGTAAAAGTCTTTTTATAGGAAGTGACCATCAATATCTTATTGTCTATATGCTTGAGATTTGTTGTGCCACCTCATTTGATAAGATAAATTTGTATAGCAAAGACCCATTAAATTACAATACATGAACCAACATTTTCAAAGCTGCTTAATCTAACTGAATATTTGTGAAAATAAACTGAGGGATAGCAAATGACTATCATGTGATCAGCGTATCAACACTGTTGCCAGATAAGATTTCTGCCTTACCTTATATTCCTGAAGAATATTCTAATACATAGAAAAGCATAAAAGCAAATATTATTGTCAATTAATTTAAAACTGTAATGTGTAGGTTGGATGTATGGAATCAAACAGAGGCCAAATTTCGTGGTGAAGTTAACTAAAAAAAACAAATCATCCACAGAGACTTATCCAATATATGGCTGAATACACTTTTTTTTTCATTTCATTTTTAAACTGTGGAAGAAGTTGAGCTCACAATAAGTTCCTATCAATACCTTCCATGGACCAAATGAGACTGAATGTTCTATGAATTCTTGATGATCCCAGGAGAAGCAATACCTAGATGGTCATCACACACATGTGTAGGAGGCTGAGACCATATATCAACAGAGTCATGTGTGACCTGGGTGATATAAGTGACCTGATAAATGAGACTGACTCTCCTACAGAATCTTCCTTATCAAGATTCATAGGGAACTGTAGTTACATATTTAACTCTGATTCTATTTCATTCTCCCTGACAGCTAGAGATGGTATGTAATATGTAATAACTCAAACAAAGAAAGTCACAAGAAATCAGCACTCATCATGCCTCAGTTGCAGAGTGAAGATATAGACAAGACAGACATTGCCACTGGGTGAGATGTGGTGGCATTAACCCTGTACTAGCAGACAAAGGTGCACAAAGAAGGTGCAACCCCTAATCAGAATCAGGCGGAAAAAGAGGATGACTCATGACAGAATCAGCGAAGTTGCAAGGGGTGTTGACTAGAATGGAAGGAGAGAGAGAGACAACAGCAGAGCAGAGCAGACAGTGGATCTGCAATCTCAACTTCCAACAGCAGACAAGAACAAGGCTTGAGTTGGCTGGAATTGTAGTAAGCAGATGTAGTAAACCTGAGACCCAGGCAGAGCACAGATTTGTCAGGGTTCAGGAGAGCATAAAACAAACCAGCAGTAAGCAGAGAACTTTGAGTTCAAAGTTGGGAAAAAACAAAACACCAGGAAGGGGAAATTACCAGGAAAACAGAGTCAAAAAAGGAACAGCACTGACTTCCTAGTAAACCTTCCTAATGGAATGGCAAGAGCTTTATCATCAATACTGCTCAACTGGCTGGTGATTCAATAGGAACAGTGACTAAGTTGACATCTGCATTCAGATCTGTGGGAAAGACATCAGTAAACAGGGTCGGAAATTATGGTCGACAGCTCACATTCGATTGCCGTGATGCTTATGCATTAGTGTGATATGTATAAGGAAAACAGAGGAGCAGCTCTTCCTCAGATGACTGAGAATTTCAAGGCAGTATTTGATCAGACTGTGTCAGCAAGAACAGTTTGTTTGAAATTACATGGGTTGCTGTGCATAAACACCTTGTCACAAAGATTAATGTACATTTGAGAATTCAGTGGTACTAAAACCCTAGGCACTGGTCTACAGAGATATGGAAAAAAGTGTTATGGTCAGATGATTTATCCTTTACAATATTCTTGACAAGTGGGTAAGGGTATGTGTATCATACACCAAGAGAATGATGGCCTGAATGCTTGACCCCTGATGGCCTGAATGTTTGACCTCTACAATTATGTGAAGGCATTTTGCTGGCATTGTTTGGGTCCACTTATACCCCTTAGAAGAAAGCGTTACTGCAAATTAATACAAAAATGTTCTGAGTAATCTCCTTTATCCAATGATGAAACATTTCTATCTTGATGGTAGTGGTCTCCTGGCAAATAAAAGTGCCCCCATCCACAGGTCTTGAGGGGTCACTGAATGGTTTGATGAGTATGAAAATGATGTGAATCACATGTGGCCCAGTCACCAGATCTTAACCTAATTGAAATCCTATGGGAGATTCTGGACCGATGATTTAGAACATGCTCTACACCGCCATCATCAAAATACCAGATGAGGGAATATCTTTAGGGAAAATGGTGTTCATGCCTCCACTAGAGTTCAGAGACTTGAGGCCGTTCTGGTGGCTTGTAGTGGCCTAAGACCTTACTAGACAATTTTTGTTAGCTTTCCCTTAATTTCCACCCTGTCTGTACGTACAGTCATACACAAATACACTGATCACTCATATTTTATCAAAGACAGTCAGTTGTCTATCACACCACCACAATTCAGTCATATTATATGAGTTGACTTCATTGATCGCTTAATATTTTTTTTTTAATTTTTATTTGTGAAGTAGAGAAACACTGTTATATATTCAAATACAGTATAGTGCCTGCTTACATTCACTCACAACCCCTGATCCCAACCACTCATGAACCACCTTTGACCCTACAATCATCTTATCTTTAATATAGGAATATTAAAAACAACCCTTGGTTTCTTTTCAGCACTGTAGCCAGGCTGACAGAGTCATAGCTCAATTATATTATATATGTTTTCTCCCATCGAACTTACCAACTAATTTCAACAATGTCTTCATCTGAAACATTCATCTTAACCCCATCCCAACTAGGGCTGCTTAAGGGAAGTTTTTCCCTTAGTTAGCAACTCTTTATTAAATATGATCAATCTGTCTTCATTAACAGGCTGTGTAATGCAGTCCTTTAAAGTAGCTGTAATTAAACTTTATCTTAAAAAACATAATCTTGATCCAGATCATTAGCCAACTATAGACTTCAGGATTTAGAGTGCATCATAGCACAGAAACAGCATTTTTTAAAGGTACAATCAAGCTTCTAATTGCATTGGACAAAGGACTTGTATCTGTACTTCTTAGATCTTATTGCTGCATTTGACACTATTGACCATCACAACCTATTACAGACACTGGAACATTTAATAAGCATTCAAGGAATCACTCTAAGCTGGTTTAAGTCTTATCTGACTAATTTCAGTTTGTGTATGTTAATGATGCATTTTCCAACACTCAAAAGTCATTCATGGAATTCCACAAGGTTTTGTGCTTGGACCTGTTCTATTCAACTTATACATGCTTTCTTTAGGCAATATTATTAGGAGGATCACCATAAACTTCCACTATTACACAGATATCAAGTTGTACTTGTAAATGAAGACTTGATGAAACAAATCTATTAGCTTAACTTCAAGCATGTCTGAAGGGCATAAAGACTTGGATGACCAGCAACTTCCTGATGTTAATCTCAGATAAAACTGATAATTGCAACTCCTTACTATCAGGTTGTCCCAAAAAATGTCTAAATGCTCTCTGGTTGATCCAGAATGCTGCAGGCACACTTACTGACAGGAACTAGCAAAAGAGAGTATATTTCCCCTATATTAGATTCTCTGCATTGGCTCCCTGTAAAATTAAGAGTAGAATATAAAATCCTCCTCCCCACCTACAAAGCCCTCAATGGCCAGGCACCATCCTATCTTAAAGAGCTTATAGTACCATAGTAGTAGAATTTGGTGTGGATTTGCAAATGATGATGATAGGGTTCATCAAAATGAACTCTTTAATATCCAATTTGAGTAAAAAAAAAAAGTGAGGGATATAAACAGGGTGTGGTCCCTGTGGCTCTACTTAGATACAAACAGTGGTAGTGCTGGATTTCATGGCTGACTCAACAAACATCATCCTCTCCATGTAATGTGATTGAAAGTTGATGGATCAGTCTTTATTAACAAAGTTGTTAACTGTCAATGATTGAGCGGTGCCTCAATTTGCTATGCAGATTTTTGATGTAACAGTTTGTTTTCATTCTGTTCATATTATCAATTTGAATTTTTTTCAAAACCAAAATAACTTATTTTTGCCATTTAGCAATGGCCATTAGTTCAGTAATGGTAAAGCATTCCAGGAAACATTCATTTGTGTGAAATGGAACGAGAAGATGCCAACTTTCTCAGTTGTAGTCTGGCTTATTCATAGTTATTATGCCACATCATTTCCTAAAAATTTATACTTTCATCATTTCAAAGATATGTGTCATTGAACATGACAGTTGTAACATGTTTAATGTGAGCTGATACTACTTCCCAAGCGCAGGCTTAATAACTGAATACAACAGGGAGAAGTTAATATACATCCCCTAATTGAAAAGTTAAACCCTGGATGAAAAAGTCAGTTGAAAATATGTATCAATTCATTTCATCTGTGTGCAAGCTAAATGTATCGGTTTGTTTGTCGGTGCATTCTGCCATTGAATGGTACAGCCTTGGAGCTCTGAATGGGCTTGCATGTCCCATTTTCTCACAGGTACTATTAAACACACAAATTATTTTGAAAGAAAAATTGATGATACATTCAGCCTACCTTCTTGAGCCAGTATCAAACATTACTAGTGCACTAGAAGCTTGGTTAGGAGGGTGATTTAAAAGTGACTACACATAAGTAAAGGTGAATCAAGCACTTCTAGAAGTCAGGAATTCTCGGTCAGGTACATGACAGGAGTTGTGTGTAGATGTTCACATGAAAAAGACTGAAGCCACTAGAAAGAAGTGCAGTCAAACTCCTTATCAATGTCTCTCAGAACTTTTTTATTTCCCATGCATAGTTTGGACAAGAGTGTAGTGGAACTAAAATGAAATTAAAAATATGGAAATATAAGTTTTGACAATCGCACATCTGAGAAATCATTAACAAAACATGTTTAAAAAATTATTTTAGCGAGGGTTAAAATTCAGAAAGTTCTTCAAGGTACAACAAAGTCCTTCAAGGTAGAACTATGATGCATTCTGGATGGGGGGAAAGTGCTGTATAACATAAATACATTAATAATAAAAAAAAAACAACTAAATTCAGCACATTTTTATACAACACAGTGCAAAAAAAAGGGGTAGGTTCAAAGGATGATTTTCCAGCACTAAGTTGCTCAATTTGTGACTAGGAGACATGACTCTGTGACTTTCTCCTGCTTCTTCTCTCTGCTTTTAAGAACTGAAAGAGACAGACCAGCACAATTGTAAACACTTAGTAGTAAGATGTGTCTGGTACAGTGCTGCTCCAAACCATAGCAGAGAAGAAAATCAACCAAATCAAGATATTATGAATTATCTTAAGAAATCCTCCACTTTTACATTTAATATCCAGTTTTGGGAAGGGAGAAATTGGGTGAACATTGATTGATCAATGAGAAAATCCTCTGGGAAGGTTTGAGAAGTTACTGACGATATTCAAAATGGGACGGGTGATGTCAAAACTGTACTGTAAATTTCTTGATAAAATATTGTAATCACTTTTGCACTCGTGAAAAATATGTTTTAACGTGTGACACAATTTTTCAACTAGGAATGTTTGAAAAAAACTGGAGAGGTTAATGCTAAAGTCCATATTCTTAGGTTTGGCAAAGTAGCACCAAGGTAACTGAAATTATGAATTTCCCCTTAAGTGAGTCAGTTTTTATGGATCTAGCCAAAAATCTGTATTCTTTAGAGCTGCAAAAATTGATATTTTGGTATTATGGACTGCATTTTTACTGTTTTGGTTCAATTTCATGTGTCTCAGGTACCTGCCTTTCTAGCAGCAGTGGGAAACAAAATAATATATGAACTATAAGCTACATACCCTTCACCAAACAACAAGTAGGCCAAGTTATCTACCAAAAAGGTGAACATAGGATGGTAGCTGGTAAAGAGCCAAATGTTTTTCTCTGAAGGTGGTGAAGAACATAACAGAACTAAAAAGGTGAATATTGTTCTTGCATCTATTGAGCTGAAAAAAATAAAACTGGAATGAAATCCAATCAAATGCTAATATTGCTGTTACAGCTGGATATGGAAAGGAGTAAAATGATTTTTGCTACATTAGTCAACTTAGTAAGTTGATAACATGTTAATGTCGTGTTTACAGCTTTCTCTGTCCCTTAGTGGCCAAAAAATATTACAATTGATGCAGTTTTAACAGGTGACAATATGACAATATTCCTCCCAACACTGGGAGGACTTCGGTTAGCATATATAGGGGTCCTTCAGTGCTACTACTAAATTAACATAGGCCATGATCTCTCCTGTATTTGCAGGTTTACAGTTAGACTGATATTAGCATTTTATCAAAAATACCTAATACTGTAATAGCTGGTCTATGTATTCCACTGCTGACCAGAAAAATCCTCCAGAATGAGAGGATGGGCCTCAGAACTTGCAAATAAAATTTCAGAGCTGTTATCACAGCTAATACTATTTGAGAAGTTTGGAGTTTTAGTGTCTAATGATGGTCCAAAGGCTGTTATATAAGCTCCTGTATACTGACAGGAGTAAAATTCTCAGGGAAATGTTTATTTTTGAGAATTTGAGAGGAGAATGACCAAATTTGTAACAAATTTGGCATCTGCATGCAATTTTGGCTACTGGCACCTTCACTTCAAATTAAGTCTAGGACTTAAAAAACTTAAGGTGAGCTTTACATTGGTAGATTTGCATCAAAATTGGAAAATAATATTTTCACAGTTCTAGCTAACACTGTATTGCAACTCCAAAAGCAGCATGGGAAAATATCGCGTAAACTGTTTGTGTGAGTATGTGTGCATGAATGAGAGAGCAACGAAACGAAAGATGAAGAGCATAACCTCTCTATTACATACACCCGGGGGGGGGGGGGGGGGCTACAATAAGATGTTATTACATATGCGCTTACTCTACTGTGTGAGGTGTTATTCTAAGATGTGAATACTAACTACTATGCCTTCACTGCCGGACAGAAATACAATCATTAATAAGAAAAATAACATATAACATGTGTATTAGATATCAAAGCACTGATGTAATTGTCTAGCACTTAGATATCACTAACGTCTAAAATGGCAGTTTGCAACAAAGAATGTAAAGCTGTGTGTCCATAAAGGTCATACTTTGCATGGTATGGAGGTTGGTAACTAAAGATTTGCTTTTCATTGAAAATTCGTATTTGTGTACCCAAAAATCTGGGAAGCTACATCATACTCTCCCAAGTGGAAATGCAACAGGACCAGAAGCACTCTCTTCCAACTTTTTGATGTGAAAAGCTGTAATTGAGGAAGTTGGTCTAATCATGTTGTTAATCAGCAGGGTAAAAAGGAGATAAAAATAAACATATCCCTGGTTTTCAGACCTTACCATCCAAAGACTACATAAACAGAACACAAAATGCTAATGTGATAACAAAGTTCAGTGTGATCAGAGTGATTACTGTGAAAAGATATTACATATCTACATTTAGAAAATACACTTCAACACAGCCAGATTCAAACAGTTCCTTCCAACAGTATGAAAAATATACAAATAAAAAATACAAATACTCTCAGACGCTAGGTAGGTAGTTTTCTGTTGACATGAAATCAGTGAGGACTAAAAGATAAATATTTCACATTTTTTTTCTCCCTTGCATTTTAAAGAGAAAATAAAAATTTGTGTGTATGAAAGAAAGGAAAAACTCTCCATTTTGAAATATTATCCTTCAGTAATTAGTAACATTGTGATAACACATATCTGTTTTTCAGCTAAAAACACTTTAGCTTCTCCAGTAAGCAAAAAAGAGCCAGTGTTAAACCCAAAAACATTATAGAATTCTTTTTTCAGACATCATACACTATCCACAGATAATAAAAAATTAACAATGATCAAGTCTTTTCCACACAAGAGAAATTATGCCTCCATTTACGTCTGGAACATCAAGAGCTTAGGAAAAGACTGGAGATTCATTATAATCAGCATCATCATTACTGTATGATCATCAGTCAGAAATGCCTCCAACAGTCAGAATCTAATTACTACCATTATAAATTCAGTTCAACAGAGAGACAGAAAAGAGGTTGCTTACATACATATTTTATCATCCCATAATGCAACATACTTTGAGGCCTGGGAGTAGCAAATGTAAAATTTGGGTATGAAGACAGACAGTGATCTGGAGGACGAGGGCACCCCAGTGTGGGCAGGTATCATCCGTCTCAGCTCTTAGTGTACTACAAACTTTGACCCATATAAGGAGGAATATCAGTTACTGTATGTTAGTAACACCACCTGCCAATTCTGCTTTGGAGCAGCTTGGCGTCAGGCCTTGCCAGGTGAGTAACAGTCATTCACTGTCATTCATAGTCATGCCAGTTGAGCACCATCTTGGCACCCATGTGGGAGGACTGGCATAAAAGGACACTAGAGCTCCTTGGAACTCAGTGAAGGGAAGCCTCCACTCAGAAAAATAAAGGAGGTGAAGTGAGAGAAGAGAGTTACTCAGCTCACTTGACATGTTCTGCACTGTGGGAAGAGCAGTAGTACTTCTTATGTGCTATGAAAGTGGAGAGACTGCTAAACTTGATGTTGCACAGCCGACAGAAACGGGAGTTTCCGTTCTGGACAGGGGAAATCACGGTGGTTTTAGGGGCAGGGATGGGGGCAGGCTGGGTTGTGGGGTTGGGATTGGAGGCCGCAGTCGTGGCGACCTTTTCTGGAAGGTGGGACGATCCCACCATTTCCCTTAGGACCTCAGACACAGGTGACATAGTCAGAGAGGGACCTGTTGGGGGAGACATAGGCAGAGGGGAGCCAGCAGAAGGTGATCCAACCCCAGGTGAAGGGCTGCCATTCAGTAGTGGGGAAATGGGAGAAGGTGTTCCACTCCTGGCCTGCCCATTGATGCTGTCTCTGTGAACTTGGCATACCAATCTGGACTGGCTGTTTGTAGTTGTGGAAGTGGTTAAAACAGCTCCATCTCCGGGACTAAGACTGGGGCTGTGGCTGACTGCGCTGCCATGTTGGGGTAGGGCCTCGTGCTTTGGCTGAATGGTTACAACAAGGCTATGGGTAGTCTTGAAATGCTCCATCAGGTCACAGGCAATAGGCCTGTTAGGACAGTATGGACAGACCACCTGTCGGGAGCTGGCACCTGTGCCTTTGGCTCCAGCTCCTGGGGTGGCTGCAAGTGTGGTAGTTGTGTGAGGAGGAGATGTTGCATCAGTGCCAGGTAAGGCAGGGGGATGAGGACTGGATGATGTGCCTTGAGCCTGGGCAACCCACTCAATGGGAAGAGCTTTGGCCTCCATAGGGTGGAGAAGATCCTGGCGTTCTTGCTGAGGTCTGCTTTTGGGAGAGGTAGAGGCTGATTTCTTGAGCCTGTGAAGCTGCTCCAAGGTGTGGGGCTGCAGTGTGGTGGCAGGGCAATAGTAGGTTTTATGAGCCAGGTAGTTCTCAATGCTGTTGAAGCTGATGCTACAGGCAGTGCACTTGTGATAGTCAGTAAGAGGCAGGGCAGGTAGAATACTGCTACTGCTGTGCCGGGCAACATCTTTCAGACGGGGCCTCTTGCTGAGATCAATTGGGCCATCTCCCTCAGGGCTGGAGCCGCCTGCTGTATTGGGAGAAACTTCTTGCTTAACTGCCAAGCCAAGAACAGAGGGAGATGGAGCAGAGGCGGCGGCAGCAGCAGTGGTGCTAGCAGTGGCAGCAGCAGCAGCATTAGCTAACGCTTCGGTCCGGGCCATGTGAATCTCGTACATCTTCTTTCGCTTGCGTGTGCGGATGGGCTGGGGGAGGAAGGCTGCTGCAGTGGTTGCCTTGGCCAAATGTACAGCTCGCTGGTTGGATGGGTCATGGCGTGACGCGCAGTAGAAACGTTTGTGAACAGTGTAGTTGTCATGACGGCTGAAACGGATATTGCAGGCCTCACAGAAGGTTCTATTAGGATCATCCTCTAGGTCCTCGGCAGAACCACTAGCTGGACTTTGGCTGCCTTCACTTGCTCTTCCTCCTCCACCCCCTCCTCCCACACTGGCAACTCCTCCTTCCCCTTCAGAAGAGGATGATATTCCCTCTCTCCCTACAGGGGTTTCTGTCCTCATTTCCACCACTCTTTTGGATTCTGTTGCTCCAACTGCAGCAGGAGAGTCAGAATCAGCAGGAGACGCAGACGCTGCTCTACTTACTACTTCACCCTGTGAAGATGCAGACGAGCCATGTGCCCCAGTGGAAGGCACTGTGGCTGGGGCTACATCCCTTGTCAATCCAGGGCCTGAAACTGAGTTTGCACCATCTGCTTGGTGCCTACTGGAGCAGTACAGCCTCTTATGTGCATAGAAGTTGTTGATGTTGTTGAAGGTGATATCGCACTCAAAGCAGGTGGCACCTTTGTGAGGTGGAGTGGCTGTGGCTGTAGGTGCAGTCGGTCCAGAGGGGAAGAAGGCTGCTGGGTTGTTCTGAGGGACTGTCTGGCCCTGTTTCAGACGACTGTGGACCATCTCTGACATTTTAGCCAGTATCTCTGAGGCCTGAGGCAAAATGGCTGCCTCAGGGTTAAACATGTACTGAGGCAAAAACATTGCTCCTCCTGGAACAATTGACTCTGTACCTTCCACATGGGCAGGGCTAGAACCAGGAGTGGGACTAGTAGGTTCTGCCTTTACAGTTGTGGTGGCAGGACTCCTAGGAGAGTCTGATGTCTGTCTGGATGAGGTGGCAGTCTGCACCTCCATTGTCTTCCTTCTTGCTTCTTGATCCCCCTCCTCTCCACCAAACTCCTCCTCTCCGTCCTCCTTAATCTCCATTTTCTTCACTTCTATCTCTGAGTCTGAATGGGGCTCCTCTTTGATCTTTAGGTCAGTGGTTGGGGCATCAGGGGCACTGTAGTCCCGGGGCGTGGCTGAACTACCATTTGCGCCTGGGCTGGATGAGTCTGGCTTAGGGACAAAGGCAAAGGGCTCCCTCTCATGTGGTGACAACTGGAGCTGGGGCGGGTCAACTAATGATGGGGTAATTTGACGAGGGGTGGGGCTCCTTTCAGCCGGGACCCTGACTTCTAGGTGGGTTCGTACATGCTGCTGAAGTTGGGCAGGGGAGTCAGAGTTGTGACCGCACACTTGACACTTCAGAACCACACCAGAGTCTCCTGGACTGAGACCTGACAAAAAAAGGAAAGATTAGTGAACTATAAAGCTTTGTAGACATTGTGCAATTTTGATGATCTTGTTGATTTTTTGAACTCCCACTAAATGTTTTTTTCTGCGAGGCAAGAACCTACAAATTCTCTGCTCACATTGGACAGGTCTATTGACCTGCCAAGATGTGCTCACACTCCATGTAATCATGGAGCTCCCGGTCAGATCTGTTTAGTGAATTTTCCAATAAAGGTTATACAGATTGTTGTTTCCCTCATGTTGAAAAAGTATTGTGAACAACATGAAAAAAACTGCTATAATAAAATTAAAATGAACTCTCTACAGTTTATAACAGAACTTGAGCAACAGCCATGAAATCGACTATGGAACTGCTGAAACTGTGAGACATCTATCCAACCTTTCTGATATACCAGAAATCCCCCCAATCTCCCGGGAGCCAGATTATTGATTGTTGAGGCGATGAATCGGGTGCATTGACCCCCTCCTCAGACTGCATATCAAACAACAACCAATCTGGCAGATATTTTGCCAGATTTGGAAATTACTGGCTAAAACAGGACTGAATCCATACAGTGCCTTCCTGGCTTAACAGTAGCTTACATTTGAATTGTTTAGAAAGATTCAGTACAATGTGTTTGGTCCAGATTGAAGTTTTTAAAATCTGATTGGGAATGTCCATTGCTGTGCCTCAATCAGCAGTCATTAACTTGAAATCCAAATAATAACGATTCAATCTCATGTTTATTATCAGTTGATGTATGACTCACCAGTGGACAGAGGCAGCTTTGGAAGACCTGGCCCAGGGGAGTAGACCTCACTGCGTGATCCAGGCTGGCAAACCATGTGGCTGGTGACCAGATGGCTATAGAGGATGTCTCTTGTGGTGGAGACAAAGCCACAGCCATGACACAGCCCGTTCAGTGTGTCTGTGTGGACCTTAAGATGGCGCTCACAGTTTGCTTTAGTGGTGAAGGCTGACAGACAGATGAGACAGACAAATGGACGTTCACCTGTCAGACAGGACAGAAAGGGACAGTAAGTTAGAGGGACAAACAGTGAGCTCATTTACCACAGGACAAAATGAAATGATTTTACCATGAGAACTAATGAACTGGATGATGAAGACACACTGGTCAAGTATCTTCAAAAATGATTCCAATGTTCTAACCTCCTGTCTGTTTGGCATACATATAAATCTTGCTCTCACCACTGTGTGTGCGCATGTGGATCTCTAGTGAGCTGGCGCTGGGGCAGCTCTTGTTACACTGTGGAAAGGGACAGATGCGTTCATTTGGGTAGGAATCCTTGGGCTTGTCTTGTGGTGGCGACGAGGCTGTGGCTGGCTGCTTCTGACGGCTGGCACAGTAGTACATAAGGTGGGCCTGCAGGTTCCTCTCACTGCGGTACCAGATCCCACAGTCCTTGCATGGGAAAATGTCCTCTGATAGTGAGCGGAACATACATTTAGAGTTATTTAACTTAACAGAAACACAGCAAGTCAGTTAGGGCATAGCTACTTGCTGTAGAAGGTCAATATTTCACATTCAAACAAAGACAAAAAAGGGGGAAGCTAGGGTGCCTATTACCAAGTCCAAAGGACAGATAAAATCATTTAGATATTTTATTATTCCCCTCATATTGTCACACATATGCACATGAGGGGACACATTGCAAACCTTTCAGCTAAACAAGGAAAAACATCTGAGACATTTAGGTTTTTTTGTGCTTTGAACAACTTGATAAAAAGTACTACTGATCAAAATTAGAGACCTGTTTGGCAAGGTGTGGATATTAAACTTCAAGCACTTCAAGTGCTAAATTTGGGTATAATTTTAATAATAGCCTTTTAAAAATGTGAATATAGCTGAAATTCAGTATGTGTGTATATTACAGAGACCCCTTTTCAGAAGTCACCCTACAGCTCTAATAGACTGAGTAACCATTCATGTTCGCCACACACACACAAACACACACACACACACACACACACACCATTTCTATGAGT
Source organism: Istiophorus platypterus (assembly GCA_016859345.1). Lineage (NCBI taxonomy): Eukaryota > Metazoa > Chordata > Actinopteri > Istiophoriformes > Istiophoridae > Istiophorus > Istiophorus platypterus. The sequence continues at coordinate 822,491 of CM029121.1, forward strand.
ATGCAAGGCAACAGGGCAAAAAGGCCATGTAAACAATAATTGTCATACATCTTAACATTTAGAGAGATTTTTGAAAAAAAATCAATTTAATTGCTGCAGTGTTGCCAGATGTAGGAGTATATAAAGCAAATTTCTGAATATGGGTCTTTTGGCATTTGTCATTGACATCAGCACAGGACATGGCTACAAGGAAACTGAGAAGAAAATGAGATGCAGTGGTGGGGGTGGGGGTACTCTGCTGGCTTTTAAAGTGCTAAAGTGTCATCTCGTGGTCGAAGAAAACATTACAACTTTAGGTAAAATTACAATTAAAGTTACAATAAATTATAATGGCCTATATGCACCTGCTAATGTAACCTCAATTAGATTAACAAGACTGTTGCTCTAAAAGCTGACAAGACAACAAATGATCGGTATGAGAGAAATAACATAGGATACTGTATTGGATGTAGCATTTTACAGGACCTATATCTCATTTTTGTAGATTTTAAATACATTGTGTTAAGGAATCATCATCTTCTTTGCATTTCACATATACTGTTGGTGTTGCTAGTACGTTTGATAACACTTTATTCCTCAAAGATTATTTGAATTAAAAATCCTTTCAAAAAATTTCAGCAAAAATAGAACTGACTTAAAAATATATACTGTCCATTTTACATTGTATAAACAATGTAAAACAATGTAAAATGCTTCAAGCAAACTGAAAACTTATTTTCATGCCTTAAATACAACACTCACTATTGACAACAGCAGTAGCCAAAATGGCGGCCATGCCAGCTTGCTGTGGGAGCAGCTGAATGTCTGAGTGAAGCACGGCTGGGTACAGTGGCTCCTCCTTGACCAGAGGTTTTTTCTGGGTAACGAGACTGAGTGGAGGAGAGAGCTGGTCCAGTGGGGAGGAGGAAGAACCTGGTGGAGGTGACAGCGAAGCCAGGAGCCTTTCACCAGCCCCAAGCTCTCTGGTCACCTTACAGAACAGATCCTCACCTAAAAATACACAGGTTCTGGTCACAAAAGAGAACTGTTTTTTTCTTTGTCTAGGAAAATAACATAGTCATCCCTAGTTTGATTATATAAGGAAACAGTGAACTTTTCTTTTTCATACCAGTTTTAAATATACTGCATTGAATATATTGTATCTTAGAGTGGAATTTGCCTAGATATTAGAGTCATTTTTCTGCTCCTTGTCATAGCAGGAAACGCAAAGGTGGAACTAATATTAAGAATGACTCATTTCCATCTAAGTGTCCTCTAAGAAAAAAGCAAAGTCTTGGAACTGACACATCAGCTGGGGTGGAAAGAGTAATGGGTTATATTACATAGTTACTGTGTTGCATTCTTAAAAGGGTGAAGCAGAGGGGTAAAAACAAAGATAAGATATAGTAATGCTATATGATAAAACTTTTGAAATAAAGACCATCTTTAGGCTAGCAGGCATGTATGCGTGGCTATTTGGGTGCATATAAAACATGGCAGATGTGACTGATTTGGGACACAGGTTTAACAGGGTTAACAGGTGGTGCATTATATCGGCGATTAATTAAGGTAAATGTAATGTTTATTTCTATCTATGCAGAAGCAATGCTAATCCTATCCAGTGCTGCATAATGATACCATCATTAGTTTTATTGCATAGCTAGACAAGGCCAAGGAGCTAATGCACCCCTCCCACCAACTAATCGGTCAGGGATTGTAAACATTTAGACCAAGTATTTAGACTGTGAGCTGAGAGCAACTCTTTTCTTAACAAAGAGCACTGCCCTCCAGTGGCCACAAACCATAATGCTCACTGGAAAACTGAATAAGGAACACTCTCTCCAACCACAAACAATGATTTAGAACAAGGCATTGACTCCTGAGCTAGTGTGGCAGAGTTGCGGAGAAGCTTTTACTGGCAGACTGGATTTGACTGGGAAATGAAATGCTGATGTACACATTAAAACATTCAAAGCGCACTTTATAACCAATGAAATAAAATGCACATGACAAAGAGCCAAATTTGTTTTCTCTGCTCTCACATTGAACCCCCCCCCAAAAAAAACAACAACAAAAAAAAAACTCACCTTGGCTGTAGATGGTACAGTTGGCAGCTGAGGTGTCAGAGGTTAGGGGGATCTGACTAATCCAACAATCTGGATCTTCACACACCAGGGCCAATTTAGAGCTCTGCACACAAACACACAGAGAAAGGAGATGAGGCCTGAACATAACCTTTAATTGGTCAGACTGATAGTCATTGCTGAATTGGGCAGAAGATTTAAGCAGAGAGTGTATCCCCATATAAGGGCATGTAATACATTGCATAGTTGGATTAAAGGTCTAATGCTCAATTTAGAATAACAATTTTTGCTTTTACTATCATAGCATAATTTTACTGCTGATATGAAAAATGTCAAAAATGGACTGGCTCCAGCTTCTCAAATGTGATGATTTGCTGCTTTTATCTCTTTTATATCATTGTAAATTATAATTATATAATAATAAAAGCTGTTATGACATTTTTACAAAATTACTTGGATCACCCCTTTAACAGTCACCCATATCTTAATTGAAACAAATGAGCTATGAGCAAATTCTACTCCACCGTGAACTGTATTTGAATTATTTTTACCACAGGACATTATTTATGAAAATGACCACAGTGGCAAAAAAGATAAGAGTCTAATCTAATGATACATGCATTACATGTTTATATTCACACAATTTTTCACAGTGCTAAGGATCTATGAAAGCTCTGCATAGAGTGTATTGCTAGCATTCCCTAGCTGGATGCTTACACTCTGTCACTCTCATCTTAACTGTTATCCCATGAAATTTTTTAAGCCCCGCCTTTATAACCACAATGTTGTTTCAAACAAAACAAAGAAAATTAAATAAGAAAGATGATCTTCAAAAACATGCCTTTTCTACTTTCAATTCTCTCTCTTTTGCACTGCACTGCTTTATAGTATGTAGACCATGATATGACTGCAAAAATGCAAGCATTAATTGTTGTAAACTGAAAATAAAGCCACAGGGTACTGGCCAGTGTGTGGCCACTGGCAAACACTGTTTATAAGAAGATCACCAGTGAGCAGAGGATGATTACAACCTAGGATGGAAACAAGGAAATGAGGGGAGCATGGGCCAAACAAAGCCATGTAGAAAATAAAGAGGAACAGAGACCCCTGGGGAGAGTGAGAACAGAAAATCTGATGAGGTCAACAGGCTGTTATTCAGACAGCTGCCATACTATGATCCAGAGTGGATACACTGGCCAAAGAATGGAGGATCAGAATAAAGTGTCTGTAGGTATGACAGAAACAGGCAGACAGTCGGACAGGAAGGGAGAGAGAGGGAGGGAGCAGGCGGGAGAACATATAACACACAGACACACACAGAGTACAATCATGTCTTTGTCCATATGAGGCTCCAAGAGCATTCTCTCTGTCAATCACTTCCACGAAACAGGCTTATCCCATGTATCCATGATGCACGCACACACACACACACACGCACACGCACACACGCACAGGCTCATACACATACACACACACATAAGCACACACACACACGCACGTACGTGCACACACGCGCACACACACACAAACAGACTTTTTTCCAGCGCCACACTCTGCCACTTTCACCTAATAGCAAATTATTTTTACTGTAATATTTCACAGAATTTCAACTTTGAATGTCTTATCTTGCTCAAAAAACACAATCAGACAGCAAATCATCCAATAATCTCTTAATTTTCAGTTTCTCAGTGAACTGGTGTGATGTCTGGGTTGAAGGGAATTCTGGGAGCATTATGAGTACAAAGTAACATACTAATGTACTGTGGAGTCCAACTGTATATAAAGTTAATGCTGAATTCACATTATGTCAACACACAGGAGGAAGCAAACACAATGTTTATCATTTTTAAACACAAGCACTGGACATGCTAAGGCTGGTGTAAGCTGTTGCAGGTGTAAGCTAAAAGTTATACCTGCCTGCTCTGCAGCTAAAAACTAGAGAAAAAGGCAGATTTTACCAGTTTTTAACAGTAATGGCCGTGAAAAAGACAGTTACTCTATTGTATGTTTGTGCTTCTGTTGTTATAACTTCTAAAAGCCAAGATAAATGTGAATAAAGAAGGATTCCTTTCCTCCTTCCTCCAGAAGCTATAGAGTATGTTTCAGTCTTTTTTTTCCTGACTTTATATACAGTAGGAACCATATGACTAATATAAAGTTCTGTGTATTCAAAAATTTAAAAAGGTAATAAAACACTTAAAATTCATGCAATGGCTTAATCTCTAATCTCTTATCAAATCCACTATGTGAGATCAGCACACTGTTGTTCAGATGTTATGAGATGCAGTATTTTCCAACCTCCACTAGGAGGAAGCATTCCCTCAGCAGAGTGGTCCATAAGGGTCAAATAGTGTATCCTGCTTGTCAAGTGTGTTTTCTGTTGCAATCAAAAGTGTGTCGTTTAATACCAAGGCTCCCACTTTCGTCCTGGTGTTATATTCCATTATTTTTTGTGTATTTTAATTTGAAGTCAGGGCATTTCCCTGCCAAAAGTGTTATTTATTACTGATTTTTTTCAAATAGTGCATTTTGAAAGGTCTGTTTTATACTTAAAAAAACAATTAAAAAAAATGTAATATCTAAAACAATGAATATTCCCTCTCTTGAAGCTAAATTCTCAGAGTAAATATTCATGGATGGCATGGGCAATGAGAGCCTTTTGGAAATCTTTAAAAGTTAATCAGTACTTAGTCGTCTAATTTGAATATTCCTGTTATTGCTTTCTATTGTAATTTTACAGAGATTATTATACCTTTGTCTTATAAGTACTGCTGCATTTCCAGATAGGCTGATCAGTGTGAAAATGAAACTCCAGGTGAGTGATACAGGGATCTGTAAGGCTTTCTGGGTAGAAAACTGAGCAGTGGACAGTGTGATGTCATGGAAAGCCCAGAAGTGGAAGTGTGTTTCTCATAAACTGGCGCATCTCATGTCTTTGGCAAAAAAGAGAATTACCTAGACTGATAAGTATTCTCATTCCACATATATCTGACCTCCATTCTTTTCATCTGTAATAAACTGCCAAAAATCTGCTTCGACTCCTAGTCAGTTCCTCCCTAAATGCACTTCATTAGAAAACTACAATAAACATAGGGAGTACAAACAACCATCTACTTTTATATTGTTAAAAGAAAGTGTTTAGAAAATTTTAATCAGGATCTGCATTGAATACTGGTGCAGAATTGTAAGTCTGTGCAGGGCGTTATAACTGATTACAACAATACAACACATTACAGTTTTAAATCTTTGAAAGTATGTGATTCTATTAATTTTTGTAGGCAGCAGTTAGTTTCTGTTAACTTTTATATATAAACTATTAGCAAACTCTTGAAATTTACTTGAGTGAAATCAAATTTGCGGTTTTTCAGAGTTACATCATTTCTTCCTATTGCAATGCAGACTTTTTAAATTAGTGTGATGTAAGGTTTATGTAATTTGAAATAAAGAGGATAGATCTGGGCCCACAAGGAAGGGTGAAATAACATTCCTGTTCAGAACATTAAAAGCATATTAAAATGAAAAAATGTGAAAAGGAACTCCCGACACACTCCCTAGTTAACTGCTCATAGCTCATTGAAAAGGTCTAAGGAGGATTTGTGAGTGAACATTTCTTGGCTTCAAAGGAGTCACAATCCAAAAGGTCAGGAATGAACGCTAAAACATGCTAAACCATTGGTACGGTTCTTAAATAGCCAAACTTTCCATCAAATTTTATTGAAAGCAGTTGAAACATCAATGTTGTAAATTTAAAAACAAGAAAAGGAAAACATTTTTTAAATTTTATATCCCTAATCTGCATCTTGACACTCAATAACATGTCTGTTTACTTGTGGCAAAAAACATTTACTTCATTGGTGTATACTTTACAGCCAGAGTTGAAACTTGAAATACATGAGGAAGATGGACATTATCTGTGGGATGGCTTGGGAAGACAGTGAGAAGAGAGAAGGGTAGGACAGAAGGAAGGAAGCCTCTCAGTCTGTTGTATATTGAAGATTGAGGCAGAGCATATTGTATTTCATGGAGAACTAGCGCTGATGTGGAGATACCGCTGCTTTTGTTTTAATTTGTAACCCAATGCTGGAGCCGTCTGAGCTGTAAGTACTGCTAATTTGTTTCAGACTAATTCATCATGGCCAAAGCTTTGGAATTCACCATGATAGGGCAACGGGTAGAACTCAACAGCGCTCAATTCTCTCTCTCAATCTTTCGCATGCGCACATGCACACACACACACACACACACACACACACACACACACACACACACACACACACACACACACACACACACACACACACACACACACACACACACACACACACACACACACACCAAGCAAGAGAAAATGAAAGCTTACACACAGTCTTGTTCTTCAAAGATCAAATATATTAAGTAATTACTTATCATACTTACGAGTATGATTGTCTCTCATATTTTCTTATTTGAGAATTAATAACATTTTCAAGTCAATAATGTACACCACTCCCGGATGGAGTTTTCTCTCAGCTATAACAACATATTTATTAATGGTGAAGTCAGATTTTTACTGTCCTCTAGGAAAAAAATCTATAATACATATATAATAAAATATAATACACATCTGGGGGAGTTAGTGGTCCATAGTTTTGCAAAGTCACAGATTTTGAGAAATGTGCAGTTTCCCTTTATATTCATATCTGATCTCTGACCAGAGAAATAATTTCAGTTTGATGTGGCAGATGAATTGTTTTTTTGTTTTTTTTTTAAATTGGCATTTCCATCCTGCAAATAACTAATTCAAGGGTAAATGCTAATGTAAAATTTACAGCAATTCTTAAAATGTAATTTCCCTTAAATCTTTCTAATCAGGCCCTGACATAAATAAACAAGGTAGCACAGAGTGACCCTTCAGACAAGTGTAGGTCAGAATCAGATTCTTCAGTAAAATATTTTTATTTAAGGGACCAAGTTTTGGACTCATTGGTATTCAGGAAATGCTGCAGGAACTACAGTAGCATGCAAATACATGCAAGTACATGCAGAGGCTGTCACCACCCACTCACCAGGACCACAGCTGAATTTAAAGGAGACTGATCAATTGTTGCTCCTGTAGATTGTGCAGGTTTAACTTTCAGAAAGCGAAAGTCAAAGATTTAACTCACAGAACTAAGTTGCAACTTAACCGAAAGCCAGTGACATTAGCAGATAATCTGCAATTTCCACCTGCTACAAGCAAAACATATTAGATTACAAACACAACATAGTTTAACATGCAATAATTAGAATTGGAGAGTCCAGATCACACATTGAGTGTGTTGGTGTGTGTTTTTGCAGAGATGCCACTGGATGGTATCAAACGATTTTTACTTGTCTTGGTCTGACGTCCATCTCATTGACTCAAATGGCCTGCAGTCCCTGACAGAGAGTCAACCTAGGTTACTATATACACGAAAAAAACAACAACAAAAACAACTCAGAAACAATATTTTATGCATTAGCTGTATCCAATGCTGATGTTCATATGATACCTAGCCATTTCTGACAACAGTGCATTAGTTTGTAGTGTTGCTCAAAGCGTTGCTTCTTGTCATAAATATGTAGTTCTTTAATCTGAAGAGATCATCTTTGATTCACTGATAAATATGAAATAAATGCTGCTAAATCCTCTATCAACCATGTTTATTTGCTGTCATTTTTAGGAACTCTGCAAGCAAGAAGTTTTAGTTCTTGCACACCTGAATGCGAATGTCAAAAAAAAAATGCATCGGCTTAATGTTGTTCTGCAAAATAAGGTGTCCTCACACACTTCAATTTTGATGTCCCACTTATACCATATAAATGTTATAATCATTGCTCATGTTAAATAACTTCCTAATCTATATAATTAGACATTTATAGAACTTATAACAAGCTCCCCAAGTGTCTTAATACACTGTTTAAACGGACAAACACTTGTTGAAAATGTGTTTGAATGAGAAGAATGATGTTGCTCTCTCAGCTCTCACTGGATTTATCAAAAAAAAAAGGAAAAAAGAAAAGAAAAAAGTTAAAAGTCATTATTCCTTCACAGATGTTCTCTGAGCCTATATTTAGATTTGAGCATCATTTGTTTTTTATCTTTAAAAAAAAGGGTCAAGAGGAGTAGTACTGGGAGACTACAAGTGTGAAGATGGTATGATGTGACCAGCAACAGTTTTGAGTGAGGGAAAAAAAATAGAGGGAGGATCAAAAGAAGACCAAAAGAAGAAAAGGAAAGGGATGGATACTTTTGAATCAGAATTGTCATGTTCCGCCATTTCATAAAAACAAGATTGAATTGAGATCTACAGGTCCACATAGATGAAGGTGCATCAAATGTGAGCACACATTGCTGTACCTCATCCCCTTCTCTCACTCTAAGTATCCGCCCAGCCCTCCATCTATCAGTGGGATGTCAGGCCTTCCTGGCAGAGCTCCATCTTGGTGGAGAGCGTTGCCTTAAGCCCCATCAGCCAGAGGAGAGTCTTTGAGCTACAGTCTAAGCCCCTCGCCCGGACCCTGGTCCCCTCATGAATATTAACCAGCCCCAAGCCCGGCTTTAATCTGCCTGATACCCGCACTGCTGCTGCTGAGACGATAGCGAATCTAATTATTTAGTCTGATATTAACCCCCCCCACACACACACACACACACACACACACACTCCTGAACCCTCACTACACACACTATTCCTACCCCCAACACCCTGTCTTCACTATAGCTCCTGTAACATTCACATATGTGTGTTTCAGTGCAAATGCACACCAAATGAACTCCAGAGCCACCTTCTTTTAATAAAGTCAATACACATGTAACATTCATACACACACACACACACACAAACACACACACTTCTCTTCCCCACCAACCGCCCTCCACCTCCAGTGCAGTCTGTGACGCCCTATCCTTATCAGCCCCAAAAAAGCCCTCCGCCTATGCCGATAAAACTTGAATGCAAATGATGCCAGACTGATTTCATTTCTTCATTTTCTTCCTCCATTCCCTCTCACAGTATCACAATGGCTCCTCTCTCCCCCTCTTTGTCTCTGTTGGGGATGGGAAACGGGAACTAGAGAACATTCCCTCAAGTAACCCCAATGTCTGACCCCTATCTCACATTACCTTGTGCCACACTGTATAAACATATCTATATATACACACACACATACATACATATATACAAATACACACATACATACATACATACACATTCATAAATACATATATACAAATACACACATATATACATATATAAACAAATATACACACACATATACACAGTATAAACCACTACCACCACCCCCCTCCCCTGCAGATGAGCAGATTAAGTTTTCTCTGTAGCTGTCAACGGCCACACTTTTACTGCTACCACTGGGGCATAAGTATGTTTGTACATGCAAATCACTACTGGTACATGTAGCACATCTATGTCTCAGTGGTGTATACTGTTTCACACTCTCTTATATAATTTACTCTGCTCTATAATGGACTGTGCAGGAAAGTGTAATGTACACTAAATGCAAGCATACAAGTCAATATACTATATTAGTGCAGCATGCTTACATGCATTTAAAATTACTACACTGTCCATGGAAAAATGATCTCTGTGAATACCCCACAAAAAGTATCTTAAATGTATACAGCAGGTGATATTAAAACATTTAGTTCTTTAAAATCTAAAAGTTTTTTAAAAGGTTTTCCTGTCTTGTTACAACTAATCATCCCATTCACTCTCACTCTCTCCCGCACCGCGTCCTTCCGTTTGTACACCTCTTTCTTTCCTCCTTAATTTCCAGTTCTCCTCCTCTCTCCAACTCTCATTCCTACCCCTCTGTCTACTTGCCCCTCCTTCTCCGTCCCATCTCTCCCTCTTCTCTCTCTCATTCTATCTCTCGGCAACAGGAAATGGTTTCTTCCCCAGTGCAGGGGGTTGGAGGGATATACTCAATGTCCCAAACAAAGAGGTCACTGTTAGAGTCCTCCAAAAATACAAAGAAAAGCAAAGCAGATCAAAATCAGAAACCTGCTCTCATCTGCTTCTCAAACAAATACAAAACAAATACAAATACAAACACTTAACCTCCATTGCACTAACGCAAAGCATTTCTCTGACATTCACCAGAGACACAAGATAACTATTTTACCCTGTATATTCCACTCAAGAGATACAAATATCATCAGTGCAGTACATGGCCTTGGCTCAGTGCCTGAGTGAAACCTTATTCTTACACACACCCTCACATATCGTAGCACACCTCTGAAAAGAAGAAGACAAAAAAATAGAGGGAGCCAGGTTTGATGAGCTGCATGCAAATGACATGTAAAAATATAAAACTGCAATACTTAAAACGGGGGCCGAGATAAGAGATTTGAAAATGAGGCACTCTTGGAAAGCGGGCTCCTGAACTGCCTGAGATGAGGCTCAGAGATAGAGAGGATAGAGGTTTTCCCTCTTCTCTTCTCCTCCCTTACACCTCCTCCTCTTCCCTTCCTCCTACACCCTGCAGAAGCTGCTGCAGATGACAGGGAGATGCAGATACCAACCAGTATTGCCACTGAGTGATGAGCACCTCCTCCCTTTGTCTCCTTTAGCCTCCTCCTCCATGACTGCCTCACCTCTCTTGCCTTTCTCTTTTCTCTCATATTTCTTTTTGTCTTTCATGTTTTGTTCTGTTCCGTGGACCTTTCCCTCCTTTCTTGGGTCTCAGGTCTCTTATTCCTCTTCCTTCCTGGCCTGGCTGGCTGCATTTCTGTCTATTGGTATTTTATCTTTCTTGGCGGTTTTCTCTCCCTGTAATCATTCCTCCTCCCTCCCTTTCTCAGGGTGATAGGCTCTTCTGTCAGGGCTAGATAGACTAAGAGACAGAAAGCTACTGTCATGATGTGGGCTAGTCAGACGACAGGTGAAAGCAAAGGTAGCCTATATGGAGCACAGTGATTCAACCCCAAGAGATAAAAGCTAGCTCTCCTTAAGACCATGAGGCACTGGGTCAACATTTTGAGACAAAACATGGTTAAGTTGATGTTTGAAGTCCCAGTGAAATATCATTTGGAGCATCTTTAGCTTTCATAATGGGATATGTTCTCACATGGCGCAAAATATGCGAGAGAGACAGAATGAGGGATAGAATGATGTGATTGTTTCTATGAACATCTATATTGATTTGAAGCAGGATACCATGCTTTACAGTTGTAGAGAACTATTTACTTGCCACCTAGAGACCAGTATTGAATCTGAGGTGACAAAGAAATTGGTGTCCTTTTCCATTTGTTTTTTGCTGTGTAATGTGCCCCCATATGCTATTCACTGTTGGGTCACTCATTCTTGCTTTCACTCATTCGGGTAACAGTGAATGCTTAAAAACTGCCAGGGAAGTGAGTACAACCCTCAGCAATATGCGTTTTCACATAATGTCTGAAAAATCTGCTACTGTTGTAAATAATCAAAAGCATAGGGACAGAGTATCAGATCTTAGAACGTTTTTTTTTTGTTGTTTTTTTTTAATTTTCTGTGTCTTTAACGGTAGTAATTATCATTCTTGCTCTCTTCCTTTTACTTTTCAAGAAGTTTCCTTATGTATTGCATTTTTTCTGGGGGGCATCACAGAAGGTGTCTCAACACTCATTGTAATCATCAATTTGTCATCTTCCGTAGGAGCACCATTTAATTAATATTCTAATTTGATGGGCGGAGGAGGGAGAGAAACAGAGAGGCAGAGAAACACTGTTGATGAATCCAGATAAAAATACAAAGATCTGAATCTGGTTGTAAACAAACCAGCTCCAAGTCAATGCAAAAAAAAAAAAAAAGAGAGAGAGAGAGAGAGAATATGGAGGAGACAGTGATCACCTTCAACTGTCCTTCCAGGAGAGGAGGGGAGTTAGGGAAGGAGGAAGTAAAGAGGAGAGTAAAGGAGACAGAGAGAAGGAGAAATAGAGAGTGAGAAGAGACTACCCAAAAAGTGTTTGAAAAGCCGTGGGTGGCGCGTCTTATCGCCCCAGTTCTCCTGGAGAGATTATTGGGGGATTAGTGCGAACGCTTGTTTCTAAAACATGATGAAAAGACGTTTGGTGCGTGATAACGCTTTGAACTCCCGTACTCTTCTCCTTCTAGGATTGTGCCTTTAGGCTGCCTTTCCAAGAAAGGCAGGATTGGGGTGGGGTGAGCTGCTGGGTGCTGCTGAAGGAGGGAGAACAATAGGGACGATGTTGTTAAAGGAGTTTCTCCTGTGGTAGTGTGAAGACTTCACTTAGGACATATATCCTTTGGAAAGATGCAACAGATGCAACAAACTCTTGGTCTGCCACACTTTAGTATCATCACTCTTTCCTTCTCACTTCATCCTATATCCAAGCTGATATTTTACAATAAATCTCCAACTTCAGTCCAATAACACGCACTTGCACTATCAGTTAATTAAACCAGGATCCAATCAGAAGGAGAGGAGATATAATATCAGATTTGTTATGTACGATCCAATCAGAATAGCAGCGTTGGAATGCTTGCCCCTGGGTTGCCACGGGAGGCTTGCAGAGGAGGACTTGGTTGTTCACTCAACCAAAAACTGTGAGGAATCAGTAGCCAGCTGATCAGTTGATCAGTAAACATTATTATACCCTGTTCTAAAGTCCAACAGCCATATCAGCCAGAATATATTTAAATAGATAAATGGTTTTACGCCTCTTTCTCAAGAGATGCAAATGACAGGATTTCCATATGACACAGGCCAGTTAACACGCCACTAATCTAATGAAGTAGATCTGTTGGAGGGAGAGCAAGGACTGGATCTCATCTGCCTCTCTTTGCCTCTCTTTCACTCTCTCAGGCCCACCCTGATTTCTCCAAACTGACAAACTCACCGCCAACCACGTGATAACAGACACACACACAGACACACACAAGCTAAGACAATATCAGAAACATATAATTTTATATTGTTTCAGATCAAATAATAAAATGCGTATATATATATAAGTGTGTGTGTGTGTAGCTTTCGTTTTAATGCATATCCAAAATTCTTCAACAAGGAGAAACAGCTGGGATCTGGCGGGAAAAAATGCACAAGTGACAAGACAATACAGGGAAGCTGACAAGGGGTGGCCAATGTCCAGCCAAAAGGAAATCATTCTGCTAAAATAAAAATTACTAAGTATAAACACGTTTTCTATATTCATTTATTTCTCAACTTTTACTTCGACATACTGTACGATATAGTTCTCTAAAGAAAACGTAACAACTATATATATATGAGAATATAAATGCAAAACTAATAGCACATCAGTCAAATGATGAAAAGTAGAGGCACATTTTGATACATTTTGCCGTTGGAATGATTCTCTAGGAACTTAAAACATACATCTCCTGTTAGGATTTTTGCATGTTTTTTGCAGAATAATGATGTTCTTGTCTGGTGATGGTGTTGAAAGATTAGTATAGTATTATATACTGTTAGTATGCGGAATAGGGACACAGTATTAACCTGAGAGAAATAGTAACTATGATCCTACCCCTGACCCAAACAATGACAGTTGTTTCAGTGAGGCATCTTGGATGCTATCTCATCAGATTTTGGTTGTAATGGATAACCTACAGGCTTTAAATGATAATAGTCTTCTTTTAATACATGCAAGCAGTCCTTTGTTTTATTCTTATACTCAATTAAAAGGTATGTAAATTGAGTTTATACTTCTCATCCACTATAATCCACTTTAGGAATGCAGTGTGATGGTTCCAGTTTTTAGGAAAACAGCAGAAGATGAGCAGTTTTCTCCTTTCCAAAACGCTGAAGAGGATAGCCATGACCCTTGCTGACCCACAAGGGAGGGAGGCATGAAGGGATGGAGGGATGGAGGGATGGATAGAGGAGGGGGAGGATGTGGGGTGACAGGGGGAGAAACACAGGAGGAATGTGAGATTAAAGCTACTATCACTAGTAGATACTGAGGGTCTGTCTCCTCACTCCTTCAGTCCACAGTAACGAAGGAAAGGGGGGGGGGTGAGGAGGAAAAGAGAAAATTGGTATTAAGAGCTGGTTTCCATATAAATGCAAAGCCCTCAAAAGAACAAAAAAATGGACTTTACATTTTAGACAAGGAATAGGATGGTATGGGCAGGGGAAGGGAGGCGAGGGGAGGAACAAAAGGTGATGGGTGAGTGAGTTTGTGTGTGACTGAGCACTCATGCAAGCATGCGCACGCACACACGCACGCACGCACACACACACACACGCACGCACACACACACACACACACACGCGCGCACACACACACACACGCGCACACACACACACTCTCACACACACACACACACACCTATCTATACACTCAGAACCTCACTGATAATAAACGAAATCTTAGAAATGAGAGCCTATCAAGCAGGAATCAATCACTGGGGTTTGTTGTCCAGGAGGATGGCGCCATGTGGAGATAAAAGGCAGGCGGTCGTCTGGGGAGAGCTGGGAGGAGAGGAGGAGAAGAGGGGAGAGTATGGAACAGGATAGGAGAGGGTATTGATGGGGAAGGCCTGGCTTTATTTGAACTTGGTGGATATTTTATTAACTGGATATGAGAAGGTTTGGACCCAGACATGGGCTTGTTAAAGTGGGGTGAGCTGGATTAAATTTATTCAGCTAAGTTTTTGGCACCTGGATTCCAATTAAAAAGCTGCCAAGCTAGGTAAAGCAAGGCAGATCAATTACAAAAATTAAGTAGGAATGTCTGTGTGTGTGAATGACCCTGCATTTGTGTGTGAGTTTGTGCTCCATGCCAGGAAACCTCTCCCAGCATCAGTATCATATGATTAGATGGACATGCACATGATGCACAAGCCCAGCCTCTGATAGGGCTCCATCCGGTCCCACACACTGTTCCCAAGGAACACACACACAGAAAGATACACACAGCTGTTTTCATTTCCAACTACTGTCCAACACATGTGATAAGGTGTTTATTCATCCTCCCTCTTTCTCTCTCTCTCTCTCTTTTAACCAAACATCTGACCTTTGACCTTTGACCTTTCCAAGTGGGCCTGCTGCAATTAAACAACATGGCTTACTCTCACCTCTGGGTTACAATTTACAAGATGTGTGTTATAACTAACATTATTATAAAGCCCCAAAATTTCACTCTTGCATTTATTAGTTTGACTTAAATTAGGGCTGCATGTAACAATAATTTTACTATCAAAAATCTTCAGAATGTTTTTTCTTGTCTATTTAACAATCAAAAAGCTAATATTTGTTCTGTAACAATATGGAACAGTGAAAAAATAGGGCTGTGAATAACAACTATTTTCACCATCAATTAATCTATTTTTGGATCAATCAAATAATAATTTTGTCCATAAAATATTAGAAAAAAATTAAGAATAATTCCTCAAAGCCCAGAATGATATCTCTTGGTTGCTTCTTTTGTCAACCAGTAGTCTAAAACCCAGAGATATTCAATTTATAATGATATATAACAGCAAGAGCAGAAACTCTTTACATATGAGTAATACATTAACAAATTGTAGAGCAGAGTGTCAATAGGTTTTAATAATATCTTCTAATATCTTCTCATCTTCTAACATTGTACTTAAATAATCAAGAAGAATTTTAGAAGGTTTGTGTAAAGTGGCTGCAGTGTATATGACTGCGTTGTAAACGAGCACACTCGAGACACTGCGGTGGCTGCCACAAGTACTCTGCCTTCTACAGCCACCTCATCCGACACCAGCTGCATCTATTAGCAACTGTGAAAATGAAATAAACATCTATATGCTGGTTTTTGAAGTTATATGTTAACTATTAAATATTCGGTGTGTGATATATCATCAGCTACGTCTGTGTCTGTAGCCTCTAAATGCTTAACAAATATTAAAAGGTTAGCTTTGGTGTCTTTGTGCCTCTGCTGGTTGTTTCATACTCATCCAAACTGAAGGTGTGCAACAAACTTAAAACTAAAATTTTGTTTAATCTCGGAAATTATCCTGCTTGTTGCATTAACAGCTGCTGTAGCCATCAGCCCTTGAACTTTATTTTGTTTGTAACACTACTTTAATTCTCGGTAGGTACAATATATATATATCAATATTCATGAGGGATTTGCAGTGACCACTTATGGTTAATTGAGGGGGCTTTCTGGGTGGAGCTTGAGGCTTGCCAAAATTCACACATTTTAAGGCTGATCGTGATTAATAAAAGGAATTTGTATGGAGATATGTGGTCAAACAGTTTATAAATCTGATTACTTTTTGCATACGCCAATTTCACCTCTGGTGCGCATAGATCCTATGCTCTGTTTTATAATGGCCCTGAATAGGAATAAACTTCAAGCATATCAGCAGTGTCTTGTGTTTCATGACAACTCTGCTAGATTGTCATTTAAAAAAAACATATTGGATTTATAAAGAACAATTATATGATTTGCTATGCTTTCAAATATTACAACCCTCTAGTGGGCTCACATGTAGTATTTGATGTGAACTACAATGCAAGGAGGGCCACCATAAGCAGAAAAAAAGATCAAAATTATAAAAATTCAACAACAACCAGAATTAATTTGACTGAACAACCATCAAAAATTACTTTAAATTTAAGTTCAGAATTCAATCACACCACTCTTTACAATAGGTATTTTATCATGGCCGTGATTCATTGATGTGATTCATTCATGTTACTGTGCAAAATTTCAATTTAAGAGATCCTCTATGAGGATGAATATATAGTTACAATAATGGTTAATTACTAACTGTAACAGAATCTTTGCCAATAATCATTGGATGATGATCATATAAAAGCACCTACCTCTGTCTCCTGATCATCTGTGGTGGCCTCTGATTGGAGGATTCCTGGATAAGGTCCCCATGTTGTTTCTGAATGGAGGTCCCTGCCTGCCACCACCCTACTTTCGCTGCCTTCATCACATAACTCCAGGTCATCTGGGGGGAGAATAAAATAGTGGAGTGGTTAACACCAAGGAGGATGAACTAAGCCAGATTGCATGGATGTATCATCATGTTAATGTGCTCTAGTGATAATGAACTTATCATTAAACAGTTGGTATCATCCAGGCAGTATTATCAGTGACAAATATGATGAAAAACCATTTGTAAAGTTGCAGTCTTTCTATTAGAATTTGTGAGTATTCATGTACTTTTTCATTTTCTTTTCATGACATGCCAGAACCCATTTTTACTGATCAAATTTTTCCAGAAAAGTTCCTATGAGAAGACTGGATGTGTTGTCATTTTAGGCAACATTTAAAGATACTGAGTATTGGTAGAAATACTAATCAAAATATTAGTTTCACCATTCAGAAATATGAAGAAAAAAAAAAACATGAACCACAACATTTAGCACAGTCCAAAAAAACAACTGTTAAAAGCATCATGAGGCTTGAACTTGACCTGTATCCTCAAAGCAGCTCAGAGCATGGGGCAAAAACTGTCAACAGCAGGGGGAGTTTGATACAAGCTGAGCACTTTCTGTCCTGGCTGGTTCAAACAGGGAAACTTGTTGTGTACTTCCTCAAAGTGATAACTGTAGAGGGATGGCAATGACAGCTGTGGTAGGAGCCTGCTGCAGCCCAGATAGAGCCAGATAGCCTGAAGGCAGAGAGGACTGATCCATTTATTTAAAAACTTAAGACAGCTTAAGCTGCAGGAGGAGCAGCACTCTGTAGTTTAGAAAAGTTTCTGCAAATCTGAGGAGAGGCGATCAAGTTTGAGCAACATTAATGAGTGTTGCATTCAGAACTTCAGTAACTAACATGGGCAGCCTCAGGGTCAGCTTCTGGAAAAGCTCTCTCATTATGACCATCTACCTCTCTCTGATCAAAGCACATACAAAATCCCGCCTCTTTTCCTCTCACCTCCCGCACCCACCCCTCCTCATCTCATCCTTGGTTCAGGCGACTGTTTCAGAGGGTCAGTCTAAAGTGGCGGGCCTGATAAGAATGTTTGTCTAACACTCTCCATGTCAAAACACTCATCTATCTTCTCTATATCTATCCCCACCAGAGAACAACGGACAGACGCTGATAAAATGGCTTTCTCACAGCTGGTGGGGGAATGAGGGAGGTGGTGATGGTTGTGGTGGTGGTGGCGGGGAGTTGGGGTTATGAGGGAAGGAGGAAGCAGGATAGAGCGTGGTTTTAGGGAAGAAAGTAGGAGGGATGCTAGGAAGTTAGAAGTAGATCTTGTTTTAATAAAACACACAAATAGCAGTTGAAAATATTGTTTCGCTGTTGGAAACACTGTTGTGGCACCACCACACAGGAAGTAACATGTTTCACTTAACTCACAGCTCAAAGTCACTATGACGCTCTGCACAGTATAAAGAAAAACAAACAGGTCCTGGCACACTTTGTTTGCCAGTCATGATATATGTCACATTGTAACCAGCCCCACTCTTTCATCCTCTTGCCCCAGTGTGCATGAGAGCATTATAGTGATGCAAGATGAAAGAGAATCTAACTTGACCTGTTTTGTTCTTTTTTTTTTTTTTTTTTTTTTTTTTTTTTAGCTTAGATCAGGTTGAGCTGAATTTTGAATTGAATGGTTCTGGGTGGACCTTGATTTCACAAATACTATTTGAGGAGTCCTAGGTACACTTCTTTGTTAGAATACATCACATTAAAAAGGATATATTTGGGTTGTTGGGTTCTGGCCTCCTAACACAAGATAGCTGTCAGATTTTGTAGGGGTTTACCTTCAAATGTCCCAGCTCAGAGTTGGGTAAATGTCAAATTTCAGTCCAAGGTCAAACGCCAACCCAAACATGATTCCTCCGACAGCCTAACCTGCTAGCTACAAAGTCCGAAGTCCAGCATCCGTTCAACCAGTATCCTATTGCTATGAGGCCTCAGTTTGGCCACTCTGACCCTCCTTATCTCAGCCTTCCATCAATGTCCAGTCTGTCTCCCTGCCATTGGCCAGTCCTCACCACATGGAACACTTATCAGCTTGACCAGCTCCACTGACCCACATTGTGAAACAGTGTGAGGATTTGACCCTTGAGAACCAACACAGATATTAACTGATAAACAAGCCTGACAGAAGCACTTAGTTTGTCAGGTAATGTGACCAAACAAATGTTATCCTACTGCTTACATGACCTGTTGCATCATATCCTTTTGTTAAGTACAATGTAAGTCCAGTGGTTCATTTGCTGTTATGGCATGGTAAGGGCCATCCTGAATATTCAAATGTTTTCATGGAGTCTTCTGAGGTGGATTTACATAAACATGTCTAAAAGTAAAACTGCAGGAGAAACTGAACCTTCGATTATAAATAATGAGCCAAATTTTAAGTGCATTTCTGAAATTGAAAAAAAAAAAAAAAAAAAGTGAAAGAGTTTCCATCAACTAACATGGACATGACAAGATTACATAATTCATTGATCACTGGTGAAGTATATACATAATATTGGAGTAATTGCCTCCCAGCTAAGATGTTTGCTCTTACTCTTTTAGGGAAGAGATTTCGCTCTTCTTATCCAGTTGCAGTGTTTGTATCAACCGTCAAGATAGAGAAATGGATGACAAGCGACAAGGGGCCAGTTATGTAAAGCCCTATTCCATATATTCTTTAATTTTTGGTCTTACTAATGGAGTGAAGAAATTAAATTGTGAGTGGCATCTTAGCATGGATGCTTCAAAGCAGGTACTGAAATGTCAATTGGTATGATATTAAAATCGTTTTTTGTTAGCATTATTGCCTCTCTTTGACAACTTTTCCTACTTAGACATGCCTTAAAACCTATTTTGCAATATATCTGTTTATGTTTTTATTCTTTTTGTTTTCAGTAATTTTTTTTTATGTACAAAATGAAAAATTATTGGAAAAATAATAGAAGTGTGTTAACTCCATGCATGGAGTATAAAATGAAATGAGCAGCGTTGGTAATATCCAAAGATGTGTCCAAATTCAAAATTTATAACTGCAGTAGTCCATGCAATGTACTCCAGTGGGGGGCATCTGAAAAATGTCACTCAGATTATCATAAGACAAAACCATCTGAGAAATAATGTGTAGAAGCATTTTGGATTCAGCACCACAGGATGAAAAACCATAGATAAAGGCAAGGCTGTCGGCTCACTTTGCAAAATGCACCTGCCTGCCAACTGTAACGTTACCACAACAATAAATCTGAGGTCACCTGTCAGCTTGTCATTCCTGACTTTTGATCTAATGCCAGTATTAAGTCAAATTTAAAACTAGTCATAAACCAAATTATTAGACAATTTTTTTCTAATACTTTGGTTTATGACTAGTATTTAAATACAACTAAAAATGATGACATTCCCATCAAACTCAGGAGTGCTAAGTATTAAACGTTAAATGTAAATGTTAGCATGTTAACACGCTAAAGTAAAATAGTGAATATCGTAAACATCCTACCTGCTCAGTGTGCCACATTGCCATTGTAAGCATGTTAGCATGCCAACAGTGTCACACAGCTGGAAGGATGACTTTAGACTCTTAATCTATCTTTTTTTTTAAATTGACAGCCTTACAGGCTAACATTATCTAACTTATTTTCTATGTTATTTTTAACATTGATTAATATTATTACTATTGAATCTAATCAAAAAATATGAGGAAAATAAAAAATATATGTAAATGAAAATGATAAGAGTGTTACTTGTTAATTATAGGAAGCATCAATGTGGAATAAGAAGATGTCAGAGAGTCTGTTTAATAAAGCTCTGCCTTCTCATATTGGTAGAGAGAAAGTGCTACCATAGATAAAGGCTAATGAGTGCAGTTTGCTAATCCCAGCAGGTTAACTGTGTTCGCTTGGGTAACATGAGGCCTCCAACAATCCTAATCCCTGTTAATTACCCCTCCTGCCCACCACAACCCTGCATAATAACCCACTGCTCCTTATCAATATGGCTGCACTGGTTGCTATTACTACCATTACTGCTCTGTATAATAATGACTTACTACCCCCATCACTGCTATAGTCCGTGCACAGATACACACACACACACACACACACACACACACACACACACACTATGGGGGATGAAAAGGGTCATGGTAAATAATCACAAAAGTACATACACTTTTGTGATTATCTACTAAAAATCCAATGTGTTCGTGATTGTACTGTGTGTATGCATGGCAGTTCACTTTTTGCCCTCATTAAATTGCTTGAAAGTGATGCCGGGCTGTAGTATAATCATAGAGACCTTTACATACATCTGGTAACCAAGGCTCATCATAGGCTCTTTGCCTGCGTTCCTTTTAGCAATAGTAATGTTATTCCATGAAACACATCGCAATGCAAAAACTGTGGTGCAATATTAAAACTATGTGACTGTTTATGAGGTGAGATACATTAGAATTATTGTTAAAATACCATCTGTCTGATACAATCATACAAATGGTTCTATCAAATTGTTATTAGAGAAACTACCTGGGATGGAAAACCATGTATAAAAAATTTTAATAAAGGTAAATAAATGAGGAAAATAGATTAAAAAAATAGTGTGGTCCACATTTAGATAAACTACTGTTTTTTTGGTCCTTCATGTTTGAAGAGTTTGGACAAAGCCTGACCGATAAAGGTAACATGTGCATGTGCATTCTTCCTGTCTCTCTTTGTGTCTAGATGATCCATTCCAAAGAACACAGGGCTGGGTGGGCTTGTTATCCTTATCAACCAGCTCCACAGTATCCACACAGCCTCACTGATTTAGCTCTCTCAAACTACCTTACAATGACTGAGTTGCACTTAAGTAACCAGGTTATGGTCAGCATTCAACAACATGATGATGTCTAATGTGTTGGGAAAATAAAAAACCTGGTTTCGGTAATCAGGGTAGGAGATTACAGAAATTTGATTGTTGGCTTTTTGTAAATTCTCCTGTGTATAAAAAGACAGCAGGAAGGGATAGTTATGGAGTGGAGTTGCTGGAAAGAAAGAGAAAGAGCAGTCATTACACAGAGCAATGTAATTGCCTTTGTGAATGCTCGAATTCAAAGTAAGTCACAAAGGCCTCAAGAAGTCTAAATAAGTGGGTTTTTCCACCACTGAATATTTGAGTATTTGCTAAATTGCTACACGAATTGCTAAATTCAAACATTTTGTGCTATGAAAAGGTGGTCTGTTCTGTTTGTCTTCCTGTTTCTCTCTCACTGTGTCTGTCAGTCTGCTCTGACACAGACAAATATCAAAAAGAGTCAGGAAGCAGCATCTTCCATAACTGTTCAGTTAAAATCACTTAGCCATGCTCACAAAATATATCTTGAGTAGTGGAGAAATCTGATTATTGATCTGCCGCACATATACAGTGGCATAAAAAAAAATTCTGTAACTTTGATTACCCAAGTAAAAGATGACCTGATATCAAAATGGCATGAAGATGACAGATTTCTTAATAATTTCACCAACATTAATTTTTATTTTCAACTTTTACTTGTGCAGGCTTTTTGTAGCAGCTTAGAGTCTTCCCGTTCTTGTTTGGGGGATATTTATCCAGTCTTCCTGCAAAAGCCTCTAGTTCTGTCAGATTCTTGGGACGTCTTACATGTTCTTTTAAAATCTATCACTGATGTTAAGGTCAGGGACCATGGCAAAAAGTTCGTCTTAAGCCTCTTGAGGTCCCTTGAGGATTTTGAGTTGTGTTTAGGATCACTATGCTATTGCAGCCATTCTTTTCATCTTCAGCTTTTTACTGTGTGATGTTTGCTCTTAGAATTTGCTGGTATTTAACTGTATCTATTCTTCCCTCTATCACCAAAATGTAATACAAGCCCAAAGTATAATTGATCCACCCCTCTGCCTAAAGGTTGGAGAGGTGTTCTTCTCATGAAAATCTGAACCCCTTTTTTCTCCAAACCTCCCTTGGCTCATCGCAGCCAAAAAGTACTATTTTAACTTCATCAGTGCACGGGACTTTTTTCCAAAATACATCAGGTTTGTTTAGTTGTTCCTTTGCAAACCTCTGATCCTGAATTTTGTGGTGGGGACACAGGAAAGTTTTTCTTCTGATTACTCTTCCAACAAGGTCATATTTGTGCAGATGTCATTGCTCAGTGGAACAGTGGACCATCTCGATAGAGTCTGATAAATCTCCCTGAAGGTCTTTTGCAATCAAATGAGGGATTTGATTTGTGTTTCTAGCAACAAGCCTATGAGCTGTTCTCTCTGAAGGTCTTCTCGGTCTTTCAGACCTCAACTTGACCTCCACTGTTCCTGTTAACTACCTAGTTTTTTCATTACATGCTTTGCAAGCATTAATAATCTTAATTTACAGAGAGCTAGGCAGAAGCTTAGACGAGCCCATGGCTGCTGATTGTTGGGATGAGGTTGGAGGAGTCAGAGTATTTATAAAACTTTGAAATTTGCATCATTTGGCCTTTCCTAACAATGACTGTGAACAAGCCATAGCCCTGACAAGAGAATTAAGGTCTGAGAAAATGGAAAAAGTTATACAAGCTCAGATCTCTTTGGGTGCTGAAATTGCTGTATGGTGCTCCTTTCCTTTTTTCAAGCTAAAATTATACAAAACAAAAATAATACAGTAATCTTGTTTGGAATGTTGAAAAAATTTTAATCTTTAACTTTATGCCTTTTGGAAATCAGTTCATCTTCTATCCAGAGTAACAATATCTTTTACCACAGGTGGCCAACTTTTTTAAGCCACTTTATGTGGATTCACAGTAACTAGGATATTACAGTGCATGCACACGTTACCCAATTACCTGCGTGACCTGACTTCTCTAAGTAACCTGTTTACTTAAGTGCATGTAAATGCACTGAATAAGTTGACAAGTTGACACATTGCAGCCAAACACACACTGTGCTCACACATATACAACTGGTACACACTATCCCACCAATTCACACCCTCACGGGCTACACACACATACACAGACACAAACACAAAAGCTTATCAATACGGATGCTTCAGCAGCCACTGGAGTGTCTAGGCCTCTTTGATGAGCCACCACAAAAAAACAATCAGTCCGTCATTAATGAAATGACTAGCACAATTAACTGATGAGCATGTGAGACGGGGTGGGGGCAAAGAGAGAGTACAGAGTTGAAGGTGGCGGAGAGCATTAGGGACAAACTAATGATTGAGTTCCTTCAGTGGAGTTATTTCTAATACCTTTTAGCAGAAATATGCTCTAAAACATATCTTGATATTAAGAGGTACTGTCAAAGGTTTCTGAGATTTAGAGTATTTGAACAGTCTGGCAGCAGTGCAGAGATATTCCATTCCTCCCTTCAAGTTTTTGAAAGAGCCTCACCCTTCTAACCAATCAGACAAGGCCAAAGTTAGGGGTAGAAGCTCAACTTTACTTGATTCTACCTTCTGTATACTATTCCCCATGCCCTGCAGCAGAGATATATGGAGTTCATTTCTTGCCAAAACACAACACACAAACAGAATATGTTAAACAAATTCCCCACACTTTTCACCAACAAATACCATGTAGTGTGAGGTTACAAAACATGATTGACAAATTAATGCAGAGCAGAGTCAATTGATCAGTTGCATGTGGACAACATGACAGCAGCGGAGGAGCTGAACTGGAGACAGCAGGGAATTCAGGTCCAGAAGGTTGCATCTCTCCCACCATCCACACCTGGATTTTGGTTGCAGAGAATGACTGCATTTAAATTGCTTCAAGTTAAGATTGTGCCGAAAGGATGTGATTTTTTTTCCCCTTATAGAATACATTTTTTGTAAGAAGTACTGCATTTCCATCTGAAGCATGGTATATTAGAAATACTGTAAACTGCGTATTTGTTTGAGCGGTACATTTTGTATTTGCAATTGAATTTTATTTGTAAACGACACTGTGCCTGTTAGTAAATCACTGGGCATTTGTAAAACCTGTTTTGTTTGTTAAGTTTTGGTAGGAAATTAGCTCCATAGAGATAGCACTATCTAGTGACAATTTCACTGATGTTAAGTATGAGAAAATATAAGAGGAACAGTATATTTCATTCATGTCACAAAGCTGTAATTGCTGATAAAGCAGGCACTGAAGTCTGACTGAAATTGCTATGGTGACATGGTATATTGGTCTATATTTTTTGTCTATGCTTACCATCCTTGTTAGACTCAGAAAAGCTGTTCCTTCATCTGTGGAGTTGCCATGTATGATACAATACAGAAGAAACACTAAAAGACTCAATTTCAGTGTGTTTATTCTCAGTGTCCCAATTTTTTTTTTAAGCATATAGAGGATATTTTCATATCACTGTGGAGAGTATTAAACTTCAGCATTCATAATTATTTTTATTTATGAGCTGTTTTAACTAGGAATGGAAAAATGCCTTAGGCAGGAACTGGGATTATATCACATTTTGTAAAAAAAAGATTTAATGCCGATTAATTTGTGAATGATGGAATGTTTGTAAAGTTTATGGATGGTTTGATGAAGATATTGGTTGGACATGGTCAAGTCTGCAAAGGTCAGAGAATGTAATACCAAATCATGGCATAGTGATGAGTTCATCTTTCATGTTTTTAAAAGATAAATCTTAAAAGGTAGCAAATAAAACACAAAGTTTGAAAGGTACAGGAGGGGCAAAAAAGACCATCATGGCAAACTAGGCCTTTTGTGATTCATGTGTGAGATTAATAATTCACTAATTCATTGTCTTCACCACAATATCAGCACAATTTCGTGTTACACATGGAGATCTAGTTGCAACAGTTTCACATGAATAGAGCAGATGTCTATAGAGGTAACCATTTTTGAGATGCATTTTTATTGATCACCTTTTCATTTCTGAAGTCAGTCTGTAAATGTTTTGTTGTCATTCTTAAAACTGAAGTCTGACATTGTGTAGGTCAACTGAGCTTGGTGAGAAAGAAGTCAGATGTTGAAAAGCCATGCAGAAAGGCAAAGTATTTGGTTATTCAAAATGAATGAGCATTCACAAGAAACCTACCTTAAAGCCTACCTTATTTGACATCAATGTGAAATAAGGATAAAAAAGAAAGGTGTAACCCAACACTGATTTTTTTCTTTATCCAGCCTAATTGATTTTTAAAAAGACTATTGTTGATATCAAATGAGCACATCGAGGCAGAGCTATTGATTTTTTGACACCGCACAACAGGAAATCTTTATCTGTGTTCTGCTCCGACCCCGCACTAATAGGTGGGGTTTAACCTTAGCTGAATGACAAATCACAGCACCTCACATTATTATTCTCTCTTTAGTCCTCACGAGAAACAGTAAAAATAGTGTGGTTCTGTGAATGTAACAAAATATGGGATTCTGTGTTCTATATATACACATGATTTTAAAATCCAATTCTATCTGCTATTCTATCCTCAAGTCACTACAAAAAACATTATAAATTCCTAGGGACCATATAGCGGCAAAATGTAAGCAATTCTATAATACTTTTCCAAATAAATTGATAAGTGAATGTATATATTATTCATAGTGGAAAAGAAAAAATTAAGTGAACCCAAACTTTGTTTTAAAATATGGCCAGATCGTCAGCTCAGTTACCATAATGGGCAAACACAATGTAATTTAATTGAAAATACAAAAAAACATTGTATTTTTTAGAAACATTGTCCTTGATAAATACATGTCCATGTTGTATACATCATTCACACCTTCTCAATGTAGAGTAGAAAAAATATGTGAACCCCTTGGCTAATGAAATCAACAAAAGCCAAGTGGAATCAGGAGTTAGCAAACCTGGAGACCAATCAATTATACCAGATTAGAGGTCCGGGTTAGAGCTAATTTAATTTATAAAAAACACTTTTTAGTTTGCTTTTCACAGGCATACACAGATGTATCCATGCCTTGCAAAAAAGAAGAGATCTCAGGAGGTTTTTGATCATGATTTGTTGATTTGTACGAAACTGGAGAGGGTTAAGAAGTAATTTGAAAGAGCTCAGATGTTTATCAGTCCAGAATCAGACACATTCTCTTTAAATGGAGACCATTTAATATTGTGGCTACTTTTCCTAGGAGTGGTGGCGAGCTAGGATGACTCCAACGGTACAATGCAGAATGGTCATGTGAGGGGAAAAAATGCCCCCAGAGAAGTAGCTTAGGGATTAAAGGAATCATTTGAGCTGGTTAACTTCTCTATTCATTAGTCTATCCATTGAACAATCATTGTGCATGGTTGCATGGAGCATTGAGTCCATGGCAGGTCATCAAAGAGGAAGCTTCAGCCTCTCCAAAAAAAAAAAAAAATCAAAATTAAATAAAAAAAAAAAATATATATATATCAAATTTTAATATAATTAAAACTTCGCCTACAAAGTGGTGATCAAGTTGGGTGAATATTAATATTTTTTGAGTTTTAAAGTCTTAGTAAATAATATCTTACACTGTTTTGTCAATTTGTCATTTAATTGTGTTTTTTTTTGTAATAAATATGTACTGTTACAGAGAAATATTAAAAATTTAAGCCAAGTTTTCAGGGGCTCCAAATAACATTTGGTGTTCAATTAACACATTCATTATGTTTCTCAGGCAGTTTTGATGCTACATTAGAGGAGTTTCAGCTATCATTGTTTCTGTTTTTCTGGCCAGTTATGGCTAAAATCTGCATTACAGTACAGTACATATGCATTAAGCAATATTTGACCACTGAGGCTAGGAAGAATTTAAAACAGCACACAAAATGATACAAAACCCTAAAATACTTTATTATTGCCCTCTAGATGTAAGGTCGATACACCAACATACACAATTAGTTGTTTCTTGTCATTATAAAAACAAAATACTGACTAATGCAGCTGTAACTTTAATATTTGTGATTTTACAGTCTTCTCTTTATTTTTTGTATTTTTGATTATAAGATATACAATGTGCATTATAAACCACACACTACATTTTGTATAAAAATTATCTCAAAATCTTTGTCTGAAAAGACTCATTTAAAGATTTTATGGATTTTTTAGAGAGTTTAGAAGGTTTTTAAATTTATTCCCAACAGTTGAGGAATCTTTTTGTGCAATGGAAGGTTTCAATGTTCACCCAAAGTAGTTATAGGCATCATTTTAGCTTACATGGTGCAACTGGAACTCTTAAAACAAAACAATTAATTTGGTGTTGTCTTTATTATAACGCTGTAGTGTAACAAGATAACATTGGTTATCAATGAGAAATGGCTCAATTTACCACCTTTGTGTTGTTTTTATTTTGATTAAGCTCTTGAGAATTCTACAATTTGCATTCAAAATTCCACCCAGTGTTTCACACGAATGACCACTTACGTTATTTATAATGCTGGCTAATAAAAGGTCTTTATCTAATAACAAGCAAGACCTGATTGAGCCCACTTTTCTCTTTTTCGTCTCTCTCCATGATATTCCATGAAGCACCCCTGGGTCCCTGGAGTCCGGCAGGCTCGGCTCAGCTGCAGATAGACATTTCTGGGATAGACATCTACTGCTCAGGACCACGTAATCATTTCCATTTTACCCTCTGTTGCACAGGCAAGATAAGACACCTGCATAGCCCTGCTAATCAGATGAGCTTCAACAGAACTTTATCATTGACATTTACCACTGTTTACCCAACTAATTTCTCTTAACTGCACTGCTGAACTTTTATCTACAAAATACATACACCACCAGAAAAGAGCAAGAAGCAAACATGCAAATTCACAAATATGCGAAGAAAGATAAAATGAGGGGGAAAAAAACTAAAAGCATTTCTTTCTGTTCAGAGGACGAAGGGGGTGAAAACATAACAAGTGGCAGAGCTGCTGCTGATGAAAAAACTGAAGACTGAAGACAAACAAATGCAAAGAATACTGACATTCACAAGCAAAAACTTCATTTTGGAGTTCAATCACCTGACTACTGGTGGGCAATTTTATTTATTGCTGATAAAAATGTGCCTCTGTATGCATGTGCATGAGAAAATCATCATCCAACGACTCACCAGTCACAAGACAGATGGAGGGAAATAGTTTTCTTCCAACACACTGTTTTAAAGTTATGTCAACATTCTTCAAAATTAGAACTGATAATTCTATGGTTCTCACTGTGTATTCCATTGTTTTTTCATTTTTTTTCCTGGTCAATATCCTGTCAGTGCCCCCTTACCTTTCAACACCAAAATAACACATTTATGTTATAAAAAAAAAAAAAAATCTGATTAGCATGAAACTTACTGAGAAAATCCATGCTACCCAAAGGGTGTATCCAGAGGGTTGAATTTTTCCCAAGAAAACACAGGGGTATCGCTAGGTTTCTGGAGGTCTTAGGTGCTGTGGTGGCTTTTGGGGGGGTTGATGAAGTGAGCACTGTGTCCTGTGAGTGATCGCACTGTGCACCATACAAAATAACACTGGTGAAACAAGACATAAATTGAATAGATTTGAACTACAATTTTCTCAACATCCCATAGCCACGTGACAATGTAATAGCATTTGGTTGCTTACCAAAATTTTTATTCAGTTGAAAGTCTGCAGACAGCTCACTTTCCCACTGGCCACTAGTCAGCTGAGTTACTATAGAAAGTCTCTCACTCTCATTCCTTTCTCATTATTATTTTCTCTGACTCTTAACATCTGTCATGCTGTCCTTTGAGCTTATCATGTGTGACAGATGTAATTCTTGGTTGTTTGACAGTTTTTCTCCCTAGTTCATTTCTGCAGAAGAGATGTCGAGAGATGCTAAGAACTTGTTTTCACTCGTCAGGAAATGATTTTCTGTGGCAACAGTGCATGTTACACCAGCCTTCAGGAACTCCTTCATGTTAACTGGACAAATGAAACCCTTTTAAGGCTTATTAGCGCTGAAAAATTCAATATAGATGCACTGTAAAACACTTAGTAGCCAAGTAACATAAGACTAGAAATAGCCCATAATGCAACAATCTGTGAAAGACCATAGATTCATTGGGATCAAGTAATTTGCTTGGACAACAGGCATTCCATGAGTGCTGATATAGTAAGTATAACATCACTCCGCTTTACAGGTGTTCTAAAAGTAGGTGTTGGCCTATCTATCTTAGATTGGAACAAACTTTGCACTGCAAAGATGAACATATAGTATTTCCACACATAGCAGTTGAGTTAAATGTGTGAATGGTTGTCAGAAACCTCCACGTGTGCTCATATGACATGAGCCAAGCTAGAAAAAACAGGGAAGAGCATAAATGAAGCTAACAACCTAGGGCAAATGACATGGGCTTTGAGCTACTTTCAGACTTGGCTATGTCTCAGATATATTAAAACAGTCTTGAGGCAGTTTTATGGATCCATCTGAATAACTAAAGTAACAACCACCACACACGCACAAACGTGCGAACACCAACACATAAAAAGAAAAAAAATGAAGACCTGTTTCTTTCCATTTCAACTGCTAAAAAACTCAAACCTTCAGCAGTATCAGGCAGCAGTTCATCTGCCTGATATCAATACGAAGACTTTCTTCTTTCACAGTTTTAAGACATTTTATTTTTACTTCCAGCTTTGGCTTTACAAAATTTGTCTTTCAGCTGTTTCCGTACATGTTTAAACTCCTAGCTCCAGTTTTAAGTTTCAGCTTCCAAATTTTCAAAGTAATGCATCTCAGTTAATGTTAGCTGGTTTTTCCATCCACTTCCAGCTTTGTTTCAGGAATTTTCTTTGAGCTTTCAGCTTCAAGCTTCCAACTTCTCAGCTTTCACTTTCCAAATATTTCTTTTACATTTTACAAATTTTTAAAAAATTTTCAGCAATTTTAGGTATTATTTAAGCAATTTCCCTCAGCTTTCAACATTCACATTGCATTTTTCAGCAGGAAATGTATTTCTAGTTATATTTTCTTCTCTCTTTTTGGCACCTGCACCGTTCATTGTAGAAACTCCATTTAAACATCAAAATCTACGGCTTCATTGGGAGATGATGGGAATTACTTTCTTAGCAATATGTCTCGAAAAAATATTCAGTGTTTTGTTGGCAATTTTTCTCACAGAAATTAAAGGATGGAATGTTCATAGGTTAGAGCTGGTGACATCAGAACCAGTGTGAGAAGGTGGAAAACGTCTGACAATTTTCCTGTTTAACTCATCCTCATGGCCATAAATTTCACTCTCCAAACATTTTTCCCTCACAAAAAACTAGGCAAATTTGGGCGCTTTCTTCAATATTTCTACCAAAGCACACAGTGATTACAGTTACTAGCAGAATTTGAGGCTTGAGAACCATTCAACTGCCCCATACACTACAAAGTAAGAACTATATTTTGAGGGGAAAAGAAAATAATGTTTTGGGTTTTTTTTTAAAGTTCACGGAATTTGCCAGATTTTTGGCACCAGGAACACAAAATGGCACGATGTGTGAAGCAAAGTCTTGCAGTGTTTACCATAGAAAAACTTTGGTGATGGGAGTTATGTTTTTTGAACAGATAGTGGGATTTTGAAAGTTGTTTTGAAAGACAGAATCTTGATCAGTAAAAGACAAGAAATATTATTAGTAGAAAATAAGCACTTAAAATCACCATGACAACCTTTTTTTGCAAACAGCTGATTCAGATTAGTTGATTAGACTGTCTGATGTGTGAGGTGTTCATCAAACCCTTGAATGACATTGCTTTCAAAGGCCTGCTATATACTTTTTCCATATCACTACAAGACACATGGATTTGCAAAAAGTTCAACAGATTTCACTGAAAATATAATTTAGTAAAGTTTTATTCCGGAGACATGCACTTACTTCAACTGGTGGAGAGAAAACCCAGAATTTCAAAGTAACATACAGGGACTTAACATATACAACTACATAAATACATAGTGAGAACTTGACTGCATAGTCAATTTCATATTTCATCTTCTGCTCATATTTTGGCATCTAACTACTCCCACTCCATTTGTTGTAGAAACTAAATTCATACATTAAAATGTACAGCTCACTTGGTAGATAATGGGAATTATTTTCATCAGCAGTAACTCTCATAATTTCGAAAATATTTGATGTTTTATCTGCAATTTTACCCATAGAAATTAATGGAAGGAATGTGCAAAGGCTAGAGTGGTTGAAAACACAAACAGAGAGGGAGAAGGTTATAAACTGTTCTGAAAAATTTCTGTTTAACTCATCCTCACCACCACAAATTTCATCCGCCACACCATTTTTTGTCTGAAGGTAGACAAATTTGTCTTCTTTAACACAATGTGACTACCAAAGCACAGTGACTTACAGAATTTGAACTATGAGTCTCTAAGTGGAAGAAGTACCATCTGACTACCATGTTGACTCCAAAGTTAACTGAGATCAGAAAATTAGGATAAAAAATGAGAGAGGGACATTTTTATATCACTGTATCAACCACGTTTTTGACACCACAAATACTTATTATCCCTGCCATCAGCAGAGTCTCCACCCTCACACAATGTAAAACTTAAAGAAATAAGAAGCCTAATCCCTGTTTGAACCAGCTGTAACTAATGGGTTACCATCATTATGACAAGTATTAACTACAGTTGAGCATGTATACCTGATTCAGATCAGCTAAGTAGACTACACACACATATAAGCACTCAGATACCCTGATAAACAGGACACATAGATGCCCAATGAGCACAGGGTAGGTCTCTCCCTCTGCAGAAAAACCTCTGTATGCATCTTTTTCAATTTACTGCATTGCAGCTGACATAGACATGAATGAGATTCTAACTTTTCTCTGAGGGATCATTTTACAAGTAAGTATGGCTCAATCACAGCACAGCCATTTTCTTTAACTGATGTGTGTGGTTATTTCGTCGGATGATGTCGCAACTATAAAATCAGGATTTTAGCAATAAAACAGAAGCTTATAAATGCCTTGGAAGGGACTGCTGGTTAATATGATTTCCTAATAAATCGTGTTTCAGTCATAAATGTTCCATTGTCTGACAACAGAAGCAAAAAAACGTGTAAATGGGAACAGCTTTTTTCAGCTGTATTAAGTTACTGTATATGTGAGCACAGACAGTAGGGGAGAAGCAAACAGAATAAGAGCTGAAACTGGCTGACACATGGCAGAATGTAATATGACACAATGACATCATGATTATGCTAATTTGCATATTATGTCATGTAGTGACATTCAGTGTCTTTTCAAGCAGGCTCATTTTCTATGGAAAATAGTTCTTTACAGCAGTTCCACAACGGGTTTCAACCATGCCCTCAATTTTGCACATTGACCACACAAGGTCAGCTATATACTGGGTTTTAATTTAGACTTATTGCAAGACTACTTTTCACCATGTATGTTTCTGGTGAATATCGCTGTGGTGTGTATGTAGGAAAAAGACGTGCGCATTCTTAAAAGCCTACAATGCACTAATTAATCGGCTGTTTCTTAAACTAAAGAAAATACTCATCGATCAGCACAACAGCAGATCTATTAAAACTGCAGAACAAATGTTGGCAGCCAAATGTGGGTTGTGATTCAGAAGTCAGGGACCAGGCTTTTTATGGGGCCCTGGCAGAACTTTTTACTTTGCAAAAGACCACTGTTCATGTAAAACTCCAACTATACTAATCAAGTGGGAGTCTTCCAATTCTGAAGTGTTAGTAAAAAGAAATTGATATGTTTTATTGTCTTCCCAAACTTTCCTTGCTAATCTGTGGCAGAAAAACCTGCACTAGTGTAAGTAACTGCCAAGGCAACCTACACAAAACTTCCTGGACAAATATACCCACTTTATTTCAGCTGCAGAATGTATTTTTTAATTTTTGTCACACTGTTCTTGTGGTATAGGTGCAAATCGAAGTGCTATGAATTTCATAAATTTTACACCAAGACATGTTTAGACATGTTTATGTTTAGAAGAAAATAGTCCTAAAACTCAATTTTCAATATTTATGCTCAAAGTAAAACAACACTAACTGGAGAGTCATGACTCAAGGAGAAAGGTATTCTTGGGAGCAATTCTGATGTGAAAATGCATGTCAGACAGAAAAAGAAAGTGTAAATGACACAAGTGTGTGCACCTTAATGAGTGTACATGCTTCACGAGCCTAATTCTCCCTTATTCACACTCCCACCTCCATCTCTTCCAGCCTTCTCTCTCTCCTCTGCTGCAGTTTGTCACAAATTGAAAGTGGAGACCTTCCAGAAACTATCCCTGATAATCACACATAAATTAATTAGAAAATGTTTCTTGACATTCTCTACACACAGACAGGGAGTGGAAAAAAGACTGAGGCAAAGCCACAAAATTAATTGTACGGTATGTGACTCTAATAATTAATTCAATCATTAATCCATGTCTGCTTTAACAACTCCTTCTGGCTTCCACGAAAAAGACCATTTCAATAAGGCTGGTATCGGCTTGGGGTAGGAGACGTGGAAAAGTTAAAGAGTGATAGACTTGCTCGACACACTCAGGGTCATTTAGAGGTTCACCAATTAAACAGACAAGAGCAAGAAGAGAGCAGTGAGTGAAGTGAAAAAATAAAAGAATATGTCTCAGATCAGAAGACACAGAAGTTGTTTTTTTTTGTTAATGTCCAAATCTAGAAAGGATATACAAATACTTTTTCTTACAGAATCTTTATGTAATATGTCCATTTAATGGTCACAAATAAAGGGGGAAAAAAGTTTGGCAAGTACATGAGGAATTAATGATTTAAATACTTTCATTCTGTTCTGAACTACAACACATATCTATTCCCTGCTGCTGACCCTTATAAAATAAATCAAAGGGTGCTGTGCTGTTCTGAATAATTTTCAAAACACTGCCTCTATCCTTTCACCTAAAAGAAATGAAATGAATCAATATATTTACAATACACAGCAAGTTTGATATATAACTGTATGGTTCATTTTTGTGCTCATCTGCTGTAACCAAAGACTTTCTTTGGTGTCCAGTAATTCATTTTCTCTATCTACTTTTATTTTTAAAAGGTACACACAGTACAGTCAGTTTACAATGTTGAAAGGTTAATTTAGAATCAGATTCATTGAGATTAGATTTAGATTATTTATGGAGCATGCTATTAAAAGCTGATTTTATAGCCAAAAATTACATTTGTAAATTTCAGCAAAACAGCTTCCATTCTTTTTCCCTCTGCTGCTACACACACAAACATTTGTAAAGAACTGGTTAAACAAGGGATTGTTGTATAATAAGGTAAAGAAATAGGTGAGAGAGAGAGAGATACTGTAGAGGACACAGAGAGAAAGGCCGAACATGATTTTAAAAAAAGCAATGCTATAAAGATGGAGAAAATAAGCAGAAAGCAGAAGATGATGGTATACAGTAGTGTTCAAAATAATAGCAGTCCAATGTGACTAACCAGATTAATCACTGTTATTAGTATATTTTTTATTGCTACATGGCCAACGAGTTACCAGTAGGTGCAGTAGATTCTCAGAAAACCAACAAGACCCAGCATTCATGATATGCACGCTCTTAAGGCTGTGCAATTGGGCAATTAGTTGAAAGGGGTGTGTTCAAAAAAATAGCAGTGTGGCATTCAATCAGTGAGGTCATCAATTTTGTGAAAAAACAGGTGTGAATCAGGTGCCCCCTTTTTAAGGATGAAGCCAGCACTTGTTGAACATGCATTTCTCTTTGAAAGCCTGAGGAAAATGGGTCGTTCAAGACATTGTTCAGAAGAACAGCGTACTTTGATTAAAAAGTTGATTGGAGAGGGGAAAACTTATAAAGAGGTGCAAAAAATTATAGGCTGTTCAGCTAAAATGATCTCCAATGCCTTAAAATGGAGAGCAAAACCAGAGACACGTGGCAGAAAACGGAAGACAACCATCAAAATGGATCAAAGAATAACCAGAATGGCAAAGGCTCAGCCAATGATCAGCTCCAGGATGATCAAAGACAGTCTGGAGTTACCTGTAAGTACTGTAACAGTTAGAAGACGTCTGTGTGAAGCTAATCTATTTACAAGAATCCCCCGCAAAGTCCCTCTGTTAAAAAAAAGGCATGTGCAGAAGAGGTTACAATTTGCCAAAGAACACATCAACTGGCCTAAAGAGAAATGGAGGAACATTTTGTGGACTGATCAGAGTAAATTTGTTCTTTTTGGGTCCAAGGGCCGCAGACAGTTTGTGAGACGATCCTCAAACTCTGAATTCAAGCCACAGTACACAGTGAAGACAGTGAAGCATGGTGGTGCAAGCATCATGATATGGGCATGTTTCTCCTACTACGGTGTTGGGCCTATTTATCGCATACCAGGGATCATGGATCAGTTTGCATATGTCAAAATACTTGAAGAGGTCACGTTGCCTTATGCTGAAGAGGACATGCCCTTGAAATGGGTGTTTCAACAAGACAATGACCCCAAACACACTAGTAAACGAGCAAAATCTTGGTTCCACACCAACAAAATTAATGTTATGGAGTGGCCAGCCCAATCCCCGGACCTTAATCCAATCGAGAACTTGTGGGGTGACATCAAAAATGCTGTTTCTGAAGCAAAACCAAGAAATGTAAATGAATTGTGGAACGTTGTTAAAGAATCTTGGAGTGGAATAACAGCTGAAAGGTGCCACAAGTTGGTTGACGCCATGTCACACAGATGTGAAGCAGTTATAAAACTGTGGTCATACAACTAAATATTAGTTTAGTGATTCACAGGATTGCTAAATCCTAGAAACAAAAAAGTTTGTACAAAATTGTTTTGAGTTTGTAAAGTCAACGGCAGACACTGCTATTTTTTTGAACACACCCCTTTCAACTAATTGCCCAATTGCACAGCCTTAAGAGCGTGCATATCATGAATGCTGGGTCTTGTTGGTTTTCTGAGAATCTACTGCACCTACTGGTAACTCGTTTGCCATGTAGCAATAAAAAATATACTAATCACAGTGATTAATCTGGTTAGTCACATTGGACTGCTATTATTTTGAACACTACTGTATATACACATATATGGTGTTAGCCTTCAGACAAGGACAGAAGAGTGACAAAAAAATCTAGAGATTTTGCTTCACTTCTATAATGGATCAATTCAGAGCAAGATCTTGAATTTATGGTTAAGATTATAATTGGGATTATCATTTGTTCAATGATTGGTATTAGGAATAATGTAGCTAAACTCGAAGGAAAAATAATCCATTTTTTTATACTGACACCCAAAATTATAGCAAAAGTAGGGTTTAAAAGTTTGAATCTAAATCTAAAATTTTATAAGATATTATTAGTAAAATGCTCACATGCATGATTTGTTTACCAACCTGCTGCTGTTTTATGTTAAAGCAGGCTAGAAGGACAAAAAGGAAAAAAGAGTTAGCCCCTTACTCTGAAATAAGTGTGGTAAGGTGCTACAGTATAAGGAACAGCTGCAAAAATGAGCAGTCGGTTGGCAGAAAAAAGATGGAATAGGTGGGGTCAGTAAAAATTAATGAGATACATCGGTTGTCTCCTTGTGACCTCAGCTACTACTATTGTGAAACTCATCACAGTTTAACAGAACATTTCATATCCTGTGAGCATAAGAATAACAAGCCTAAAATAATGTTTTTAATGGACATCCCAAGTATTTGGTTTCCTAAAATAAAAAGTTAGGTAAATTCTTTTTTTCTGTGAAGGTGCTCACAGGAGAACAAGAATATGAAAACTGACCCGGTAGTCTTGTGGATTACCAGAAAACTGTTTAAATGTTGAAATAGAGAAAAAAAAAGATGACTTCTCAATAAGAATTATCTCCTGGATCTAGGCTTAGCTACATGTAGGTTTTTTTTTGTTCCATTAACGATCAAGAAAAGACTTCACGACCAGAACCTCAGAGGAATCACCACAAGATGAAACCCCTGGTAAACCTCATAAACAGAAAGGACAGGCTGCAGTTTACCGAAACACAAAAAAGAGACCAGCAGAGTTCTGGAACAAAGTTCTATGGACTGATGAAACAGAAATCAATCTCTGTCAAAATGATGGGTAGAGGAAATTATGGAGAAAAAAGGAGCAGCTCATGACCCAAAGCCAAAACCTCATCTGTCAAACATGGCGGTGGCTCTGATGGGGCTTGGTCATGTATGGCTGCCAGTGGAACTGGCACAATGGCATTTATTACGGATTTCACTGCTGACAAGCAGCAGAATGAATACAGAGGTTTACAGGAGCATACTGTTTGATCAGATTCAGCCAAATGCATCAAAACTTATTAGATGACATTTCATTATTCAGCAGGACAATGACCCTAAACATCAGCCAGGAAAAGCACAGAGCTTCTTAGGGTGAAAAGATGAATCCTTGACTGGCCAAGTCAGTCACCTGATTTCAATACCCTTAACCTAGGGTACTATCTTTTAAAAGGGCTTTTTCTCCCACTCAGTTCTTTCTACTTTGATGTAAACATACTCAAATTAAAGCAGAGACTTGGAACTTTACTATAGTATCCATTAATGTATTTCAAATTGAATGTGCTGAAGCAAAGAGCCTGAAGAACAAGAAATGTCTAACTGTCCAAATACATGCTGGACTGTATTTCATTAAGGCAGCCAGAGATGTGTGATTCCATTCAGCAGGAAAGCAAAAAAATGAACACTAATGAAATGGGAAACACTATCAACAATTGCACCCACATCAGGGCTGCTATATCCAGCCTGGTGTGGACCAGTGCCAACAGGAGGACATAGACCATTACCTCCAGTTAACAACCATGTAACGCGATGTTTGTTGTCTTTCTCCAGATTATCACTACTCACTGCTGTCTGGAATTTCACTACAAAATCCAACTGCGTCCGGAGACGAAAACAAGAGGTACTTTAAAAGCTGCATTTTTATATGAAAAAATAGCAGTACTCCAACATTAACATTATGTTAAATGGTTGGGGCATGGATGTATGCAATGGAGTACCCTGACAAGTTAATTTCAAACATGTGAACTAATGTATTTTGGTGTAAGAGCTATGCAGGATGTGGTGCAGTGGCTGCAAGAGAGGCAAGAATCTGATAGGCTGGTAATCAGCATGCCAATGTCCTGTCCCACCACCAGCACCAGGCCTTCCATAGGCTCACACATGGGGCATATGGGAGCTGCTGGGCTGATAGCAGCAGGACAGCACGAAGAAATGTTCCTTTAGATTAGGGCCTCGTGCCTATCAATCATCAGGGATGGAGGAGGGGAGTGACACATTACAGAGAGGCTGGAGAGAGGAGATGGAAGAGAAGAGATGTGTGACAGAGTGTGTGCATCAGTCAGAATATGTGGTGTAGATCAAGAGTGGGTGATGGAGGCAGAGGGCAATACTGCCTTCAACTGATGCTTATGAGCTTCTGCTCCAAGTATACACAGCAAGTTACAACTTTTCACTGCACACATCACCCCATGTTCATAAAAATTGACCAAATAGACTGATTTGCTTTTAGGTTAGTCTATTACAGTATATTCAGAAGGTATTAGGACCCCTTTACTTTGTTCCTCATTTTGGTGCATTAAGAAAAACTCATCAAAATTATCCTCTTTAAATGTTGTGGCTTCATAATATGATATGAGCATGAACTATTCTTGTGCTAAAAGTAAGAAACAATTGTCCTTTTAATTTAAGTGCGCTATTATGACTAAAAATACAAAGAGATTATTACAGAAATACAAAGCACTCTATAATAACAAACTGATGTATTTGCATTCTCTTATATTCCAACACACTGGACAACTGCTAGTGGCTAGTAGTTCCATTGCATCTTTAAAAAGGCTGATTATTAAATAACAATCTAATCGGATTTGCTGCTTTTTCATTGTTTTATATTGAATATGTTTGGTTTGTGGATCATTTGGTTTGAGAAAACAATTTGCAGACATCACCTTAGGCTCTGAGAACTTTCAGTGGGCCTTCTTTAACTTTTTACATTTCATAAGGATTAATCAATCAAACCTTTATAAAATAAATGAGAATTAATTGGTAGTTGCAGACCTAATCTGCAACATCAATTACTATACTAATATAGTCCCTTGGTGACTTAATTAGCTAAAAAAGAAATAAACAACACATTTTAATTTTAAATTTAAATTTACTGAGCAGGCACAACTTCAGTGGGGTACACTTGCAAAAAGTCAAACACAGATTCATTGTCATCGACGTAAATAAACTTGTCCACTAATGTGTGTTCACGGGACAAGAGGCAAGCTTCCACTGAATTCATTTCAAACAGCAGGCTGCATTCTGAGGTATCTCAACCCCACTGACAAGACACCCCCCTGGAAAAATGACAACCAATCATTATCCTAAAGCATTTTGATTGAAAGACTGAATCGACAGGGTGCTTGCAGGGAAGCCCTATTTCTGAGACCCGGGAGTCTGCTTGCTGGAGATATGGAGGAAGGTTACAGAGTAGACACAGTGAGAGTACAGTATGTCTAAGAGATGGATGGATGTAGGTGGGTGGGGTGGACTAGTTAAATTCTTTGCTCCATTTCACAATTCCAGAAGGTAAACTCTTCTTGTGTCCTGTTTTGGTCACTTTGGAATTTTTCAGTATTTAACCAAGACCAGGATCTTCCTCTAGTCTTATACACGTGCTCTAAAAATGCATTAATGTTTTCACATTATGATGATAAACAAGACTGAGCCTTACATCCATGTCTGTGGCTCTTTGAGGCTGAACTTTAGCGAAATAGTCACTTCAACATCCTAACATTCACACAGTGATAATGGTAACATGCTGATGTTTAACAGGTATACTGGTTATCATGTTCACCATCTTAGTTTAATGTGTCAGCATGCTAACATTTGCTAGTTATCACTACACACAAAGTACAGCTGAGCTGAGAGGTCATATATAAATGATCTCTTGACATGCACCTGCTGGTGGCACTAGGGGAAAATTCAAGGGATCACCAAAGTCAGTTAGATACATCCTCTGGGGGCTATGAATGTTTGCACAAAATTTTATGATGGTTAATCTAATAATCGTTGACATATTTTGGTATGGACCAAAGTGGCAGACCACCTGACACACTAACAGATCAGAAGACCAATATTACCCATCATTGAGCCATGCTGCTGGTATGGCTAAAACCTTTATTCGAGTGCTATAATATTTCTGTTGTATTTGATGTTGCAAACTGTATAAAAAAAGTAATAAACCAAAAATGATCCTTTTAAGAGAAGCATTAATTTATGCTAAAACTGTTTTACACCAAACTCAAACCTTTGATTCTTTGAGCACTGTTACACAGAGCCAATAAGATTGCCCAACCGCCATTTCTTCATATTATATCTCCCTCATCTTTCTATCTCTTAACCTTAACCACTTCCC
The DNA here is from genome assembly GCA_016859345.1 of Istiophorus platypterus. Classification (NCBI taxonomy): domain Eukaryota; kingdom Metazoa; phylum Chordata; class Actinopteri; order Istiophoriformes; family Istiophoridae; genus Istiophorus; species Istiophorus platypterus. The sequence goes on from CM029121.1 coordinate 863,700, forward strand.
ATTCCCTCACCTCTAATTTCACTATCTGAATTGCACCTCTTAAAATCTCTCACCCCTCATTTCTCGCTCTCATTGATCCTTAAACATTCACCTCTCTTTCACCCTTCATTAGTTATCTCTGCACTCTAAACTGAATATTGTACTTTTTTATTCCACAGCACTTCTCTTGGCTCTGTTTCTCTCCTATTTCTTCATTCTTTCTCTTCATCCATCCCTCTGCTGTTCTCTTTTTCTCTCCTCTGTGAGCACTCTCTAACCCTTCATTCCTCTATCCAAAGTTCACCCCCTTTAACCCGGACCAGTTTGGAGATGACATCTTGCCTCAGCACTGGGAGTTGACCGTCTATGCTCCTTGTTTACCAGATAATAGAACTTTATCATAATATGAGTAGAGCATTAGATTTGAAGCAAAATTCACAATGGACACTGAATAAAACCTTTGAAAACCCGTTGAATGAACTGGTTGCCTAGCAATATTTTTTTGAATGGAAAAAAAAGTAGTAGTCCTGTATTCCTTAGATATGTTTGCTTTTGGAGGTTCCTGGATTTGTATGAAGGGCACCAAAAAAGATGAGCAAACCTGCAGTAGTGCAGAAAACTAGAAGCTTTTACACAAACATCTTATCCTTCAGCTGCTACATTCGGCCTTCCATGACTACGTGGATCCAACTGAAAAACAAAAGTCTTATCACATACAGACAAAGAGATGAGGATGCACCTTATGTCATTCACAATGGGGCAAAAGTTGTCATGCATAGCATGCAAATGTGACACTGCCAACATCTCCCTTACTTCAACCCAAATAAATTAGACTCAGCAGTTCTAATCCATGTACTGTGCCTTTGTGCTCCACTATAATTATTTACTGTATGATATCTACAGTAAAACTTCAGCTAATTGGAAATAAATTCAGCAAAAAAAACCCCACTTAAAATAGGGCATTTGTTGTTTCATAAAACTTATGTTTATGGAAATAGCTTTTAGTATTTAACAGCAAGTGCGCAAAGATTGATATCCTAGTGTTTCAAGTACAGCTGCTACTATTGATTATCTTCAGTGTCTATTAAGGTTTCAATTATTTTCTTGATTAATTGATTAATTGTTTAGTCTATATGATAACTAGTAAATAGTAATAATCATTTTCATAAAGTACAAGTTGAGCAAAGCAAATTCTTTGAAAAGCTTACTTTGTCTGGTCAATGCTCCAAAATGAAAAAAAAAGAAAAAAAAAGAAAAGAAAAGATAAGCTGGAAATAGGGAGAGTTGGGTGTTTTTTTTTCAAAGAGTATTTAAATGATTAACTGATTAACAAATTAATTTTCTGTCAACTGACAAATTGATCAACTAATTGACAAATGATGAGCACAACACTAAAATCACTTTGGAACTTAAATTCTCCATATTGGTGGATCTACAACAGTTTGTTTAAAATGGGGGGCTGGGGGGGTAGCCAATTAACACAACTGTTTTATACGGAACCATGAGCTGATAGGGTGTATGTATTGTTCTGTCATGATGTTTCGAAGATGATAATAACATTGAACACTCTCCTGTATCATTCCAGTCAGCAAATCTAACCACTGGAAAAAAAGGATAAACACATAAAAACATAAAAACTAAAACTTGGATATAAAAGACATTCACTATTCAGTGGCACATTTTCTTTGGCCACTGATGGGTTGGGTGTACAGACAGTACTAGAAGGAGAGTATGGGGGACCGCCAGCCAGCCTGCGAACGACAAGGGATTACTGTGACAACAATTTGCGAATCAAGAATTTTAAGCAGCAAGGGAGAAAATATCAAACCCACCAGCCTTCAAGGTCACTCAAAAGATACTTTTTCCCTCTCCTCATAATTTATTTTGCATATCATGCAGTACGGACACAGTGTAGATTAAAAAGGAAGCTTTTGCATATCATTTCATCCCCATTCCATCCCCGATAGGGACTAGCTCCGACCTAGACTTCTCTTTGTGTGTGTTGTGTGCATGTGTGTGACACACACACACACACACACACAGACCACTCAGGCAAAACATTGAAATCAGTAACTGGTTTTAATATTGTGCCTGATCAGTGTACATTGGAGAAAAAAACTGAAAATGGTTTTATAAAAAAGAGCACAAAAAGAATCACCTTGACTATCATCATTGACTAAGAAATCCATTCAGACTGAATATATAAAGAACTCATTACATACTGGAGAGACAGTGTTAAACAGTCAACTGAAAAATTCTGTGTCCAGTAATGATTTGTTTTATCTTTAAGTAGGATGAAAAAAAACAGGCAGAGAGGATGAATTTAAATGTTCTGTTGTTGTTTTCTCTGTTGTATGTTAATATCAGTCTGTGTGAACAATAGTAATGACTGTGATAAGGAATTATTTGAGTAAGTTGCTTAAATAAACTAAGATTATTATCATAAGGGAAAAATGAAAAGTGTGCACAGAAAAAGAAATTACAATTTTCATAATTGGGAGTTATTGTGTGTCAGACTTGAATAAATCTTACTTACCAACTTTTAAAAATGTAGTAGATTAATAATTAATCAATTAATTAATTAATTAATTAGATTATTATTCAATGAATTTAGACTTTCTATCATGCAAGAATTAACATGAAATGAAAAGTTCTGCGTATATGCAATATGGTCTAAGAAGTTAAACTTAGGATTCAGTTTATATTTCTAGTGACAAAAATAGCTATACATGAACAGCTGAAAAGATGTATAGAGACTGATGGATAGAAGTGCAGAAAGATAGAGGTAGAGACTTGAAAAGGTATAATGACTAGTGCTAGTGAAGAGATAAGAAAGAAGACATGAAAATGAATGAAAGAGAAATGGATGTAGAGAGGGTGTAGAGGTAAGTTGAGAAATGATGAGGAAAAAGAGAGAAGAATCCAAAGGTGGACAAAAGGGGAGAAAAAATAGGCATAAAATGTGAAAAATGAATATACTGTATGATTGTAACATTTTTCTGGCTGTTATTTCTTTAACTAAACAAACTTGGAGAAGCTTGTTACTGCATACAGTTTAGCAATCTCAGAGAGACACTCATTAACCTCTGTTGCAAAAAGGTTAAAAACTGCAACCATTATAAACGTACTTGCTAATCTTTCATTGTAGTGATATTGGTCCTTAATGTGAGAAATAATTTTTTATATGTGACCTTAAAATGTTTTCTAACAAGTTTTTCTCTTTACTGTAACACCACGTTTGATTTGAAAACCAAGTTTGATTTGATTGTGTAATAAAAAGAAAACACACATAACACAAAATATTCACAAAACAACAACAAAAGGAAATAACAAACATTAATTCTAGGACTGTGATCAACAAAATAAAATCTTGGTCAACTGAAATTATACCTACTCTTTAACCGATCAATTGAGTGCTGAAAAAAATATAGAGGTTATCTCTAGATTAACTAAATCACCAAAGTAACACTGGCAACTGTCTGACCAATGAAACTTTGGTGCGGTGTGCATATCGTTAATTGGCCAAGAAGAAACCAAACTGAAAACCCCATAAGATTAAAACTCCTGGTCACGGGAGCACAGATTTCTAAAACACAACAACAGTGTGAAATGGGTGGAATGCCAACACTCCCAGGAGATAAAACCCTGTTTATATCCATACTAGCCAATGTAGTTTTCCCCTCATCAGTTTATGGAAATCGTCACGGCGAACATTTTGTAAGAACAAGAGCACATTAGCCAGTGATTCCAGCCCCACATCACCTATGGACCAAGAACAAGAGGAAGGAAAAAATGAGAAGATGGAGAAAAAGAAGGAGAGATGTATGCTGTTAGAGGGTGGAGGATGGGAGGATGTTAGTTGGGTTGTTAGTGGTGATGGAGAGACCAGAGGAGGAGAAAGTGGATGGATAGAGGGAGGGAGGGAGGGGGGAGGGAGGAGGGAGGAGGGAGGAGGTAGGAGGGGGAGGCTTGATGATAAGAGAAAAATTCAGACCGGTCAAAGTTTCCTTTTTGCCAATCGTGCTCCTGATAAAGACAGCGCCTGCTCCGGAGCTGATAGAGGGGCTATCCCCCCATTCCCCTGCCTCACTCACCCGGCAGTTAGTTTGTGAAGAGGAGAGGAAGGAGAAAAAAAAAGAAGGGCCCTATCAGTGCGCATCATAGTGCTACCATCATCCAGCCACCGTGCAGCAATTAATATCGCTCCAATTACTGTTAAAGGGACAAGGCTGGGACAGAACGATAATGAACACATCCTCTCTTCCCCACCAGAGGAATTAAAATACATGTGGACACACACACACACACGCACGCACACACACCCACCCACGTAAACACACACATCCAATGCTGTATAGACACACATGCATAGACGTACATAAAACCTGCACAGCTTGAAAAAGAAATAATGCAAGATAGTGCGGTAATCTTCTTGCATTGTTTAACTCATTGAAGACAACAGACAGAGAGAAATAAATAACCAAACAAAACCATGATAAGAGAGGAAATAAATAATAAAATTATGGCGATTCACTTGTTATCTCCTCTTAGCTGTGTGTGTGTATGTGTGTGACATCTCGTATGGGGAACATTGGTACAACACAATGGGCCCTGAAAGACACTCATGAGAGGCAGCACATAAGAATACCTCCAAGACACATAAGAACACTTAAACACACATTACAGTACACAGCCATGCAGAGCTGGTTAGATCCACCTGAGAGTAAATTAAGAGTTGAAAGGCTAATTTGTTGATTGGACTATCTCGGTATCCCTGGAAATTAAAGTCATATTGGACTATTCTGCTTGACATCATATAAATCTTAAGCCAACAGTCAGTGCTTTTTACCTGGTTATGTGAAAAGTAAGGGTTATGGAGGCTTGAGGTTGGAATGGAGGATGGGGGCATAGCAGATCCAACTTTCGTCCAAGAGACTGGACTCTGCATCCAATCACATTTTAAAATTAATGTTATATTTTAAAATTAATGTGTAAAATTATTTTTTTACGCTAATAATGTCAAGTGTTTTAGTTGATTAACCTTTAACAATATCTTATCTATGCCAAAGTTATCCTGCACAAATATTCAAAATAAACCGATTAAAATGGGTACATGTGGTGCAGTGGTTAGAACTCTTGCCTCCGGGAGGGTACTGGATTTAAATCTGCCAGTAGACTGGGGTCTGACTGTGTGGCGATTGCATCTTCTCCCTCTGCCATCATGGGTTTCCTCCAGGTAGTCTGGCCACTTCCCATAGTCCAGAGACATGCAGTTTAAATAGCAACTCTATATTGCCTGTAGGTAGTAACGTGAGCATAAATGGTTTGTATGTCAGGCCTGTGATAGACTAGGGACCTGTCAAGGGTGACCCCGACCTCTCACTCATTTTCAGCTGGGAGTGGCTCCAGCCCCTGCCCCGTGACCCTCTAAGGATACAGCAGTATAGCTAATGGATGACCGGATGTAATCAGTAGTGAAAATAAAGCATTTTAACAATACTTTTCTATACCATAACAAAAATGCACACTTCCAGAAATGTACACTTCCAGACTAAATTGACTTAATTTATCACTCATTGAATTTTGTTTTTGTGTGATATACTCCCTCTGCTCTTTTTCCATAAAGAATAAATCTATATTGATTAAAGTCTAACAATTTCTGATGTTAGTGGAGTTAGTTCCTACAAATAAAAAAGGGACTTGTATAAGCCTGAAGAGTGAAAGAGCTGACTGAAAAATGGAAACCAGGCAGGTCAGGTGCAGTCTCAATAACTGTTTTTATGAAGGCTTTACTATTTTTACTTTAATCACAATTTCAGTTCATACTTATCATGCTTCTTTTTTGTCTTATCAATAAACATAAATGAAATGGTGTTAGCACCAAGAAGAATGCACCACTCATAACATTTAAATGTGGACAACAGTTGTTACCACATGTACTGTAAGAAAGTCTAAAAGCCACTGTGACGATCCTTTATCCCTAAAACATCCTTTTTAGAGTCACCTTTGTGCAGGGTTGAGATATTTCCAAATACTTACTATTACTTTCAAACAAAATGTAACTTTTTCAAATATTCACCATGCCATTAAATTTTATGAAAGTGTTGTTTTCATATGGTTTACACTGAATGTGAACAAATCTTGCATGATCTCATCTTCAATGCTGCATGTGAAATTATAAAAGAGTTGAAATTCTATGTAATAACTGAGTGAAAACTGTATGACATATGTGTGAAGATTGATTTTTATTAATCTAAAGAAAAGAGTTGGACACAGATCAATAAGAGTTTAGTGTCCCATTTCTGTTTTGTTACTTTTCTTTCAGTACGTTGAAATGACCCATTTAATCATGTTTACTAGAAATCCAGTGACTGTACTGACCTGGACCCCTCCACTGTAAAACCTCCTCCTCTTCCTCCCCTTCCTCTTCTTCCTCCCTATCACTGTGGGTTCGATCTTGCTCCTCCCCATCTTCATTATTGGTGTGTCCTCGAGAGTCCTGCGTCTTGGGCTCTGGATACAAAACAAATACTGAATTTTAATCATACTCAAACATACTATTGACTCCCAGCAGCTTAATTTCAAAACTTCAGCATGGTCTTTACAATGATTAAAAACTTGTGTGCTTCAATGTGTCCATTTGCCCTTGTTTATGTGTGAGTGTGCCTGGGCAGTGGCTGTTCCTGTCTTTTGATCAATGGCAGTGGTGAAACAAATCCCTAAGCTGTGTAATACAACATCTCACATTGGGAAATGTACCCTTTGAGGCTCATTGCAGCTCTAGAGAATCGAACAGTCATCAGAAATGTCTTCCTTCAAAACACCTTCAATTTTGTCTTTTTCTGGCTGCATTCCTTTTACCACAAGTTTTTTATACTCTCTTCAACTATGTCCTGAATCCTTCTCTCTCGTTCTCTTTACCGAAGGTAGGTGGGTCTCATTGTGCTTGCCTTTTACTCTGTCTTTCTCTCTTCTATCTTTCCATCTCCTTCCCCCTCCTCCCCTCAGCCTGTCACCTTCAGCAGAGACTAAGGCTGCCTGTGTTCCTCTAATCACCATTGATATCCCTGCCATTGATCAAACCGATTACACAGCCTCCTGCTCGCTGATCAAAGAGATCCATGTGTGATTCTTCACGTGGCTGGACCTGTGCATGTGTTCTTGAATTTGAATTGCTGGATATGTGCATGTGCATGTGCATGTGCATGTGCATATCCCATATGCATAGGATATGTGAACCCTGACTTTTGACTGCGGTTGGTATCAGCCAGAGCATCACACTGCTGGGTCCCTCTCTATTTGCAGGACTCTTGATTAGTTAGATCAGATTAATATTTACAACACAGCACCTCAGGCTATCTGAGGTTAAGATCTCAGTCTTCTTGTTCCCTGGTCTTGCATCATCAGATGCTTTAAGGTGATTCAAAAGCTGACTGCATGAAAATGGACCACAAACATCTAACCATTAACCTCGCTAATAAATTTCACTGTGGTGACAGCATAATAAAATGACCCAGTTCTTTAAGACAAACATTTAAGATGAAAATAGATAAATGAAAACTATTTTATGGTGTGTGGCATAGAGTAAAGCAGTATCTAACTGTACAGTGGAGACTGTTCTTTCAGTGCAACCAGCTTATTAGGAACCATAATTATGTTGGCTGATCTCTAGTGACCATGGTAATTATGACGTGAGCGAAGGAGGAAGTCAGGTGATGAAGTATATAGTGTGACAAAGTCCGCATTAAGAGGACGTTGGGTTCGATGGATAGGTTGACAAAACAAAGGACTTTCAAACAAGAGACCACTGTTCAGTTTCCTGTTTGAAACCGATAGCAAGCCTCTTTTCTTTGATCCATGATGTTTCACAACCAGAGCCATGTGTTTAAAATTGTAACAATGACAACAAATGTCCTCTAAACTTGAGCATGTATTTATTTTAACCCCCAAAAAATCTTTTTTGAAGCCTATAAGGAGTTTTTGTGTCTAAACCTAACCAAACCATGACTGTCCCAAAACCTGAACTGCATGTTTACTTCTTGTACGCTTCTCTGGGCTGTATTCAAAGGTCGGGACCAAAAACCAATATGTCTGTACTGTATTAAAATAGGGTTTTGAATGCATGACCCTATGTCATTGAACAAAAAGTATATAAAATGTGTTGTGTTTGTTTCTGTAAAAGTTTAGACTTTTCATTTCTATTCCTCCAACTAGTCAAGTAATATTTTATCTAAAATTTTTTTATTTATAAAGCCCAATATCAAAAAGGCCTTTATAATCATCACAGCATACAACTATTAACTAGAAAAGTAATAACAAAGCAATATACAGAGAGATCCACACTTACATAATTGATCAATTAAGCTCATCAGCTCTTTAAGATATTACTTTGTTTATCTATGATGTCTAGAAAAATTTGCATTTAGCTGGGCACATATCTCAAAACTGACAAATCAAAACTTTTGAAACTGTATAGCATCAACTTAGTAAAGCACAAATATATGTTATATATTATAATTAATAATGTATCTGCTGTGAGAATCCATGATTGAAGAGAATTCAAGGTTTTGTTAACTAAGACATCATTGTAACCCTGTATACTTAAGAAGCAGTGCATCCACTTCCTCTCCTGATCCCTTTTATAATTGGTCTGAATCCCTGTCCTCCTCCTAACTTTTGCCCTTCTCTTCACTTCTTCTTACTTGCTGTGCTCTCTCGCTCACCTTCCCCAAATCCCACCCCATCTTCAGCTTCCAACCGATAACTCCTCAGTTGTCTGCACAAAGCCCATGTTTACTCTTGCGTTCCCACTCCGATAAACAGTGATAGCTCCCGATCAATAGTAGCCATAAACGCCCCACTACCACGTGATGCCGTCACAATCCGTCGTTATTAATGTAAGAGCTGAGAGATTTGATCTTTATTGTCAAATAAATCAGCACACACACACACACACACACACACACACACACACACTCACACACACACGATCCATCTTCACGTCACATCTACCTTTCAACCTCATGAACACACACACACTCATAAACTGCAACATACTGTACACACTCTAAAGCAAGCAGACCCCCACACACATGCGCACACACTTCCCCCTGCCTAAACAGTGCCATTATTTTCAGCTATAAATCACATTGAATGGCACATTGATTTTATCCTGCAGGGGCTGAGGCGAGGGAGGGGAGCTAGAGACACAGTTATTGCGTTTAATATTATCAATATTATCTCCCATATCATCTCAGACAGGGAGGCAGGTATCAGGAGGAGTCGACAGACACCCTTCTGCCAACCAACACCTCCTCCCCCACCCTCATGGCAAGACAGTCTCCATCAATCTGATAAGATGAACTTACCCTGTCACACCTGCAGGGCAAAGTCACCCAACAATCTTGCCTCCTAACTTCTACAAACCACTATACATTTCTGTCTCCTGTCTGATTTCATGGCTGCATTTTGTCTATTGCATCTTTTCTTTACATATCTTCTCCCTCATGGATCAACGTACTGTATCTGCTCACAGTCTTCATTTTGGTCATTTTGTTGCCACAGATAAAGCTAGAAGGGAATTTGACAAAACTAAAGTCTGGCAGCTTCTCTACACTGGCTGTGAAGAGAAATTAGCTCCTGCTGTTGACTGTCATTGTCTACACTGGATCCAGACAGCCATAGCGCTGCTGAACTCTGGCATACATCACAGCCCAATACAACATTAACACAGAGACACACATTCAGTAAGTCTGAAAAGAAATATGTACAAGCCCAAAATAGGCTTTATGTTTGAATCAAAGTGTAAGTAAAACAGAAGTGATTCATGCATATTTTTAAAAAACGATAAAAAATGAAGGGTATCAACATAAAAAGTGCTGCTAATGGAATTGAAATAAGCCAATATGGTTGGCATGATTATTACAATATCAAAAAGAATACTTTCCTTTTACTGATAGATATCATGACAAGGCAAATGTATACAAATATATGTTCAAAGCAAGTATCAGTGTCCAAAGACTTACATTACACAGACTTACATTAAATTAAACCTTCAATTACTACAATGGAGTTCAGTTGCACTCAATTCTCGAACTCTTCTTTGAAAATATTCAATAAACTTTATTTTGTTTCACATTTTTTATTTCATTGTTGTTTGTTTGCAATGGTGAAATATATCGGTGGATTCATCAAGAGAAGCCCCCTAGCACTTCAACAGCAAACAGAGTTAAAAATCGTCAATGATGCAGCTTTTGAGAGAACAGAAAATAGTCTACTTTAAAAGATAAATGAAGCCAGCAATGTTATGTCCTACCAAGAGCCCTAATACAAACATATTTAATTTACAATGACATAAAACAGTGAAAAGCAGCATAACCTCTCAGTGCAGAACATGAAATGAGCAAATAACTGATCTTTCCTTTGAAAATTGTTTAGACAATTACTTTTTCAACTACTTGATGACTACTCGACTTAACATTTCACCAACATTGCAAATGTACAGTCCATAACTGTCCATCATAAAACCAGAGGAGAATATGACCTCTGTCATTTGTCAGTTTAAGCATCACATACACTTTTTCTATCATCACAGATAAGATTCTGATGAAAAAAAAGGGTGGTTTACAAAATTCATTCTGATTGGCCCAAATGAGGGCATAACAATTAGAGTTCAAAAGGAGGTAACATACTGACTAATCAGTCCAGAAGTGGATTTTATCAGGTTTCCTGTGATGCAAAAGTATGATTGCCTTGTTATGAAAAAAGGAACTTTGCTTGTTTCGGCGGGAGGCTGCAACTGTAGAGCAATTCTGAGAAGAGAGAGAGAGTAAAAAAAAAAGAAAAACACCACAACAGAGAGAGACATACTGAGCAGATGTTCAAGTCTTCCTCATAAAATTGTGTGTATGTGCATGTGTGTGCTGATCCATTGTATCAGCATTAATATACTGGCTCTGTCTGTCAGGTTGGGGTAGGGGTGTCATGGAGAGAGCAGAGTGCTCGGTCCTGTGTTTTTCTTGCTAAAGTTATCTGGGCAGTTATCGCCAGTCTCTCTCTTTCTCTCTCTCTCGCTCTCTCTCTCTCTCTCGCTCTCTCTCTCTCCCAGATGGTAGATAAGAGGCCTTGCCTTTATTAGCCAGTGCTGGCCAGATAAAGACCTGGTATTGATCCCAGGTTGAAAGAGCAGGTTCGTCAAACATGGCTGATTTACAGAGAACTGATAATGGCAGCGCTGGGCAACCGAGGAACCCCAGAGAGGAGAGAGGAGTAAATCAACAGTGTAATGGTGTAATGGGGAGGTGTGTGTGTTTGTGTGTGTGTTTGTGTGTGTTTGTGTGTGTTTGTTTGTGTTTGTGTGTGTTTGTGTCTGTGTGTGTGTCTGTGTGTTGGAAGCAGGGGAGAGCAAAAGGTTAAAACACACAAATATAGAAACAAAGATGCCTTGTAGGTTTGCGATCAACAGAAAAACTTACAGACGTGTATTCTGCTTGAGTTTTCTGATATTCTTCTTCCTACACAATCTAATACTCGCATAACCAACTCCTCACCTAAAACACACACACACACACACACACACACACATACAGACAGACAGACACACACACACACACACACACACACACAGCCCCCCCCAAACACACACCACCCCCCTAGCTAATCTCTAATCTCGTCTCGATTAGCACCTGACAGAATTTCCATGGGTTTATCAAACCAAGCCAACCAACAGACGCTTATCACATCCAGACCCAAAATTTCACAAGAGCAGGAATTTTTGAGATTAAAAAAACACAGCTAGTGAAATCTTGAATAAGTCAAAAGAATATGACTGAAAACTCTGCTATCACATGGTACAGGGGGGAGGCTTGGGATAAGAGGTACATGAGGGTAGATTCACAGGAGCCAAGGCTGAACCTTGTGAATTATTCTTTCTTCTTATTTGTATAGACACAATAGAGATAAAAGAGCATTTAAATTGGAAAACTGCAACCTCATAATGGATGTACAGTCTTTTTTGTCTCTGGGTGACATTAACTATCTTCTGCCAGATAACAGGTACATGGGATATAATTCTGGTAATAACCACTAATATCTGCCAGCAGACTAAAAAATTTGGATTGTTTTACCTAAAGAGGTACATGTCAATTGATGCATACTGTCAGTGTATGGCTATCATTTTAGACAGTGTGATACAGTATAATAATGGAACATCAAGAATGAGATATAGACATCATAGATGTTTCCAGTATATATACATCCATATACATATCTACATCTACATATATATACATATACATGCACATATATACATACATACACACACACACACACACACACACACACACACACACACACACACACACACACACACACACACACACACACACACACACACACACACACACACACACACACACACATACATACATACATATATATATATATATATATATATATATATATACATATACATATACATATATATATATACACATATACATATATATATATATATACACATACATATATATATATATACACACACACATCTACTCATATATATATACACATATATATATACACATATATATTTACACACACATATATATATACATATATATACACGCATATATATATACACACATATATATATATATATACACATATACATATATATATATATACACACATATATTTATACACATATACAAACATATACCCAATATATATGCATATACAGCAGTACTCATATATATGCATACACACTCACAAAAACACACACACACACACACACACACACACACACACACACACATATATATATATATATATATATATATATATATATATATATATATATATATATATATATCATAACTTAATTAAACATTAAAACTGAATTATGTGTATATCTGGCTTTTTCCTCTACTAACCTTCATTGTACAGTGGTGTGAATGGCGGGGGGCTTGAGCTGTCACCCTCTACTGAATCATCAGGGTCTGAGACTCCACCATCCTCTCCTGATAGGCTGAAGTTGTCTTGCATGTTGTTCTCGCCACCATCAAGATCCCCGAGGGAACCTGCACGAAGAAGAGAAGGGAAAGTAAAAACTAAACACATGAATTTATACTTACATCAGTCAAAACCACTACATTATTAATTCAAGGTCTTACAGATGGCTGTAATATCTAAAGAACTTGACTTGAGTCTGATGGAATATACAAAGAGAAGAAAAAACTGCCATCTGGATGGATGAAAAGACATCTAAAGCAGTTATAGTCGAAAAACAGAGTTTACGTATATCAGAGTTTATCAAGCAGAGAATAGTATATCAAAACCAGTTGGACCTTTTTGTTTAAATATACTAATCAGATTAGATGTTCTCAAAACTGAAAGCACATAAGTGTCTATGACCAAAATAATAAAAGCTTCAAATGGTACAGTATTCCAGATGACTCTATCAGTGGACAAAGAATTACAACTTTCATAGAACAATATAACATTTTAGGTCTCCAGAAGGAGACTGTTAAACCAGCTGCTTTTGATCATGTATGTGCAATATGTAGTGTAAGGGAGGACAAATACTCAACACACTGATCCATTTTTTTTTTAAGAGAGTCATTCAAAAAAACGGTTTCAAGAATTGGACATGCTGAACAATCTAATCCAGAAGATTAATAGCAAGAAGCCAAGGGGGACCTTAAAGCCAAATTACAGTATACCTAAAATTGTAGCTAAAAGAGTGATTAGTGCAGGGCTGATCTATATCAATTACAGTTTCATAATCCCTGCTGACCATAGTAATTATACAGTACTTTTGATCTATTTTAGCCTGTTTGAAGATTACATCCAAAAAAATGGAGTCAGTTAATATGAATTTAATGTGATTTTTTTTTTAACGGCTTCATTAATAATACTCCTTCTATAATATAAATACATCAGACTTCTTTAATGGTACATTAAGAGATCTAAACCTTGAAATATATTATTGGAATATTTATTGGCTGTTATTCTGTATCTAAAGAGTTATTAGTTCTAGCTTGCTGATTATAAAAGTCAGTTTCTATTATGACATGCTTAGTTCTGAGTTCCTGGGAGGATACAATGATAAAATTATTAACTCAAGGTAACCATTCATTTTAAAAGGATTACAGAGTGCAGAGTGAAGCAGAAATGGTTAATACGCTACAGACTGCCGAGGGTGAAATCAACTCACACACGTAATGGTGATGTACTGGAAAGTCAAGGAGGGTGGGCATATTGTTTTTGAATAACTAAATCGGAGTGAAATTAATACAGATATTTAATTTCGCACCTTTCTCCCTCAATCCAGACAGCTTGTAAATTAATTTCTATTAGGTTGTGTTGAACTAACAGGGGGATTGTTTCAGAGCTAAAGATGTGACTAGGGGCGTATATATTTACAATACTGGAACAAAAGGAGTCTATAATCTATACAAAGCACACAACAATACCCGTGAATAAAGAAGCTTGTAGAAAAAGGGAGAGGCAATTTTTCTAATTCTGTTAATTTCACTTCCAAAGCAATTAAAAGCAAGCAGAGATAATGCTGGGAAACAATCACCGACTGAGAAAGTGTTTCTGTCTTTGTAAATGAAACATCTTTAGGCTAATTTCAACTTCCACGCCTGCATGGTTCACTCTAATTTCAGATAAAATGAACACAGCAAGATTTGGACCTTCATAAAGAAAAAAGAGTAGAGGAGAGAGGAAAAAAAAAATCGATCCTGTGTACAATATTTTTAGAATTAGGTCTATGTCGGCTGAGCTTTGCTAGATCTAATTTTCAGTATCTATAAGGACATTTTCATACAATTAATTTTCCTTTAATCATAATTGTACAAATGGGGTTCTCTGTATAAAATTCCAATTATATTTCCTGTTTAAAATGTAAGTTTGAATTATGATTTCTTTCCTCATTACGGCTGTGGTTTAATGAATCAATCACTGCATCGCTGCTTTCAGACATCAAATTGTGCGGAAAAGTTTCAGCTCCACTTTCTCCCCTCTTTTATCCAAGGAGAAATATTCTCTCTTTCCCCTTCTTGTTCTGTCTCCGATAGTTGGCAGAAAGGATAGCTGGGCCTCTGTGATAAGTGCAGCACATTCTACTTCATTTGCTAGTTTAAAAGTTAAAGCCTGATTAATTGTAACTGTGTGATATCCACAGGAAAATTGGACTGAAACTCATTCAATAGATGGAGAAATAATAAAAGACATAGCCCACATATGTATCTCCCCTAGAGGGACATGAATTAAGTTGAGACTTATCCGACAGCACAACTGAACCTCAGAGGTTATGAATTAAAGAAAGATCTAAACTGTTTATTAAAAAACCCTTGAGCTCACATTTATTTATTCTTCCAAAGTGGTTATCAGGCAAATAAAACTTTACATGAAACTTTTGGAAAAATGTTGAAAATAAAGCTCAGGAAATACACTACACCAGTGCCTGCACACAGAAGAATCCATGTTTTCAGACCTTTGACATCTACCTAAAGAGAATGCAGTGTGAGAGCTCTTGCGACTTGCTTGGAGCTGCAGGATCAGTAATGAATACACAGTGGCGCTAACACAGCATTTTTGCCCATTCACTCCTCATAATTCCCAATAATTTATCATAAGAGACTGTTTACAAGCAAACATGGCCTAGTCATGCTCTACACTTTAAAAATGGAACCATGTTTCTCACCTTTTTTTCGCATTGGCACCCCCTAGTAGTGAAAAGGCATAAAGCTCTGCATTCTTATTTACGGTCTCAGTCTTTAGGCTGGAGCTAAATTAGGTTGCAATTAGATGGGAGCTGTAGCAGGTCAAATTGATTTGAAAATACAAAAGTTTGTCTGTTCAAACATATGGACCCTGAACACTGCCCATATGTTCAAACATATAGACAATGTCCAAATATGGTGTGTACTGAGATTGGTGCAGCACAGATGAAAGACTCTTGACAGGGAGTCAAAAGTATAGCAAAAAATTCAAAATGCCAGAAAAACTTATAATGCAAAAAGGTATGACCTTTATCAACTAATCAGCTTCATAACCTTAATCCATTGACACCAAAATTATCCTCTACACTTCACAGTTGCTAAGATATTAGCCAACAATATATTGCAATATTTGTTAGCTCATTGCTCACCACACAGTGGTACTATCAATGCTAATTTTGAGTATTTATGTGAAATAACCAATACTTTTTAAATTTTTTTTGTTTTCTGTTTTTTTTAAAATGCCAAATATTCTCTCCTTCCAATTTTGCAGTTGTGAGGATTGGCTGGTTTTCTTTTTTTGAACACAAGAATTTGACATATTTCTGTTCATATTCAAAAAAGTATTGAGATTCAATACCCAGACCTAACTGAGACCAAACTAAAGAGTTGATCTTAAAATGAAATTATGAGTTCATGTTGATTGAGGAAAAATCTAGTCCACCACCAAGACGAGACCAAGATAGATATAGTAGCACAGCAATACTGGAGCTCCAATGCAAGTAGTCTGTCTTGGAGGTGTGGGGAGAGGCAGAACAAAGTGCTGCAGCTGATGAAGGCACCAAAGATACTGCTTTATTAACTCTACGTCCACATCAAACCTGCAGCAAGCAGCTCACTGATTAAACACAGAGACAACACACATCAAACCTGCATGCTCAACAAGCCTGATTAAACAGACGCAAGCCTCACCGCTCCCACACTAATACCCACTGCAAAAAAAATACATTAGACCTGAAAGCAAAAGACGGGGAGGGAGGGAGAGGCGTACTTGTATCAGAAAATCACAGACTTGTGAAGAGAAACATAAAAAGAAGATATTTAGAGAAAGAAAAGAGGAGAGAATTGGAAGGAGAGGGGAATTTTTGAGCTTGAGAGAGAGAGAGAGAGAGAAACTAAGCAACCTGACACAGAGTCACGCACTGGAGAGGAGCCACTTATTGATCAGAGTGAAGAGAATTATCCACTACTGAGGAAATACTTTTAATCAACTTTGCACTTTAAACAACATCTCCCTCAATGCCGCATGAGCTCTTATCACAGCTCCGTGGCCTACAAGAGGAACCATCCAAACAGCCCGTGATATTCAGCTTCAATAAAAATCAGTTTTTTCTCCTCAGCCTTCAGGAACTGAGCTGCTAACAACTCCCCATTGATTACTCTCGGGAGGAGGAACTCAAGCAAAGCGATAGATTTATTCCGACACATCTGAAATCCCTGGGCCTTATGGACCATCCTGAGCATCTTCACATCTAATATGATGATGAAAGTAAAGTACAGAGAGTGCATTGGCAGGTGAAGGGTTGACACATAATAGGTGCTGGTAGTGAGGATGAGGCTCAATAGTTAAGTGATCAACTTCTATCAGCTCTCTTTTAGATCTTCTGAAACTAATTTGTGTTGCTTTTTGTGAACCCTGCCTTTTGAATCCACACTTAGTTGGAGTTTCGAAATTTGGCTTTGGTTAATATAGGATACAAATCCTCTCACCGATTCAAATGCCAAATTAATGTATGCTTCAATTGTACACTCAATTCCGTTGAGGCGGAAAATCTCATTTAACTACATTGAGGAGCAACTGTCAGAATCTATCAAGCTATCCAGGGTTAAATTTTATTCATTCAATATTTTTTTGATGTCACTAACCCTAGACTGATCAGATCTTAAATTGGTTTATTTGCTGTACCATTTCATACTATCACAGAAGCACTGGCTATAACTACCCATTTTCATTATGAGAACTGCTTTTTATTTGTCACTTAGTCATTTGTCTATTGCATGCCAGAAAATGATGAACATTGTCCAGCCAAGAGCTGAAAGCTCAGATTTTCAATTTAATATTGGAGGTAAAAATTATTAATAAGCATCTATTTTGATAATTAATCGCAAAGATTACAAATGTTACTGTCTCTCAGCTGTGAGTACTCCCAGCTTTGCTTTGTCTTATTACTTGTTATGGTAAGCTAACAAGTGAAGGGTTTTTTCAAAATTGTCTGACTTTTCATAGACCCAAAGATTAACTGATTAATAGAAAAAAGTAATAGGAAGATTATCTGACAATAAAAGTAATCTTATATTGCCCTATTTTACTGAATATTATACAACTTTAATATTAAAATTGCACTGTATTGTAGTTGCATCCCACAAAAATTCTAGATATGTACAAATACAATAATAGTAGCAATCTCTAAAGAGTAATTTCCATACTTAAATTATTAAGACGGCTGAATTTGAGTCTAAAAGAATTCTAGGAATTTATGGACTTTTAGGACCCTGTTTTTTATGCTCTGTTTACCTTTCAATGAAAAAAAAGCAATTCACTCAGTCTCCAACTCTCATCCCTTCTCTCATCCCTCATCTCTTTCCATTCCAACCTAGTCTCTCCTTTATATTCTTGCTTCCCTCTCTCTTTCTGTCATTATCTCTCCATTTTTCATCCCCTCTTATCCCCACTACCACCTCTTTTCTTCCTCTCTGTCCCCTTTCAATATTGCTGGCGCTCCTATTCCCTATCCCTTATAGTCCATTACCTTCCCTCCCTCTCGCATTCTCTTTCTCTCCCTCCCCTGCATCCCCCTTTTTTTACTGTGAAAAAGCATAGTGACTGGGAGCGTCACTCTGTGCGGATAGCTGGGAGCCGTTGGCGGTTATCGGCTCCTGCAGACTCTCTCTGCTGGTCTGATCTGTCTCCTCTTCATTAAGCAAATACGCCGACGTGGAAATGAAAACATAATAGCTATTTGATTTCCAGAGAGATATTTTGCATATTGGTTTGGAGCTGATAGCGGAATTTCATCAAGTCATTTTTTTTCTTTCCTTCTCTCTTCTCTCCCTATCCCGCCACCACCACCGCCGCCACTGCCGCCCTTCACCCCTCCTCCGCCACCACCACCATCTCCCTTCTTCCCCTTCCCTCCATCCCCACGCTTTAAAAAACTGATTTACTGAGCTAGGCTGGCTTTCAGCTAGATTTCTTTACATTACTGGGAAGAAAAAAAAAGAGGCCGAGTGAGAGAAATCTAGTTCCCCAGAAAGACTACTTAAACGATTAAATATCCCCCCATTCCAATCTTTTTTTCTCTCTCTCCCTTTTTGATAACAAGGAAGAAAATTTAAAGAATTCACAGTACTTTAGGTTGACTATACTAATCAAAGACATGAGTGAGAAAATTAACTCCTTAATGAGCACAGCCATCTTCCTGATAAAGGTCCTGGGGAGACAGCGGGGTGGGACACTGGAAGAACCTTAGGAGACAGCCATAGACAGAGGGAGAGATAGGAATTGATAGAGTAGGCCACCATATAGATGGAGTTTAATCCAAACAGAATGAGTGAGACTTGACATCATGCAGGAGTAACAATTAGTTTCCCTTCTTCTCTTAAGGAGGAGATTCTTGCTTCTTGGGCATGAGGAGGGCAGGTAAAGAGACAGCGGTAATACCGCCCTCATAATGCCACAGATACGCACAGTGCTTTGTATCAGTACTGGCCATGATGGATGGTCCAGCAGCAAGGTATCCATTATGTCCCCAGAGAGAAAAATTTGCCCCAGAGGAGAGGAAAGGATCAGCAGCCTTTTCATAGCAGGTCTATCTGCTAGTCTGGCGCCTCTCAGGAGGACTATTCACTGGCCCGAGCCCACTGAAATAAATCTCCCCGCTGCTGCTTTCCATGTTGGAACACCATGTTGCTTCAGAGCTGATAGTGGTCCTGCCATATTATAGCTGCAGTTCCACGAATACTGTATTACTTACACATACAGTGGTCTAGATACACACATCTTTGTCAAAGCATTGTGAGTGAGGAAAGAGGTTCCTTCTAAAGCACTATTAAGAACTCTAGTTGTAACTAACGCTGAAATGTTTATAACATCAATTATTTATTGGGCAGATAAGTCTGTTGTTCTACAATATTATTATTGTGGGGAAAAAAAAACAACAACAATACTTTAATCCACCTCCCTATACCTTCTGAGCCCACTGGCTACTGCAGACATAATTCTTCAGACTGTAATCTTAAAAAGCTCAGTCATTTCCTAGAACAGGTGAACACAGTAGATTTTAGCAAATGTTACTCCAACAGGAGAAATTTTATTGTGACTAATTTCAGTGGTGGATCACTATAAAACTGGAGCACTATTATTCTCAAAATTTTAAAATCTTATTCTACCATTGATTAAAATTATAAAATATAATTTATAATCAAATTGTGTGAAAACTGATAATAAATCAGTAGAGTACTTTAATGTGGGTAGGGGAAAAAATAAATATATTTTAGAGCCCAGCAATCCTGGTTTTGTAAGGCCAAAACTGATGTGTGTAACTGAGAGTTTTTAAAATCTGTTAAAAATAAACTAGCCAGTCTTCTTTTATTTCTTCCATTTTTTTAATGACAAATTTTCTGAGAGGGAAATTCTATAGTTGAAAAATAGATTTAAATACACCCTAATCTAAGATGGGTTCCACACAGTATACTTTACCCTGTGCAACTTCATTGGGATCATGTTTATGTAAAGTGACATGAGGTCAGATATTGCTGTGGTGCTGATATTTAATCAGCTAACTGCCATGGCAGAGCAAATGTAGGTGACTGCTGGAAATACTTTATATATATTTAATATAATATCTTAATGACACAGAGAAACTGCATTTAATTTGAATCAGTTACCATGGCCAATACCTTAATCCACTTATGAAAGTCTGCACGCATTACACCGATACCAGTCCACTGTGGCAGATCAGTGCATCACTAAATATCAGCAGAAATTATATATATATATATATATATATATATATATATATGAGAGAGAGAGAGAGAGAGAGAGAGAGAGAGTGAGAGAGAGAGAGAGAGAGAGAATAAAGTCTGTCATGCATCTCCCTCACAATGCGTAGTGTGGAGACATCTCATTATGTCTTTGATCAAGTATTTCCTCGGGTATTCTGTTTCACAACCGTTTCTTTTCTGGCAGCACTTCAGACGCATTCACCCAACAAACTGTTTCATTATCCTCAAGGATGCCTCACTCCCACATACAGCACAGAACAGCAGACTGCAGTTTAAATACGGTTCCTCTGAAAATCTAAAGAAGAGTCAAAATGTGTGAATTATGATGAGGACTATGGGAATGACAGGGTGTGTATGTTGCCGACACATATTTCTTAAAAGAAGAACAACCACATTTCATGTTAAAGAAGTAAATTTGAAATAATCAAAGTTCACATTCCTGTTTCCCATGCTACGTTATTATGAGCAGGGCACAAGTTCCTCATGTCTCACATTAGACTGCATGTTCAAAAAACTTGTCAAATGGAGACGGGTAGCACCATACTGACAGACACCATGCCTACTATCTGCCCAGGAACATGTAGTTCACCCAGGAACTAGGCAGTACAGGGCAAATAATTCAGCACACAACTTTTTTTGGTCCAGTCTACCCCTGGCAGGCAGGAAATGATGGAAGAGGAATGACATGTTCTGTGGCCAGATACAAACTAGTGATGCTGTGGTTAATGGTTGGCACGTTATCACTGGCCACCAGGACACCCCAAATACCATATATCAATATCTATGACTCCATCTGCATATCAAGTCACTCTTTGCAATGGTAGGGCCTTTCCAGGGCTTGCAGCCACCCTGTATATAGAGTGTAAAATGTGTTTGTATGATCTACAGTACAATTTAATCTGTTACTCCTTGTCTTAGCAGGTTATATGGAAAATAAAAAAATGAGCTGCTGATACTAAATATTCTACGTCTTTTTAATTTAACAACAGGTGGTTTAAAAAAAAAAAGAAATGAAAAGAAGGAGGGGACGTGTTTGAAGGGAGGGAGATAGAGAGCAGTTACTATGCAGCCCAAGCTGAGACCCTGGACTATTGAAGTCAGGCATGCAGACGAGAAAGCCAGCCGATAAGCCCAGCTGATAAACGATAGAAAATAGCAGCAGATTTGAACTTTCCCACCGTCCTAAGATCCACAGGGGGAGGTGGGTTGATATAACTACTTATTGAATGTCTTCCTATCTACACCAAGTGCCCACCCCCACCCCCCGAACCCCCTCCAAAACCCAACAAGGCCACAAGTGGAGCAAGGATACAAGGTTGATATATAGAAATACACAAACTCTCTCACAGCAGGGTTCCCACTGCTGAACACTGCCAGGACTCTACTGTAGTGAACGCTGGTGATACCATGACCAGTGGGAACACACACACACAACTAGAGAATTATCTACATAATTACACACTGAAGAATTTAAGAGTTAAAATAACCAAAAAGATTCATTGAGAGGTCAAGGGAAGGTCATCAAGAGCTAACCATTTCTTTAGACACATGCGTGCACAGACACACAGACACACAGACACACACACACACACACACACACACACACACACACACACACACACACACACACACACACACACACACAAGGTCATAAATTCTGTGAAGTCTACCCATCATCATTCCATCCTCAAATCATACCACAGACAGTGTTTCTTTCCATATCTCTGCTCCTCTCCCTTGATATAAAAGACTCAGCCTTGAGTAAAATGGTGAGAGTTTTCAGACACTCATACATACAGACAAATACTCACATGCACACACAAACACATGCACGCACTCACGCACGCACGCACACGCACACACACACACACAAACAATTTGGTGAAATAAGGTCATTGCCGACATGGTTTTGGCTGTGAAATTCATTGATAGGATCCATTCACAAGGTCTACAGGGCAGGCGTTCTTTGGCACTGGTATGACTGTAATTCTCTGATTCTCACACAGCAGTATAGGTGTGACTCTGGCCATATCCTATATGCAAAAACACACCACATATACCAAAAACCACATACAGTTACTTTAACTTTGTATATATTCAGAACTTTAAGGATTCATTTCAGGGTTTTTTATGTAACTCGGCAGGTTAAAAGAAAACTCTATAGCATTCAGGTTTATGGCAGCTAAGAACAGGGCTGCTTGTGTAACTGCCTCAACTTTGTTATTGACACTAGCTCATCTTAGCTGTCAAGCTCTTTTTACCAGTGTTGTAAAAAACAGTGTATAAATAAAGTGCTAATATAATAGACATTTAATTTTTTTTCATACAATTGCAGACCCAAATGATTCCATAATTGCTATTATCTTAAATTACCGTTCAGTCAAAGTCAAAAGTTCTAACTTTTCCTGTTCCACTTGTTTATTCTTGAAATGTATCACACTTCAAGTTGATGGTAATTAAATACTGAGTCCCTCTGAATGACTTAATTCAACCAAGGACAGGTATCAAGAACAACACTCAAAATTAATCCTAATGCTGATTTATGTCTGCTAAATGTTTAAATATACACCTTTTTGCAAATATTTTAGAAATAACTAAATCATAAAATGCTAATATGTCATAGCTGCAGGTTTAACAGCTTGTTGTGTCATTTTTCACAATAATACAAAAAAAAAAACTGCAGTTCTTCCACTGACTGCTAGATAATAGTTTCAAGTTGAAAAAATTCTTTAAATCTCTTGAAATAAAAAGCCAATTACCATTTTTTACAAGATATTTTCATCTCAAGAGCTAAATTATCTTCTGCTAATTTATATTTTGGTTTTAAATTATACAAACTGTTCCATTAAAGAAAAATCAAAAACAAGACTTTTTCAACAGTTAGGTATTCTATTTATAATTCTCTGATATGAGCTTTATAGAGAGAACTCTATCAATAGTATAAAGGCCCAGTAAAAACAGAAGTGTTAAGTTGGATAGTCTAACAGTGACATGTTGGCATTTTCCACTTTTGTACACAAATTCATTAGTAAGCTTGTTTAAGTTAGCTCTGTTGCTAATGGGAAAATGAGTTCACACTACTTTTCCAAAAGACATCTTTATACCATCTAAACTTCTCCCACAATGGTTTGCTTTTTTGTGGATCAGTTTGTAAGGTTAGGTTTTAAGGTTTCATAGTTAATTCAGCACAGTCAAGACAGCTTCCTATTACTCAACAGCGCAAATCTGCGCATCAAAGCTCACCAGAGTTGAACGTAAGCAAAATATTGGTACAGATTTACTTCACACCCACAAAACAGTGGACAAAATAACAGCCATTAAATTGGAATAAATAGATTTTCCACAAAATTACACCAATTCTGCTCCCAATTTCACTCTCCATAATGTAAGCAAGCCAACTAAAAGGTTCCACTTAGCTAGCTTCACACTGAGCAACTTGACAACCTGGTTTTCAAATGGTTGTCAGAGGCAGGATGGTATAAAGGCCAGTCTTTCATTTCTTTTTTAAATGATTTTATTAAGTCTTGATAAAATGGACATTTGGTAGCATGGTAGCTTTACTGACAGGAGTTCTATGCCAACACTCAACACCTCCTGCATTCCAACCAAGCTTCAACTCTCTGCAAATTTGGGCAATTACATGTAAAGTCACCGACACTTTTTTAAACAATCTAACCTAGAACAAATAGACAAATGGTCACAACAGCCTTATAGGCAAAATAGCAATACTTTATATTTATATTGTTGCTTCACAAAAGATTTACATTTACATATCCTGTATGTACCATATTCAACTAACGTGCCGCTTTCATTTCTTTCACAGTAAATCATCAATATATTTCACCATACACTCCACTTTGCCAACATGTCAATGTTGTTTTGATAACAAGGTTGTGTGTCATCTGCTGATATAATGCATTATGTTAACAGAAAAAAGGCCAGATGAGAAAGGAGAGCTGAAACCTACAGGAGACATCAGATCTATGCAGATCAGACACTTAAATGTATGGCCCAGTTAGCAACATGAGACATTTCTCAAAGTGTGCACAGTTTGGAGAATCTGTTCTCAAGCATTTGCATGTATTTGACTTTTAGTTCGATTTGTGTCTGCCTCTACTCTGTGTGTGTGTGTGTGTGTGTGTGTGTGTGTGTGTGTGTGTGTGTGTGCATGACATAATAAGCCTGATTGCAATCCCTGCCCCTTGATCTCAACCTTGAATAAAGATGGGAGGCAGATGAGATTATAAAGGCATGCAGGAGGAAAAAGAGGGACTCCCTCCACTGTGTTTCTGTGTCACTTACCCTAGAACACCACATCTTTATGAAGAACCAGCTTTGTGTTCATATCACTGCAAATGCTGCAGACATTGTGAGGAAATATGTTCACACTAGAGAAAACTAAGATCTATGACTGATGAGGTCTGGGATTCTGTAAGATAAAGTGATCAAGAGCATCCATGTAGCTTTCTAATCTGTTTATTGTCTTTTAAAACAGACAATTTCATATTAAAAATTTTCTCTGAACTTAGAAACAAACTTTTCCTTCAGTTCCTCTCTTTCCAGGTTTCTTACTATCATTCACCTTTTCCTGCTCTCCCACATTTCTGGATTCTCTCTTCCACTGTCTAGTTTCACTTACTCATCTTCCTTCTTTGTTTAGCTAACTCATCCTCCTCCTCCTCCCGATCATCCTCTCAAGTACTGTGGCCTTCATGTTTTCTTTTTATCCAAGTCCCAATGCTGAAACGTCATGTTAACTGTATACCTACAAAGGAGGAAGCAAAACACACACACACACACACACACACACACACACACACACAGATGTTTCTGCTTGTCCCATAGACTAAACATACTGATGGAGGGAGGGAAAACAGCTCTGGCAAACAGAGACAAAAACATAACTAAGAATGTAACAAGAACTGCCCTGGAGATGGTTTGTGTGTGTTTCTGTATGTGTGTGGTATGCACAGAAGGGACTGGACTAGGGGCCTTTCCATTTGCTTTATTAGGGATATGATGCAGTTTTAATTGATATACAGTGTTCAAGGTGTGGGGAATTTGCACGTCCTGGTACTGTCTGAGTACTGGAGTTTCCTTCCACACTCTGGGGGGGCTCAAAACCTCGAGGATAAGCAGCTATATTGTAACTAGTAGGGAAGGGAATATATGACCTGTTCCAGTTGAGAACTGGTTCCAAAAAAAAACATTGGAATTTTATGCCTCAGAATTAATTTGTTTTGTTGATCCTGAAACGTTTTACTGACAGTCATAGCCAGTTGTTCTTTTTGACAACTTTGATGAGAGGAAGTAGCAGAACTATCCTTCTGGTCACGAAAAGAGAAAAAAAAAATTACC